>OY856411.1:54540000-55080000 GCA_963693085.1 Alisma plantago-aquatica
GTCAACGTTCATTCATTTCCTTGATCTCAGAGTAGACTGGGTGAGATGTGTGTGACATCAATATCACATATTGATTCACACGTGCATGCACATGCCTTTCTCAATCCTACTCATCAAGTGGCCAAGGACATCAAACTCCCTCAGGAGGGACAAATCCCATATCTATCACTCACCCCTCAAAAGCCCCATGTGTCAAAGCCACCCAATCATCACCTTTATAACAACCCATGTTTCAAGACTGCGTTTGATGATGTCAAAGTGTCCCCAACGACATGTGTTGAGTGTAGTGATTTCAGGTCTAAGAATCACACTCACCACCATCACTGTGAGAGCTGACTGTGATTACCAAGTCATGGTTCCATGTGTCACTCTCATGGTGGGTCTGTCTGGTACCTTGTTCTCTAACAAGTACCTATGTGCTTGGTTTGATATCACTATATCATGACTAATGAGATTCTGTCATTAACCAACACACAATCTATTCTTCAGTGTTATTGATGTCTATGGTTATTTCCACAATAACAACCGACTAGGGACTAAACAAGAATGTATACTCTTAACATTCGTATGATCTCATCATTTAGGTCCTGAACCTAAAAGCATACGTCATTGAGTAAAACCATTCTTTAGACATCTATCATGTTACACCATCATGTCAGAAATAGTTTAAACATATAGATCGGAAATTGCCTTTATTATTATTCAAATCATTTACAAAGTATCCCATTACAATCATCATATGACTTGCTCTATGGTCATACATACCATCATCATCATCATCATCATCATCATCATCATCATCATCATCATCATCATCATCATCATCATTATCATCATCATCATCATCATCATTGCTAATCATCATCACCATCATTACCATCTATCACCATCAAACTTTATCATCATCACCATCCACCATCATCATGGTGATTATGATGGTGACGATGATGGTGATGATGGATGGTAATGGTGATGATGGTGATGATTGATGATGATGATAAATGTTAATGATGGTTTTGATGGTGACAGTGATGATGACAATGGATGATGATGATTTGATGATGATGCTTTCATCATCATCATCATCACCATCATGATTGGTGATTTGATGGTGATGATCGATGATGATGATTGATGATGATGACGATGGTGTATTGATGATGATGATGATGATGATGATGATTGATGATTGTGATGATGATTATGATTGATGATGATGATGATAATAATGATTGATGATGATGATTGCATCATAATCACCATCATCATAATGAACATCATCATCACCACCACCACCATCATCATAATGAACATCATCATCACCACCACCACCATCATCATCACCTTCATCATCATCATCAATCATCATCATCATTATCACCATCATGATTGATGATCTTATGGTGATGTTGATGATGATGATGATGATGATGATGATAGTGTATTGATGATTATGTGGTAATAGTAGATTGAACCCTAAACCCTAAGCACTCATTTATTAGACTAAGAAAACCATTTCAATAAAAAATGGCAGTAACAAAAAATGCATATAAGTGGTCCAAGGCGTCAAGATACAAGAATACAAGATTCTCAATTAAAATGATTATGAAAATTTCAAATATGAACAAGAAATATAGGGTAGAGGAGGAAGAGGAGGAAAGCAAATTTGAAGAGGAGAGAAAAAGCTACAATGGCTGAGGAGGAAGAGGAGGCTACTAGGGTGAAGAGTAGTAGCTCTGGTCAGCAAAGGAGGTAGTACGGGGGCAGCAAAAGCTCCGCAACGTAGTAGCTCGGTGGTAGCAGTAGCTCAGAGGTGAAAAAAAACAAGAATGGAAGTTAACCAATGATGTCAACATCTTGGTGGAGGAGAGCCGGGGACCGTGGCAGCGATAGTGGGACAAGACCAAGAGGAGTAGTGGTGGATAGGAGGTAATGGTGGAGAGGAGTCAACAATGATGAGGAGCTGGAGGTAGAGAGGACGAGGAAGAAGAAGTGGCAGAGAGGAAATAGAGATAGAGAGGAGGCAGTGAGGAGGAGCTAGTGGTAGAGGAGAAATTGGTTGTGTGAGGAGGAGCTAGACACGGAGGAGCTAGAGGCGGAGCAATAGAAGAGGAATCATTGGAGAATTTTTCTAGAGAAATGCGAGGTAGGGCAATGAGGAGGGCAAGGGTTTCACAGGGTTAAATATGCTACACACTGTTAGTTTGTTATAAACAAACCAACAACAACGGTCAATTAATTTCCCACAGATTAGATGGAGTGTGCATATATATCTCCTCGCAGTTGTGGTGATAAAAACTAACAATATAGGGTTTTTGGAGACAAATAAAATGCTTGCAAAAATTATGCAAAATTCTAATTTCATGGGTGATATGTAGTGTCAGTTGTTTGGAGAACAACCCGATGACAAAAAGAAAGTGCAGTCACGTTTCTCAGTTGGGAAACTCGTAGTGGTTTCCTACCTAGAACTGGCATGAAAAATAACACTATCAATTGCATGCAAAAATATACCCGATGTTATATCCCCATTCTGTAGTAGTGTTGATCACCTCAAAAGGTTCAATCCATATAGACCTCAATTTACTAGGATGTAATTTCAATCTAGAATTGAACAGAAGAACCTTTTGTCCTGGAGTGAAAACTCTATGTAGGGTGTGGAGGTCATGGATTTGATTGGTTCTCTCTTTATAGATCCTTGATCTTTCATAGGCAACAAAACTCAACTCGTCTAACTCATTCAGTGCCAACATTCTCTTTTCCCCTGCATTATCTAAATTGTACTTCAATTTTCTCAAGGCTCATTTTGCCTTGTGCTCTAACTCTACGAGAAAATGAAAAGATCTCCCAAAAACCAATATAAAAGGAGTGGTTCCTATAGGTGTCTTACATGCTATCCTATATGTCGAAAGAGCATCATTGAGCAACATGCTCTAATTAGTCCTATAAGTTGCGATTGTCTTTTCTAGGATTTTTGTGATCTCTCTATTAGACACCTCAACATGTCCTTGGGTTTGCTGATGATACAGAGTACCTACCCTGTGTTTCACTCCATATTTTCTCAAAAGTGCACCATATTTTCTATTGGTGAAATGAGATCCACTATCACTAATGATCAATCTGGGCACCCCAAACATACAAAAGATGTGGTCTGTGATGGAGTGGACTTTTGGAGTCCTTAATCATCCAATGACACAAGTGAAGTCATACATGTGAGTTGTTTTGAGAATCCCAAATGTTTTTGTAAAGTTGAGTGTTGTTTGATGTTGACATAATGATTCAGACATATCTTTTAATGCCTTATTGAGGAATTTAATTGGATGATCTAACAATTGATTTTTGGCACCAAATTTGAGTAGAAGGTAGCTTGAGTGGTAGGAAACCTATGGTTAAAATTTGGTGGCAATCGAACATTGCTAGAAGAAGTTATGGAGGTTTGATTTTTGTGAAATGATGTGCAATATTAGTGTTGTTTAGCCTAAGTTGTTGTTTTTAATAAGTGTCACACGCCCCCCCCCCTAGTTGAATTGGGTATGTGTGGCCCTTTTCCAGGCCCTAGATCTCAGATCTAATATCCCCGGGTCCTTGCAACAATGAACCCGCAGATAGGCTGAAGTGGAGGAGTAAGCTGGGCCCTTGGACGATTTTCAGACGACTAGGACTTCTCCTCCTACCTTCCGTCGCAAGGGAGAACGTGGGTGAGGAGACGAGGCCACGACTGCCTCCACCATCTCGTCGATCGTGGGAGTGAGCAAGATATCCAACTGGAAAGTTGGCTTTGGACTGGGATGAGCTCCCATTTGACCTCTTGGGCGAACTGCCTCACCACTCCAATAGAGAGGACGAGCCCTCCTTTGCCAGCGGCTCTCCAGCACACAGAGCAGATGGTGGATGAGGTTAGAGGAGGAAGAAAGTAGGTAGCTCGGAGGAGGATAAGAAAGGGAAAAGGAAGCCCGAGGTCAGAGCAAATGAAAACACACACTTGTGTGCCTGCGAAGGTGGTTCTCTGGTCGGCCAAACCTTTTTGGCTGGAGCTTGAAGATGAAGCTCGGGACCGGGGTGCAATGCCGATTGCCAAGAACAGTGATTGTAGATGAGTTTGAGGTGATCTTGCGGAGATTTTGGACTCGAATCCGTGAGGTTTGGGCGTGTGAATGGTACTTCCCCCTTTTCTGGCACCATGGTCGCTGCCATGGCCGGAGGCCTTAGTGATCCGGAGTCCTAGAGACGAAACAACGAATCTGAGCAACTATGGCGGTCAAACAGAGGTCGCCGATGGTGCTGGAGGCCCTAAGAGCCAACTAGGAGCTCTTGATCCGGAGCCATTACTCGCCGGAGCTGGGCCAGGCGGCGGCGCCCTGCGAAACAGAGGTGCGGGTCTGGACCTGGCGAGCGGACTCAGGATAGAAGAAGGTGAACCGGGCCCAGGCACCTAGAACCGGCCAACCCAGGGCGATCCAGGAGAAAGAATCGGCCGGCTCAGGACTTAGAGGCCGCACCCTTGCTGCCCACGTGGCGCATGGCGATTGGATGAAAAAGGTAAATGTTCAGTTAATATGCATATCTTCCACAATTCATATTAAATAGCTCGAACCTCAAAAAAATACATATAATATACCAAACTTCTCAGAAAAATGCGTAGAACAGGATGGAATCATAATATCCTGCTTTTGAAGCTTAAATATCAGTGATATCTTGTTAGTAGTGAAATACTCTTATAATGGATAATAAATATCAAATGATGTTCTAAAATTGTGGGAAAATGCCAATAAGTCTATAATAATGCTTATAGTGCACCTGATATCATTTATTATGATGTTTATGCACGAAATTATGTAATTTGCCTCATATGACCAATTAGGACTAATAACCCGGAATAAAATGCAATAAATTCATGCATGCTCAATAAATGTTGAAATTTAGAGAACAACCTTATTCCAGTAACTGGAAGCTAATATATAAATCTGATATCAGTTATATACACAAAATCCATGTTATATGAAGGATCCTTAATACATGTGATATAAACCCTAATATGATTAATACATGTAACCTAGGGTTAATATGTGCACAGAAAGGATATGTAACCTAATGTTCAGATAATGTACTATAATCTGGAATATGACAGCAGTATGATAAATCTAAGACAAGAATACAAGTAATGATGGAAATATAATAATGATGCGCATACCCTAATGAACACGTTTAGGGTTAAGATGAGACGTATGATGTTGAGAAACTGATGATAGTATGTAATCTTATCTTAATTAGGTTTGACCAAGATATAGATGACATCAAGAGTATATGTGATGATTAGAATGTCTCTTTAGAAGGTACGCCATTACCTCTTACTTGGCTTATTATACAATATTCTTGTGCTATATGCATAGTAAAATACTTGGCATATGATATTGGATGAAATGATTGTTCTTGTATGATATCTTGCTTGATTTTCCATACTTATGGCTATGAACACTTGAAACATAATATATCTGTTCCATTATATGAAAGCACTATATCTCTTTGGTAAGCGTAGTGCTAGTGAGTGATCTATCTCTTTGGTAAGCGGATCACATGTACAATGATCTATCTCTTTGGTAAGCGGATCATAAGGCCTTAATGCATCTATCCCATTGGTAGGCGGATGCACGAGCATATAATGGAAAATGAGCTTAAAGTATGTGTTCTCTTTTGTTAATGAATATCTTTGTGCAAGTATACGCTTTTCTTATATTCTTCTGTTACTTCCAAGTATTAGTTTTATCTTATTGCCAAGATATGATGAGAGGTAAATAAAAGACACGTAGGCGTACTCAGTACAATATTCATGAAATATTGTGCTGACCAGTACCGCATGTAATCTTTTGTTTAGGTTATGGTTATGCTCTTGAAGATCCAAGATAGTGAGAGTTGTGTGGCGAGCTGATGTACAGGTGGACCTGTTGTCTTAAGATCCTGTAGTTTAGTTGTAGTACATGTATATGTTAGAAGTTTGTTGTTCAATATGTAATATCAAATGTTGTAACAATTCATGTTGTAATTATATGTTGAATGGTGAACATGTGTGTATGGTTTTATTATTGTTCATGTACATGTGCTACTGATGTATGTTCCTTCTGACTCCCTCGATTTTCTTCTTCTTATCCTGGTGTGGGTGTTTAAATTGAGATTGTCGCTGAGGTGAGGGTTTCAATTTGGACGTCACACATCGGATTAAGTTTTAGAAAATCTGGGGACGTCACAGGAGGAACATACATCAGTAGCACATGTACATGAACAATAATAAAACCATACACACATGTTCACCATTAAACATATAATTACAACATGATGACACCTTGATGTACGAGTTAACCTTAGTTAACTCCTTTAGAACATGGTAATATGAAGTTGAATAATAATGCATGGCTAAAGATAAAGATGCAACTCTAACATATGGGATACGTCATGACATAACCTAAGCTTCTAAACCCTTGTTTGAGCCTTCTATGGAGTGAGGTTTCACCCTTTATGCTTTTGAAACCTCCTAATAGTGCTTTGGATACATGGTTCTAGGTAACCTTTGTGGATATGTTACACATAGAATGGTGCCTACATGTGGCTGAGAGCAAGACAAGGTTTTCCCTAAAAGTATGAGTATGGTGTACTTTCGAGGATGAAAGTTCTTTTAAGATGTATATGATGTGACAAAGTGGGTTTTCTGGCTTAATTTCGAGGACGAAATATCTTTCAAGGTGTGTAGGATGTGATGGAGTGGACTTTTGGAGTCCTTAATCATCCAATGACACAAGTGAAGTCATACATGTGAGTTGTTTTGAGAATCCCAAATGTTTTAGTAAAGTCGAGTGTTGTTTGATGTTGACATAATGATTCAGACATCTCTTTTAATGCCTTATTGAGGAATTTAATTGGATGATCTAACAATTGAGTTTTGGCACCAAATTTGAGTACAAGGTAGCCTGAGTGGTAGGAAACCTATGGTTAAAATTTGGTGGCAATCGGATATTCCTAGAGGAAGTTATGGAGGTTTGATTTTTGTGAAATGATGTGCAATATTAGTATTGTTTAGCCTAAGTTGTTGTTTTTAATAAGTGTCACACGCCCCCCCCCTAATTGAATTGGGTATGCGTGGCCCTTTTCCTGGCCCTAGATCTCAGATCTAACAGCCCCGGGTCCTTGCAACAATGAACCCGCAGATAGGCTGAAGTGGAGGAGTAAGCTGGGCCCTTGGATGATTATCAGACGACTAGGAGTTCTCCTCCTACCTTCCGTCACAAGGGAGAACGTGGGTGAGGAGACGAGGCCACGACTGCCTCCACCATCTCGTCGATCGTGGGAGTGAGTAAGATATCCAACTGGATAGTTGGCTTCGGACTGGGATGAGCTCCCATTTGACCTCTTGGGCAAACTGCCTCACCACTCCAATAGAGAGGACGAGCCCTCCTTTGTCAGCGGCTCTCCAGCACACAGAGTAGATGGTGGATGAGGTTAGAGGAGGAAGAAAGTAGGTAGCTCGGAGGAGGATAAGAAAGGTAAAAGGAAGCCCGAGGTCAGAGCAAATGAGAACACACACTTGTGTGCCTGCGAAGGTGGTTCTCTGGTCGGCCAAACCTTTTTGGCTGGAGCTTGAAAATGAAGCTCGGGACCGGGGTGCAATGCTGATTGCCAAGAACAGTGATTGTAGATGAGTTTGAGGTGATCTTGTGGAGATTTTGGACTCGAATCTATGAGGTTTGGACGTGTGAAGGGTACTTCCCCCTTTTCTGGCACCATGGCGGCTGCCATGGCCGGAGGCTTTAGTGATCTGGAGTCCAAGAGACGGAACAACGAATCTGATTAACTATGGCGGTCAAACAGAGGTTGCCGATGGTGCTGGCGGCCCTAAGAGCCAACTAGGAGCTCTTGATCCGGAGCCATTGCTCGCTGGAGCTGGGCCAGGCGGCGGCGCCCTGCGCAAATAGAGGTGCGGGTCTAGACCTGGCGAGCGGACTCAAGATAGAAGAAGGTGAACCGGGCCCAGGCACCTAGAACCGGCCGACCCAGGGTGAGCCAGGAGAAAGAACCGGCCGGCTCAGGACTTAGAGGCCACACCCTTGCTGCCCACGTGGCACATGGCGATTGGACGAAAAAGGTAAATGTTCAGTTAATATGAATATCTTCCAAAATTCATATTAAATAGCTCGAACCTCAGAAAAATACATATAATATACCAAACGTCTCAGAAAAATGTGTAGAACAAGATGGAAGCATAATATCCTGCTTTTGAAGCTTAAATATCAGTGACATCTTGTTAGTAGTGAAATACTCTTATAATGGATAATAAATATCAAATGATGTTCTAAAATTGTGGGAAAATGCCAATAAGTCTATAATAATGCTTATAGTGCACCTGATATCAGTGATCATGATGTTTATGCACGAAATTATGTAATTTTCCTCATATGACCAATTAGGACTAATAACCCGGAATAAAATGCAATAAATTCATGCATGCTCAATAAATGTTGAAATTTAGAGAACAACCTTATTTCAGTAACTGGAAGCTAATATATAAATCTGATATCAGTTATATACAAAAAATCCATGTTATATGAAGGATCCTTATTAAATGTGATATAAACCCTAATATGATTAATACATGTAACCTAGGGTTAATATGTGCACAGAAAGGATATGTAACCTAATGTTCAGATAATGAACTATAATCTGGAATATGACATCAGTATGATAAATCTAAGACAATAATACAAGTAATGATGGAAATATAATAATGATGCACATACCCTAATGAACACGTTTAGGGTTAAGATGAGACGTATGATGTTGAGAACCTGATGATAGTATGTAATCTTATCTTAATCTGGTTTGACCAAGATATAGATGACATTAGGAGTATATGTGATGATTAGAATGTCTCTTTGGAAGGTACGCCATTACCTCTTACTTGGTTTATTATACAATATGCTTGTGCTATATGCATAGTAAAATACTTAGAATATGATATTGGATGAAATGATTGTTCTTGTATGATATCTTGCTTGATTTTCCATACTTATGGCTATGAGAACTTGAAACATAATATATCTATTCCATTATATGAAAGCACTATATCTCGTTGGTAAGCGTAGTGCTAGTGAGTGATCTATCTCTTTGGTAAGCAGATCACATGTACAATGATCTATCTCTTTGGTAAGCAGATCATAAGGCCTGAATGCATCTATCCCATTGGTAGGCGGATGCACGAGCATATAATGGAAAATGAGCTTAAAATATGTGTTCTCTTTTGTTAATGAATATCTTTGTGCAAGTATACGCTTTTCTTATATTCTTCTGTTACTGCCAAGTATTAGTTTTATCTTATTGCCAAGATATGATGAGAGGTAAATAAAAGACACGTAGGCGTACTCAGTACAATAGTCATGAAATATTGTGCTGACGTGTACCGCATGTAATCTTTTGTTTAGGTTGTGGTTATGCTCTTGAAGATCCAAGATAGTGAGAGTTGTGTGGCGAGCTGATGTACAGGTGGACCTGTTGTCTTAAGATCCTGTAGTTTAGTTGCAGTACATGTATATGTTAGAAGTTTGCTGTTCAATATGTAATATCAAATGTTGTAACAATTCATGTTGTAATTATATGTTGAATGGTGAACATGTGTGTATGGTTTTATTATTGTTCATGTACATGTGCTACTGATGTATGTTCCTTCTGACTCCCTCGATTTTCTTCTTCTTATCCTAGTGTGGGTGTTTAAATTGAGATTCTCGTTGAGGTGAGGGTTTCAATTTGGATGTCACACATCGGATTAAGTTTTAGAAAATCTGGGGACGTCACATGTTCCTTCACAAACTTGTATACAACTTGGGAATCATTGGTACAGGCTGGAATCACTTCCGCCCACTTAGACACATAGTCAACAACAAACAATATGTATATATTAGAATTTTAAGACACAAAAGGGCCCATGAAATCAATTCCTAATTAGTCAAACACTTCAATTTCCTATAAACCATTTAAGGGATTTTCATGTCTTTTTTAAATATTACCTGCACATTGACAAACATCCCAATGAAGTACAAAGTTATATGCATCCTTAAAAAGTGTAGGCCAATAGAAATTATATTCTAAATCCTTGTCACAGTCCTAGAACTACAATCATGACCCCCACTACATACACAATGATAGTGTTCCAAGATCTCTCAAACTCACAATATGAAACACATTTTCTCAAAATGTCATCCCTACATTGCTCAAGTAAGATGGGATCATCCCAAATGTAATACCTTAAGGAATGGAAGAATTTCTTCTTCTCTTGATATCCCCAGTCTCCTGACAGTTCTCCACATGCCAAATAGTTTACAATATTTGCAAACCATGGATGTTTGATTTTCATAGCAAAGAGCTCCTCATCTGGAAAATCTTCCACTATAGGTACATCTATGTCCTTTTCATATACCCTTTCAAGCCTAGACAAGTGATCAACCACTACATTCTCAGTACCTGCTTTGTTTCTTATTTTAATATCAAATTCCTGTAGCAATAAGATCCATCTAATTAACCTAGGATTTGCATATTTCTTTTGCAGCAAATATTTAATTGCCGCATGATCCGTCCAAACAATAACATTAGCCCCTATCAATCATTGGAGAAATTACTCAAAAGAAAAAAAAAACTGCCAATCATTCTTTTTCTATTGTAGTGTAATTCAACTAAGAATCATTAAGAGTTTTTGATGCAGAATAGAAGACAACATGAACCTTGTCTCAACATTGGTCTAGAATAACACCTATTGCATAATATGATGTATCACTCATCAACTCAAAGGGTTGGCTCCAATCTAGAGCTTGGACAAAAAGTGTGGAGACCAATTACTCCTTCAACACCTCAAATGCCTTCAAATATCCCTCATCAAAATTAAAATCAACGCCCTTCTCCAACAATTCAGAGAGCAATTTGGCGATCTTTCAAAATTATTTTATAAATCATCGATAAAATATGGCATGTCCTAAAAAGCTCCCCACTCCCTTCACCAATGATGGTGGAGGTAATTTGGAGATGACTTTTATTTTCACCAGATCAAACTCCATTCCTTTACTAGACACTTTCTGTCCCAAAACAAATCCTTCACTCACCATCATGTGACATTTTTCCCAATTCAAAACTAGGTGTTTGTCCTCGCATCATTACAAAACCTTATCAGGATTGTCAAGGTAATCATTGAATGATGCATCATACATCAAAAAATCATCCATGAATGCCTACAAACATGACTCCACCATTAGAAAAGATGGCGAACATGCATCGCTAAAAGTTAGTCGGTGCATTGAAAAGACTGAACAACATACGACGATATGAAATGTGCCATAAGGGCAAGTGAAGGTTGATTTATCTTGATCTTTTGGCTCGATAGAAATATGGTTGTACCCAGTATAACCCTCGAGAAAACAAAAATGAGAGTGGCCGAAAAGCTTCTCAAGAATTGGATCAATAAATAGGAGCAAGAAATGGTCCTTCAAAGTGGAAACATTCAATCGTCGGTAATCAATACATACTCTCCACCCAGTCACCAACCTAGTAGAAATCAATTCATCATTTGAATTAGTTATGGCTATTATCCCCCCTTTCTTTGGAACCACCTTGGTTGGACTAACCTAGTTAAAGTCAGAGATAGTATATATTATACATGCAGATAAAAGTTTTCATACCTCTTTGTTTACTACATCAATCATGATGGGGTTTTGTTGGGTTTTAGAGGAGACATATAAGGCAGCGGAAACAAAAATTTTCTTCTCCCAAACCCATAATAAAGGAATCGCGTCAACATCTATACAATAGGAAGGATAGTTTATAAAGACATACCTTGTCCTGAGGCTTGCTCGGTGACGTTACCTCATGGCTTCCGCGGTCTTCACCTCCGGTCTTGGACGATGTTTGTGTAGCTCCTGGTCTCACTGGGACTGTCGGGATGGACAACTGTCCTCCAAGCGGCAGAAGAATCCTGCCTCTATAGTAGTCCACACGGACCACCTGGAACTCTGATCGCCTTGTCACACAAGGCACCAGAAGGAGTTGTACCCTCCTATTGACGTACTAGTCACTGACACACTCTCCTACCACCAGTCACTTTTCTATAGTTTTCTTTCCCTTGATGTGCCTCCCTTATTGAGTAGCACTTGCTCGGGCTCTTCTGGTTACCACAACCATACAACTATGTAGAGAAACTGGTGTTCTGAGTTGTGTTTTTGAGAATCCCCCAATACCCCCTATATATAGGAGGGTCATGGGATAGGGTTCTCTACCCCAGGCAATGCATGATTAAAATAGGAGTAGAAGGGTTCAGGATTTTCCACAAAATCTGACAAACAGCGCTAGTTGAACCGAGCATTTCAACCCTGAAATGGTCAGTTAGTGACCTCAGCCGATCGGTTCACACCTGAACCGATCATTTGGGGCATCTGAGATGATCAGTTCATGCTTGAGCCAATCGGTTCATGCTCTCGGTCGAACTCGAATTGACTTTCCATGTTTGTTTCCAACTAATCATATATTAGTCCTTGTCCAAATCAAATTTGACAAGCAAAATGAACTCAGTTGGTCACCCAACCAGTTCAACTATGTGAACCGATTGGTTCATTGACCTGAGCCGCTCAGCTTACCAGCCTGAGCTGATCGGTTCATCTGCATGAGCCGATTGGTTGGGGCAGCAGGTCATTCAATCATAGTTTTAATCAATCCGACACTCTAATCATCTGATCCAACACCTTGAATACTATGATTTTGAGCTATCAATCGACTTGGTGTTTAATTGAACTACTAAATTCCTTTAGTAATCATTCTAAACATCATTTGTGGACAAACTCCTCTTCTAGGTTAAATCCTTTGTGTGTGACCCTACAGGTCCATTTCACATTAGCAGTGAAAGTCCATAACACTTATGATTTCACAAGCAAAGAGCGGTGCCTAGTCACACATCAGTGCTACCCAAGTGAAATAGAAAGTTGGAGAACAACTTTCAATCCTACAATCCGTGAATGGTGTTACAGTGAATGTATAATTCCTTTGTCACTAATGTCCTGAATGAACTAAAGGCATGCTACAGTCATCCTTTCAACGTTCATCCATTTCCTTGATCTCAGAGCAGATTGGGTGAGATGTGTGTGACATCAATATCACATATTCATTCACACATGCATGTGCATGCCTTTCTCAATCCTACTCATCAAGTGGCGATAGACATCAAACTCCCTTAGGAGGGACAAATCCCATATCTATCACTCACCCCTCAAAAGCCCCATGTGTCAAAGTCACCCAATCATCACCTTTATAACAAACCATGTTTTAGGACTGTGTTTGATGATGTCAAAGTGTACCCAATGACATGTGTGGAGTCTAGTGATTTTAGGTCAAAGAATCACACTCACCACCATCACTGTGAGAGCTAATTGTGACTGCCAAATCATGGTTCCATGTGTCACTCTCACGGTGGGTCTATCTGGTACACTTGTTCTCTAACAAGTACCTATGTGGTTGGTTTGATATCACTATATCATGACTAATGAGATTATGTCATCAAACAATACACAATCTAGTCTTTAGTGTTATTGATGTCTATGGTTATTTCCACAATAACAACCAACTAGGGACTAAACAAGAATGTATACTCTTAACATCCGTATGATCTCATCATTTAGGTCCTCAACCCAAAAGCATACGTCATCGAGTAAAACAATTCTTTAGACAACTATCATGTTACACTATCATCTCAGAAATAGTTAAAACATATAGATCAGAAATTGCCTTTATTATTATTCAAATAATTTACAAAGTATCCCATTACAATCATCACATGACTTGCTCTATGGGCATACATACCAACCGAATCCCACTTGAACTTAGAGCCATTCACCTAGGAACCTCAGTCCTTGTGACCTAGCATGACCATCATGCTTCTTCTGAGAAAGGGCCTTCATCAATGAATCAGCTATGTTGTCTTCAGTTGGTACTCTGCAAATCTTCACATCTCATCGTTGTATGATCTCTCGTATGAGATGGAAGCACCGCAGTATGTGCTTGGACCAATGATGTGATCGGGGCTCCTTAGCTTGAGCAATAGCTCCATTATTGTCACAATGAAGCTCAATTGCATCACAACTACTGGGAACTACACCAAGTTTAGTGATGAACTTCCTAATCCACACAGCTTCGTTTGTTGCATGTGAAGCAGCAATATACTCGGCCTCTGTAGTAGAATTGACAACTATTTCTTTCTTGGAACTCTTCTAGCTCTAGCTCTATTATTAAGACAAAATACAAATCCTGATTGTGATTTGTAATCATCTTTGTCAGTTTGGAAGCTTGCATCGGTGTAACCTCTTACAACCAGTTCTTCCTCACCGCCGTATATAAGGAACTAATCCTTAGTCCTTCACAAGTACTTGAGGATGTTCTGTACGACTGTCCAGTGAGCATCCCCATGATCTGAATGGTACCTGCTCGTCATGCTGAGGGTATATGAGACATCTGGGTGTGTACACAACATAGCGTACATGATGGATCCGATGGCTGATGCATATGGGATCCCATTCATATGCTCCCTCTCTTCATAAGATTGGGGACATTGAGCTTTATAAATGGTGACTCCATGTAGCATGGGGATGTTGCCTCTCTTTGAGTTCTCCATGCTGAACCGCTTCAACACTTTGTTAATATATGTGCTTTGACTTAGTCTGAGAAGCCTTTTAGATCTATCTCTATAGATCTTAATACCTAGAATGTAGGATGGTTCTCCTAAGTCCTTCATTGAGAAAGTATTCCTGAGCCAAGTCTTTACCTTCTCTAAGGCTGTGACATCATTCCCCATCAATAGTATGTCATCCACATACAATATGAGGAATTTGATTGTCCTCCCACTAACCTTCTTGTACACACAAGGTTCATCTTCATTTTGAATAAAGCCAAACACTTTGACTTCCTCATCAAATCAAACATTCCAACTCTGAGATGCTTGCTTTAATCCATAGATTGACCTTTGTAGCTTACAAACTTTATTGACATTCGTTGGATCTACAAAACCTTCAGGTTGTGTCATGTACACATCCTGATTTATATTCCCATTAAGGAATGCAGTTTTAACATCCATTTGCCAAATCAAATAGTCATAGTAAGCCACAATAGCAAGTATGATCCTGATGTACTTAATCATGACAACTGGAGAACAAATTTCATCATAGTCAACACCTTGAACTTGTCGGAAACCCTTTGCAACCAATATGCCTTTATAAGTTTACACATTGCCATCTATGTCGGTCTTCTTCTTGAAGACCCACTTGCACCCTATGGGTTTTACCCCTTTGGGTGGTTCCACCAAAGTCCATACTTTGTTGGAATACATGGATTCCATCTCAGATTTCATGGCCTCAAGCCATTTCTCAGAATTTGGTCCCTCCATATCCTCTAGATAGATAGTTGGATCATCATCTATGATCAACTCACCGCCTTCCTAAGTCACAAGGTATCCAAACCTCTCAGGTTCAAGGAGTGTCCTACTAGATCTATGAGGTCCTTATATTACTTGAGGAGACTGAGATTCCACAACACCTTGTGAATCTTTATGTTCCTCTTATACATCTACCAGTTCAATGGTTTCTTGTTGGGCTTGAACCTCTTCAAGCTCTATTTTCCTCCCATTCTTTCCTCTGGAAATAAATTCCTTTTCTAGGAATACAGCTGTCCTAGCAACAAACATTTTATTATCAATAGGGTGGTATAAATAGTATCCCCTTATTTCCTTCGGGTATCCAACAAAATAACATTTATCGAACTTGGGTCCAAGCTTATCAGGAAACATTTTCCTGACGTAAGCCTCACAACCCCAAATCATAATAAAAGACAAATCAGGACGCTTCCTGTGCCATATCTCATATGGTATCTTTTGAACTGATTTAGACAATACTCGATTACGTGTATATGCGGCGGTTTCAAGTGCATAACCCCAGAAGGAAATTGGAAGATTAGAAAAACTCATCATTGATCGCATCATATCCAGTAAAGTGTGATTCCTTCTTTCAGACACACTATTATGATGTGGTGTTCCAGGCGGAGTCCATTGTGATACGATACCACAGGCTCGCAGAAGGTCCTCAAACTCTTAGCTTAAGTATTCTCCACCTCGATCGGATTGAAGTGCTTTAATACCTTTACCAAGTTGGTTCTGTACTTCATTCATTAAATCCTTGAACCTTTCAAGGGTTTCTAACTTATGTTTCATCAGGTACACATAGCCATACCTACTGAAGTCATCAGTGAAGGTAATGAAGTACTGATACCCACCTCTGGAAGTAGTTCTAAAAGGCCCACATACATCAGTATGTATGAGTCGTAATAGATCACTAGCTCTCTCACCTTTACCTGAAAAGGGAGTCTTGTTCATCTTTCCCAGCAAACAAGATTCACATGTCTCTATTGATTCATAATCAAAAGAGTCTAGATAACCATCTTGATGGAGTCTAGAAATGCACTTCTCATTTATGTGCCCTAGACGACAATGCCAAAGATATGTTTTGTTTGAGTTGTTGAGTTTTTGCCTTTTGGTGTTTACGTTGTATACACTTGTTTCTAGATCTATCAAGTATAGACCATAAGACATTGGGGCACTTCCATAAAAGATCCCATCTTTTGAATTGGAACACTTTCCATTCTTAATAAGAAGTTCAAAACCATCCTTGTCTAAACAAGAAACGGAAATGATATTCCTATTTATGGTAGGTACATAATAGCAGTTCTTCAACTCTATTATTAACCCACTAGGCAGAGTTAACTCATAGGTTCCTATGTTGCCCCATTGGTAACACGCAGTTCAACCTCGCCTTTCCCTAAAGGCTTACTCCTTTTAAGATCCTTCACATTTGAACAAATGTGAGATCCACATCCGGTATCAAGTACCCATGACAAAGAAGTAGTAAAGTTAATCTCTATCACATATACACCAGAAGTAGAGATCTATATCTCTCACTTCTTCTTCCATCGTTCCTTCCATCCTCTCCATGTTTTGAGCACAAAAGTTTTAACATTGGTTCGGCGAGAGAACCCTTCTCTTCCTCACCTTTGTCCTTAGACTTTTTTCCATTGATCTCCATCAATGAAATATCCTTCTTCTTAAGTGTACATAGAGTGGATTCAAAGGCTACCGGTATAGTTGGATTGTTCAGAACACTTCTCACAATCCCCAACCAGTTATGGAATTTATTCTCAATTAATTTGCCCATTTTAAAAGATGATTCTTTTGCCATTCTACAAGAGAAAAATGCATTTGTCAAAACTCCTTTTGTTTTGATTTGATTTGAATAAAATTTGACAATATTTAATTAGGCCTTTAATTAATTACCTCTCCCACTATTTTGATTTAAATTGACAGCCCTCACCATCAATTCGGAAGATTGTAGTGTACAATCTTCTAGTGGGTCAAGATCCTAAAATCCTCTAAGTCACGGACCAGCTAGGGTTGTCACCCACAACTTAGATCTTCCAGGTAGGCAACTCTTGCCAATTGCATCATATGAAACTCTTGAAAGAGGTCATGTGCAACTACTTTCCATGATCACCTCCATGCCTCAAGGTTCTATATCCTATCTAGGTCACCTTGTTAAGTCTGAACCAAAGCCAACACGATGAATATGCACCCTGTTAGGGCAGACCCACATATCCATCCTTCATGCTTCCATGAGATAGACAGTGTACAATGCTAGGGCATGCCCACACTTGGTCGATCAAGCTTTTCACATGTGTCGCATTTGGAATGCATCTAAAACTTTAATATTTAATGAGGGATTTGGTTTTATAGGTACATATACATATCCAATCACCACAATATAGTAAGTATCATATACATGCTATATCCCACAGAAAACATGCGAAATGATAAAAGTAATGATTATGGACATCCTAATGTGATTCCTCGAGCCAAGAGGAATCTGGTCATCTAGGTCCACATCACATGCAACATGTACAAGATGAACTCTATGCTTTGCTTTTCTGGGTTTGATCAACTCAGCTCCATGATTGATCGGCTCGCCAGCAGACCAGTCGGTTGGGTGCCACCAGTCGATCGACTGGCGCCTCCATCCAATCGGTTCACTGGTCGTCGTACATCTCCTCAGGTCACCACCCGCTCATCTCACTCCTCGAACCGATCATCTAGAATGCCAACTGATCAGTTCACGTCTTGAACCGATCATTTATGTCGTCGTCAAGTTGTCCTCCGTTCTTTGACATAACAAGAAATAAAATATCTATCCTATTTTACATTTAAATTGGGAAACCCCGAGTTACATTCGGGGGGGAGCAAAGGTAGGAAAGAAATCTCGAGTTATCTCGAGTTACATCAAGAAAAGAAGGTAGGGAATCGGTGCGCAGACCGAGATGTAAGCAACCACATTCAACCAAGCACACATACATAGGGTTTATTGGCCATAACCACACTATACATCCACCACAAAACTCGTTTAAGGGCAACGCGTATCGAGTGCATTCATATTGCATATCATATATGTATGTTTTGGGATTTGTGGATTTAGGATTGGACATGCATAAAGCCAATTTTATTCGCATCGTATGCAATAAATAAATGTGAAAAACCAAAATCGATCATATTGATAATCCTAAAGTATAGAGTAGTTGATGTGGCTCTGATACCACTGTTGGGTTTTAGAGGAGACAAAGAAGGCAGCAGAAACAAAAATTTTCTTCTCCCAAACCCACAATAAAGGAATCGCGTCAACGTCTATACAATAGGAAGGATGGTTTGTAAAGACATAACTTGTCCCGAGGCTTGCGTGGCGACATTACCTCACGGCTTGCACGGTCTTCACCTCTGGTCTTGGATGGTGTCTGTGCAACTCCTAGTCTCACTGGGACTGTCGGGATTGACAACTATCCTTCGAGTGGCAGAAGTCTCATGCCTCTGTAGTAGTCCACACAGACCACCTGGAAATCCGATCTCCTTGTTGCACAAGGCACCAGAAGGAGTCATACCTTCCTCTTGGCATACTAGTCACCGACACACTCTCCTGCCATCAGTCATTTTCTACATTTGTCTTTCCCTTGCTATGCCTCCCTTATCGAGTAGCACTTGATCGGGCTCTCCTGGTTACCACAACTAAAGAAAACGACAACTTTGCAGAGCAACTGGTGTTCTGAGTTGTGTTTTTGAGAAGCCCCCAATACTCCCTATATATAGGAGGGTCATGGGATAGGGTTCTCTACCCCGGGCAATGCGGTATTAAAGAAAGAGTATAAGGGTTTGATATTTTCCACAAAATCTGACAAACTACGCTAGTTGAACCAATCGTTTCAACCTTGAAACGGTCAGTTGGTGACCTCAGCCAATCGGTTCACACCTGAACCGATTGTTTGGGGCATCTGAGCCGATCGGTTCATTCTTGAGCTGATCGGTTCATGCTCCTGGTCCAACTTGAATTGACTTTCCATGTTCGTTTCCAACTAATCATATATTAGTCCTTGTCCAAATCAAATTTGACAAGCAAAACAAACTCGGTTGGTCACCCGACCAGTTCAACTATGTGAACTGATCGGTTCATTGACCTGAGCCACTCGGCTCACCAGCCTGAGTCGATCAGTTCATCTGCATGAGCCGATCGGTTGGGGCAGCAGGTCAGTCAATCACAGTTTTAATAAATCCGATACTCTAATTATCTGATTCAACACCTTGAATACTATGATTTTGATCTATCAATCTACTGGGTGTTTAATTGAACTACTAAACTCCTTTAGTAATAAATCGAAACATCTTTTATGGACAAACTCCTCTTCCAGGTTAAATCCTTTGTGTGTGACCCTTTAGGTCCATTTCACGTTAGTTGTGAAAGTCCATAACACTTATGATTTCACAAGCAAAGAGTGGTGCCTAGTCGCACATCAGTGCTACCCAAGTGAAATAGAAAGTTGGAGAACAACTTTCAATCCTACAATCCATGAATGGTGTTATAGCGAATGTATAATTCCTTTGTCACTAATGTCCTGAATGAACTCAAGGCATGGTACAATCATCCTTTCAACGTTCATCCATTTCCTTGATCTCAGAGCACACTGGGTGAGATGTGTGTGACATTAATATCCCATATTGATTCAC
The DNA here is from genome assembly GCA_963693085.1 of Alisma plantago-aquatica. NCBI lineage: Eukaryota > Viridiplantae > Streptophyta > Magnoliopsida > Alismatales > Alismataceae > Alisma > Alisma plantago-aquatica. Next base: position 54,560,144 of record OY856411.1, read on the forward strand.
ACATGCATGTGCATGCCTTTCTCAATCCTACTCATCAAGTGGCCACGGACATCAAACTCCCTTACGAGGGACAAATCCCATATCTATCACTCACCCCTCAAAAGCCCCATGTGTCAAAGTCACCCAATCATCACCTTTATAACAACCCATGTTTCAGGATTGTGTTTGATGATGTCAAAGTGTACCCAACGACATGTGTTGAGTGTAGTGATTACAGGTCAAAGAATCACACTCACCACCATCACTGCGAGAGCTGACTGTGACTACCAAATCATGGTTCCATGTGTCACTCTCACGGTGGGTTTGTTCGGTACACTTGTTCTCAAACAAGTACCTATGTGCTTGGTTTGATATCACTATATCATGACTAATGAGATTATGTCATCAACCAATACACAATCTTGTCTTTAGTGTTATTGATGTCTATGGTTATTTCCACAATAACAACGGACTAGGGACTAAATGAGAATGTAAACTCTTAACATCTGTTTGATCTCATCGTTTAGGTCCTCAACCCAAAAGCATATGTCATCAAGTAAAACAATTCTTTAGATATCTATCATGTTACTCTATCATCTCAAAAATAGTTAAAACATATAGATCGGAAATTGCCTTTATTACTATTCAAATCATTTACAAAGTATCCCTTTACAATCATCACATGACTTGCTCTATGGGCATACATACCAACATGAGTTGCCACTGAGGTTGCATGATCGGCTTGTCTTCTTATTCTAGTCTAATTTTGTGCTGGCAGAAACTAGGGGAGATCTCCTTCATGTCTACCACATACCAATCAAACATTGAATGGTGGTTTTTTCAAAACCATAAGTAGCTTCTTGTCTTTTCTGATGCTCAGTGAAGATGAGATGATGACTGGAAACTTCTCTTCTTCTGCCAAGAAAATGTACTTCAAGTGCGATGGCAATGTCTTCATCTCTAAATCTGTCAGGCCCTGGAGAGATGAGATCAATGGTGGTAGAGGTGGTCCTATTTCCTCAAAGTGTCTGGTGTAGTAACACAGTAGTGCCTTGAGAAGTAAGAGACAGTCCTTTAAGGAATGAGATCGAGTTCAGTCACCCATCAGATTCACAAGACACACCTCCAAAGGCAACTGTGGATATGCCTGAGCAAGGGTGGAAAAGCCTCCTCATCAATTGTCACTGGGCAATAATCCTCCACTTCATCATTTGGGTATTGAATTGCCTTGGCCAATGGAATCTCATTTGTGTTTTCCATGATGTCTACTTCCAGTGTGCCCTTGTGAACTTGTATCATCATATGACCCATATCTAAAAATGGCCTCCCAAGGAATAAAGACATATTTCCCTGGACCTACTACATCATGTGACATTATGCTTTCTTATCAATTTATTGTGCAAACTCAGGCATCTTGATTTCAAATCTGTCTTCTTTGATCTTCATTATCAATCTTCCTCAACCCATCTCCAAGATCATATATGTTGTGGCTTGGAATGGCCTCTGGAGTAGTAATTCATTGTCGTCATCATCCTGCATCTCCATTACCACAAATTATGCTAGAAATACAAATCTATCCACCTTCTCAAGAACATCCTCGCAAATGCCATATGTCCTGACCACTGAGTTATCCACAAGTTGTATGGTCATATTACTCCTTCTAGATTCTCTAAGACCCAAACTTCTTGAAGGTACTCAAGGGTATAAGATTGATACTTGCTCCTAAATCACATAGAGCTTCTCCAAACCTTGTTTTCCCTATGTAACATGATATGTTGTACCAAACCGTATCTTGCCTTTTTAGGGGCAAATGTCCTAAGATAAAAGCATTGACCTACTCCTTCAATACCACTACATCATTTTCATCTATTATCCTCTTTTTATTGATTATATCCTTCAAAATTTTTCCATAAGAAGGAATTTGTTCAATTACATCAATCAAGGGAATGTTGACATGGAGCTTCCTAAAACTGTCTAAAAATTTCTGAGATTGTCACTCCATTTTATTTGCCTTAAAATTTTTTGGGAAGGGAACTGGTGTCACCTGCTTCCTCTGGTGAGATGGGACATTTGAATCCTTCCTTGTCTCCTCTGGTTTATGACTTTTATCCTTAACTATCTTGTTCTCTACTACAACATCTAGCTCAACTGTATCAACATTCATTGTCGGCCCTATGTCACCTATGGTATCCTTTGCTTCTGGGACAATCTGTTTGTCATTAAGCACCTTCTTTCCACTACAAAGCATCATCTCCTTGCCCTGTTGGTTTCTAGATGGTACATTAGTATTTCCTGGGAACCCCTACTGCCCAGGTTTCTTCAAAGAAGCTATCTGCCCTACAATCTAAGAGATCTGAGTCTCTATAATGTGAATCTATGCTCCTTGATTTTGTAGTTCCCTCAGAGTCTGGCCAATGATCACTTCATTCTAAATGACCAACTTGCCAAGCACATCATCGATGTGATCAATCTTGCTAGGGCCCCTTTCATGATGTTGTGGATTTGCTTGATGATGTGCTTTTGATGGGTCCTGCTAAAATTTATTTGGGTCCTTCAATGAGAACTTGGGATCTTTCCTCCAATAATAGGCATTGCCCCTATAATTTTTTTGTCATGTAAACATGCACTCCTCTTCCTCTCCTCTAGAAGATCCTCCATCCTTCTGACATAGCTTCCTGGCGATGAGGTCAAGCTTCTCATTTAGTGCACTGATGAACTTTGATTCTCCAACACTTTTAATAGTTTTTGGATGCTCTCTTTCTTCTCCCTAAGAATGATTCTTGGCCATTTTCTTCAAAATCTCATGGCACCTAGATGGCTTATTGTTGAGAAAAAATCCTCATCCGACACTATCAAGCATGGTTATTTCTTCCTTGTGCAACCCTTAGTAAAAAGTCTTTTCCTGGCCATATAGATCTATTCCATGATGCGGAACCTTCCTAAGCATGTCTTGAAACCTCTCCCATGCTTCAGACTAGGATTCTTTTGCTTGTTGTTTGAAGTTGTATAATATTTCTGACTAACTGGTTCGTCTTCTGGGGTGGTTGGTAACGCTCAAAGAACATATCTATCATCCCCACCCATGTTTCTATTGACTCCAACGGTAAGTCAATAAACTAAGACTTCACATTGTCCACCAGAGATGAAGGAAACAACTTCAAATTTACGATCGTGGTTGGAACCCTATGAATTTTAACCATATCACAACATTCAACAAAACTATTGATGTGTGCTATTAGATCCTCTGTGTTGTGACCATGAAATTTTTTTGACTTGACTAATCCCACCAGGCCTGGATCATTCTTGTAGATGCTTACATTTATTGCCTATTTCTTAATTGGGACCAACTACGTTGTTGCAGCTGAAGCCTTGATCTTCTCCCAAAGTGTCTTCTCTTCTTCTATTGCACCCATCTCAGCTGGTTCTTCTGATTCCTCTAGTGGGGGTATTGGAGTAGTCAGTGGTGGAGTTAGAATCAACCTTCCTGGTGAGGTATCATACTCTCTTCCTTGGCATAAGAGCTTTTCCTAACTAAAGACATGTGGACATGACTCTCTATAATCATGAGCTTCAGTGTGAACCATGCATTAGTACTTGAAATTTTTGAAACCAATGTGAGAATGGATACTAATGATTTAATAAATGATATTTGAAATTCAGCTTTAAAATAGTAAAAAGCAAATAAAGGTTGTGGCTTAAAGTGGTCGATCACAACACTCGTAGTGCTAGAGTTGTCATTTCTCTAACAACGACACTAAAAACTTGATACGCAAAAATTGCACAAAAAATGCAAGTGTACGTATCTGTGTAATATAGGCATTAAGAGACCAGGATGTCGAACATGGGGAAGCATAGTCCAGAAACTACTACTAATCGTAATGTAATTAGATAAGCCAAAGAAAACTTGAATGGGAGTTTATCTCAATTGGAATGAATTCCTTAGGATTATAGTTTCCCCTCAGTTAACATTACAATTAATAGTATGACATTAATATATATCTCTCTTAGCCCTAGACTAAGATCCTGTAGCAAGAATTACCTGCTCGCATGGCATAATTCACTACCTAATATAATACCAACCCCACTCTCATATCAATTGTGTTATTAGTTAGGTGCTTTATCGAAAACTCTAGTAATCTCTTCACATTTGTAAGCCACCTTTCTCAAAGGGCGATATAAATCATGTATTTCTATGAATTTTCCAACCATTAATTTCATTTTTCAAAGCAATTAAAGGTCTAATTAACTCCCTATGGTGATCAAGAATGGATAGTTCATGACAATCCCATAGAAATAAGTCTAATAATTAAGATAAATTGGTATATTAATGCATAAAAGCCAATTACAATGCATAACCGGGCTACTCCGGGGTCCTACAGAATAAGAGGTTTAGCCTCGCATTGTTTCCATTGTCAAGTACATGAGAGAGAAGAAGAAAAATGTGGAAAACTTTAGTAAAACTAAAGAACTCCTGAAGAAGATGGTCAGAATGATCCCTTCTCATGCACGTTCCGATTTGCTACCTTTCGGGTGCAAATCCTTCCACAGGAGGTGCATGGATCATCCAAAACATGGTCTTCTTCTCCACTTTCTCCTCTCCTTGCTCTCGACTTCCGTCCAATAGAATAGAATGAGATAGATAGGTTGGCTGAAATCCCCCTCAGTCATACAAGTCACTTAGGGCGTAATTAATTTCCAACCATTGGATAATTCAGATCTACCTAATCCTTCCATGTCAGTACTACTGACACCTTTGATAGTTGTGGTTGCTTGGGCAGCTGTCAGTAGTACTAATTTGATGTTGGTAGTATTGAGTTTGATCGATTATTTTTGAAACCATGAATGTGATGGTGTCGGTAGTATCAACTTCTAGGTCAGTACTATTGAGTCTTCTCGATTTCTTTATGTTCCAAACTGACCATGTGTTGGTACCACTGAGAACAAAGTGAGTAGTACTGAGTTGTGTAGATTCACCTGAAATACACACAAACTGAACATAAGCTCTTGAGATTTAGTCAATCATTCAGAAACATTAAAATTTTATTTATTTAATGCAATTAAGTGTGTCATGCTAATGAAAGTAAATAATGCACATATTAATATGAAAATGAACAAATAGTGAACAAAAATCCATAATAAATAGCCTATGAAAATGATATTTATCTGATGCATTATTCCCCTAGACTGATCACAAAGCAACTAAATGGATATGACATTGTCATTTTCATCGACGCTGCCTTTCAAGGACATTCACTAAGATGGGCTCAGACATCCATGTTGTACAGCTCAATGGCTAATGCATATTAGGAAGGGGTCTTCCCCTGCATGCTTCAAGCATGCTCAATGTTGAAGTCTAAGCCATTATCCATGGAGTTGAGGTATGCAAAGAACAATAGTGGGCCAATGCTATCTTCTACTTCGATGCATCTTCTGCAATTGATGTTCTTACTAGATACCATTCTACCATTGGTAAGTTGGATCCTCATAGGTGGAGATTTTGAATTTTAATGAGGGAAATGAATAACCTATGCATTTCCTTCATTCTGTGCATACTCTAATAGGTATTGATGCCATTACAAAAACACTATGTTTTTTTTCTCACCCCATTCTTCCTCCATTGAGAAACCCACAAGTTATCTCTTGATATCCATGTCAATTTCAATTCTATTTGGGATGAACTAGAGAACAACATGAATAAAATTTAATCTTTAGGGTTTTTGCAAAAAAAAAAGAGAATAGAGGGAATTCGAGACAAGAGGAGTGGTGACCATATTGTAACTTCTTCATCTTCAATACTCCATGACAAAAATCCGAAACCTAGCCTTTATTTTACTAAGATCTTGAGATTTGTGAATTTCTTTGAAAAAATAATCTGCTATTTGCTATGGAAGAGATAAACATAGATAATCGAGTTACATACATGAGACTTGCTAAGGTTTTGGAAAATTGTAAGTTTCTCCCTTACTATCTCCAAATGTTCTAGAGAAGTTTCAAACTTTTGAAGTTACAAAATCCTTGAGAACCTCTAAGAGTTTGTCCATAACACAACCTAGAATATATCTCACACTCATTTTCTCTTCACTTTTTCTGAGAGTACACCCATCAACCATTTGGTTGGCCTTTACACTGCTATTTCCAGTGAAGTTGATTTTATGTTAGTTTAAATCACAAAGTGGAGTCTAAAGAGGGGAATTGATGAAGCATGAGGGCAGAACTAGATGGATGGCATTAACTGGATTACTAACTCATCTTTGGGATTTTGAGGTACTTAAATGTGTGGAAACAAACCTAGGATCCAAACTTAACTATGTACACCATAATTCCCTTCAATCGTTTATCTATATGAAAACTTTTGGTTAAATATCAATAACCCATTACGCAAACATGATGAATAAGGTAAATATTACATATGGTTTACATTTACATTGTACATATTACCCATCAAGAGCCTAATATTAATGTCACTTATTTTGATGACATTCATTATCACCCATCTATCTAGCTATCCCTCTAGATAAAATATACTCGAGATGAATCTTTCACAAAGATGATGGAAAAAGAATATATGTAAGATACCCATGACCGGCATACTTCAAGTAATGGCTATATTTGGATTATAATGTCTAAAGATACAATCCTTAATTTTAGATGACGTCATTTCAATAAATAAAAATTCATCTCACGAGTATCTCACAATCAAAATTGTTTATGTTGGCATCCAGAATCGATAACACCAAGTAGACACAAGAATCTTCAAGAGACATCATTCCACCTAAAAAAGGGTATAGGCCAAGACAAAATCCAATAAATCATGTGAAAGAAAAGATTTCTTTGGGAACGTGGGTGTCTTTGGATGTAAAACCAATTACAAGACACGATGTTGGAGTGGGTAAAACATTTGCACTAGAGAAATCTAGATTGGATGCTGATATCCTATTAACAAGGTGGCAGGTCATGTACCATGTACTCTCAATACATTTAATTAAAAAATAACTCATATTATTATAATCATCTTTCCTTAGATCGAACAAATAAAATTTTTCCGACAAGGAGTGGCTCAAGTGGTCAAGGATAGTGTCCCCTAACAAAGGGACCCGGGTTCGAATCCCAGTTGCCGCCTTGATTTACCACCCTCCAGGGCATTCAGCCTCTGCTATGGGTGTGGGAGAGGGGGGAACTTTCTCTTTTAATCCCAATAAATGTTTTGGCATGGAGGGTTGCACCTCATTTTTGATATTTTTAGAAAAGGTGGTTTATGATTCAATGATTCTCATAGTTAAAACTACCCCTTGTTTATGATTGAGATCATTTTAGGATGGTCTAATAAAAGACCACAATAACTTTCCCCAGATCACCTTATCAGTCATGAACTCAGTAAAGAATAAAGTAATTGTTTCATTCTCATCTTATTAATATAGATTACATTAATGAAAATATCTTTGTGGAATGTATGTGTAGCTATATTTTCTAGTAGAAGGCATTCTATTAGGAATTTTAATAGTATTATAGGATTCAACTTATAACAAGACAAGAAAAAAAACCAAATTTTGCTATACAACAAATTTTTGGAGAAAATAAAACAATCCAGTGGATACAAAAACCATATGTTAGCCTCACTGGTGGCATTCTTGTAGGAAGAAGTGGAATGTGTTTAAATTTCATAAGACATACAAGAAAAAAACATTTGATAAATCTTCATTTAGTCACCTATGTGAAAGCATTGAATGTATATGGTAAATTAAGAAACAATGAACATGAATATTTCAATGAACTACACGACGTGACTCGTAATTATAAATCGAAGCTTGGTTGGTTCTTAATGATTTCATCTATACTAGATTTATTATAAAGTGTCTCAAAAAATGAAACGAACCAACACAATCACATCAACATAGATCGTTTAACAAATTTATCTTTGATTCTAGTCTTAAAGATATCAATATAAGAAATTCTACATTCACATGGTCTAGGTGCTCCTAGTGAGCTATACTAGGTAGATTCATGGGTACAACACTCTTGGAGGACGAATAACCAATATGTACTTTTGTTTTGGGGGTATGGATAATTATGGATCACATTCCCATCACTGTCAATACTCTATATATTCCTTAGGTACAAAAATATTCAAGGTCAGACAATTTTGGGGTTATCACAATCAATACAAATAAATAGCATGATATTGCTGGATCGTAAAGGACATACATTTTCAATACAAAATATCTTTGAAAATAAAAAAAACTTGTGCTAAGAACTTGGAGTCTAGACTATGAATACATTTATCAGTATACACAAGAGACTGAAGGATAATAACACATGACTTACAAATATAATTCTAAAAATAGTCCAAACACACTATCTAAAGAACACATGAAAACTCAAATACAACAAAATTTTCTTGACCAAGAAATGATATGGAAACAAAGTTAAAAACAAATTGGTTAAAAGAAGGTGACTAAAATACATAATCATTCCATAGATTTTTTCATATCCATAACAAACATACAAATATATGAACACTTATTGGTGATCATGTGGCTACACAATGTGGAGCAAACATCATAGAAATATCACAAGACACTTCAAAAATCTTTTAAATCACAAGATATCCTTGTTTAAGAATATTATTTTTATTGGAATATTCTATGTGAGAGAAAAAAATGAAACCTACACCTTATCACAAAAAAGTTCTCTCTAGTGAAAAAATATAATGCCATTTTTAGCCTCAACATAGACAAATTACCAAGTGTAGATGGATTTTATATATCCTTTTGTAATCACAACCATGAAATTATACATGGTTTTTTTTCAAGATCATTGAAACTATTTTTTGATTCCTAAAGAGTGGTGATCCATTTTTATATATAAAAATATGGTATTTATAATACTATTTTGCTAGGAAATGTGTAAAGAAGTAAAACCTACTTCTCTACTAAAAATTTAAACAATAAAACCTCCAGTCCAAACACACTCAGAAGGTATGTTGGAGTGGGTGTAAAATTTTCAAATATTTATATAATGGTAACAAAAGACCAAAGTATAGCAGTGGAATAAAAACATGACTATATTCAATTATAAAACAAAGGGTTATAAACTTACATCACAAGGATCCAGGTAGAGGAAATCTAAACCACCTCAAGATTGTCTCCAAGCTTTAACTTCTCAATCTAAGTCTAGGTCCACATGTCAAGCCATCCATGTCCTCCACCTAGGGTTGGAAACATACCCCAACAAAAGAGAAACAATCGAAATACGTCAGCAAAGGCTGGTATGTGCATACTAAAAAGAAAAATGAGCAATATAAGGAATTAGGGACATCAAAATAAAAGGCTTCCCATACAAGAGATAGGGACTACCCAAATTGGGCATAAAAGATAAGAATCATCGTCATCATAAAAGAAGATACTTTCCATAATCAAAACAACAAAGATTGTGCAATATTGGCACAAAAAGAGAGTAGGGCACACACCCCACAATCCACATCAATAACCTGCATGCATGTGAGATAAGCATAACCCTAGAACAGTATAAACACAATTGGCGGCCAAGCACAAACTTGAACCTGATAGAGAAAGGAATATTGCCAATCTCCCAAATATATAAAATTTGAGCATGGATTACTGCCACACTCGATTTATAGAGGAATGGTATACTGCCACCCTCCAAATAAACAATAGGGGAATACTGCCCCAAAACTAATGTAATTACACTACTCTAGTGCTACTGAATCACATAGCATGTATAATGTAGAGGCAAGTAGAAAGTATAGTCAGAATAAATAATGTTTCCATCACACAATGGACAACACAAACATATAAACAAATCCACTTCAAAGTGGGCATATATCACTAAGTAAACTTCCACATCACAGTGGCATATAATATCAAAAGTCCAAATTGCACCAAGGCAACGAGATAAGATTCCAAGAGAATATATGTGATCACAAGATCAATAACAAAATAAGATACTTCACATGAAGCATGATTTCAAAGGAACAAGACAATGTGTAGGCTAATGTCCATAGCACCAAGAGTAAGGCAAAAATAGGATAATTGCTCAAGAAGAATAATAGGGGATGCAAACATACATAAGAGACAAGAATTGCTCAATATAGAAATAATAGGAGATGTAATCATACCTCAACATCAGATTTAAATGATCCAAAGGAACATCTAGGTCCAAGCCTAGGCATCCAAAGAACCTATTAAACATATAGGTAAATTTGTATCAATTTCATGTACATTATCAAAACCCTAAAAACCATTTTTTTTACCATTATGCGAATTAGGTTATAAAAACTATACCATATTTTAGGTTATACTTTTCTGAACTCAAAACATATTTTATTATATTTTTTGACTTATAGATATTTAGTTATGATTTTTACAAGTTAATTCATTATTAATTAGATCCATTAAAAACACCTATTATTAATCTTTAGATTCAATTATTAAAACATATTTCATTAGTTAGATCTTATTTTTCTGAATCCAACGAATATTTTTCCATATTTTTCTGATCATCCATTAATTAGTTACTGATTTTCGAAAATCGGCCAATCAGATAAGCAGATAAAGCCACGTAGGCGAGAAAATCCACGAAAAGCAGGTCGGGCCCGCATGACTTGGCTCAATGGACGCCGGTCAAGTCAGCGGGTCAAAGGCTCACTTGACTCGTTCCAAAGCAAGAGACAAGAGAATGAAAAGACTAAAATGCCCCTGGAAAAAAAAGATGAGAAGTGAAGCAGGGCAAAGTCGTCCATTGCCTAAGGGGATTCATCACCGCAGTCGCGAGCTAGCCATGGCCGCAAGAATGAGGTTCTGCAAAGGCCGAAGGCCAAACCTCAAACTGAGAATTTGAGACCAAAACTCGCCGGAAAACTCACCAAAGAGTTCGCTAGGCCAAACCGAACACGAAGAAACGATCGCCACTTGAATCCATGGAGAGAAAAGGCAACAGGAAGCCAATTTCAGAAACACTGCAAATAGGCAGGAAAAGAGGGAAATCAACACGTCACCTGATCTTAACAAATTGGGAACTCCAAAGGCACACCTAGCCTTCCGTGAAGCCAACTAGATGATTTCCAGAGAGTTCGAAGGTCCAGAGCTCACCATCGGAGCCGGGAAGGGACCCCACCGGAAACAGAACTAGGGAGGTATACTCCCGGCCTAATCGAGCGAAACCAAAGCATGAGAACAATGAAACGGAGCAAGGGGAAGGTCATGGACACACAACCGAGTACCCAAATCCATGGAGTGATGAGAAGAGGGAAAACATGGGAAACGAGGATGATGCTACACATTAGAGCAGTACAAGAAACAAAACCCCAATATATAAAGGATGGGTGGGTGCGGAATTATGCAAGGATCACAAAGGCGAAAGAATCGTCGAAAAAGATTAAAAATCGAGGGAGAAAGGTGTCTGAGAAGTCGTAGGCACTGCAGCCCGTGTATCAGTCTCCTACTCAAGGTAGGAGATGGCTTGCTGGCCGTCGGATCAAAAGTGAGCGGTCAAGATTGCATGCGATAGAAAAGGCAAATAAATCTCAGCGCGTGACACATATAAATGTGGAAACCATAGTCGGATTTGAAAGTGATGCATATAATCAATACTCTTTTTCTCTATCATCAATTAAGGGTTCATACATTATCCAAATTAAGCCAAAATTTGCACAGAGGCCAATAAAGGTATGTAGATTCCGATTTTACACTTAGTTTTGCCTTTTGGAAACTTTTAATGTGTTAAATAAATCAAATATCATTTTCTCTTTCCTTCTTCATTTATGGCTTTAGGATTATCCAAATTTGATGAAACTTGCCCCACAAGTTAACTTAAGTGTGTTGGATGCGAATTTTCCATCAATTTTACATATTGGAGTTGTTTGAGTATTTAATTAATATTTTGAAGGTTCTACACACTTTCTCTCTCCTGATTTCACCTCTTAAGAAAACTTTCTCCAAATTGGATGAAAATTTACCCAAAGGCTATATTTATTATGTAGATTATGAATCTAAGATTATTTTCCTCTTTTGGAGTCATTTATTATATTTATTTATTAATTACACTTTTTAAGCAATTTCTCTCTCTTAACTTACCATATTATTTCAAGGTGGTCCAAATTAAATGAAAATTGACATGTTGGCTTATTTTGATGTGTAGATTACGAATTTGAAGTCTATTCTGTATTTTGATACTTTATTACATGGATTATATCATCTAACCCATTAGAGGCCCCTTAACCATATTATGCATGAAATTAAGTTATTTATCATTTTATTATCACCAAATCAATTATATGATATATTAGATTACATTATCCATGCATTATATTATTAGGATCATCATAACCTCAACCTTGTTTGGTCAAACCCAAAAGGTTAAACTACTAGGGTAGGGTCTAAGATCTAGTATGTTACAAAAAGTCACAATAAAATAGAAAAAAAAAGATACAAACACCATGTATGCTAAAGTATCAAACATCAAAAAGTTCCATAAGGTAACTATAGTTCTGTATCCATTCTTAAATGTCTTCAGATTTCTATTTCTCCAAATTTCATCTATAACAAAGAAGACACCAATATTTCATGTCCCTCTAAATCTTAGCAAGTGCTCAAGACAACTTGGACAACTAGAAATATATAAAAGATCCAGAACAACTTCCAAGATAGATAGAGAATAAAAACACTTGAAGAACAAGTGATACAAATATTCAAAGTTGTTTGTACCATATATGAAAAAATAAGGAAAGCAAAACCCCTTTATAATGAGTAAATCATGAGTCAATAACTTTCTCGAGTAGAAAATCCAAACTACAACTTCACATCTGTTTGAATTTTTGACTTCCATACCTAATCAACTAAAATCATCTTATTAGCACAAATGCGATTCTAGAAATCTTTTATTCTTTTAGGAGAGCAACCTTTAAAGACAAGTATATCAATAACATTGCAGTTGGACTAAAAGTAAGACTTCACTAGGTCTTTGATGTGATCTGCACGCCTTGAAGAAGAGGAAATCTAACAATATTTATCATGTAATAGACAATGAAGATAAGAAATCTTGAATCTATATAGACTAGTGATGTATTCAAAAGATCCCTTCATCAATCCATGAGTCTCTTCACAAGTGAATCTTCTTGCCATCTCCTAGCTTGATATGAATCATATTCACAATAAAATCTCTAAAGTTAATTAGATTTCTTCACAGTCATGAAGTAGAGGCTTTAGATTTTAACCCTCTAAACAAAGTATCTCTTTAAGTATATTTAATTAACCCACTTCATCCACAAGTTGTCTTTTTATTGGTAATATTTCAAATATTCCAAATAGAACAAGCCTTCACAATATATCTAACATTAAAGATCTCTAAACCACCTTCAACTTCTGACAAACAAACATTTGACCACTTCACAATATTCAAACCTTTTTTCAACTCAGCTCCTCCCCATAATAGCTTCTTACAAAGTTTAACAGTCTCATCCATAACACTAGAGGCAATAGGAAAGTAAGAATCCAGTTATAGGTGGAAAGAAGATAAAGTAGGAACGATGAGTTCATATCTCCCTAAAAAGAAGGTTGATGATCTCCGTAACCCTCATGCCTAAACTTAATTTTGTCAATAATAGGTGAGCACAAAACTTAAGAAAGGTTACTTTTGAATAGAGGCAAGCCAAGATACTTCATAGGTAGAAACCCTATTCAAATAGTAAGACAATGTGATAGTCTAATCTTATCAACAACAATGTTACAAAAGAAATGGCTATTTGAACTGCTCATTCTCATACTTGACATGTTGAATAAGATATTGTTGTTATAATTTGTAGATTTACCTCTCTTAGAACATGACCATTAACAAAGAAGATATAGCCTACATTCTTGACATCTTCACCTATAATAGACCAAATTGTATTTGACAAAATGATAATTAAAGTCATCAAGACATGGTGCTTTATCACCATTAGAGTGCATGAAAAAATCATCAATTCCCTTACCAGTGAACTTCTTGCACAAAATAGCAATATGAGATTCATTAAGTTGAGGAAGCTTGTAGGTAACATCCTAGTTTCAAGTAACACTTATATCCTTTTTGAAGACATTCCTATAGAAGTCGACAATATGAGACTTAATCTCATTCTCATATGAACACAAGTTGGCATTAATAACAATAATTTTTATAGAATTTCATAATCTTCTCGACTTTAAAGATGAATTCAAAATTTTGAAATTTTTATCCCCAAGGCTTAACCACTACATCTTGATTTCTGTCTGATAAGAAATTCTTCAACATTATAAGCTTGAACAACCAATTATCTTTGCTCAAAAGTAGTAGACACATACAATAAGTGTTATGATTATTATCCAAATCTTCATGATCCTTACAACCATCAACTTCCAAAATTTTACAATTTTCAATAAGGCCACCTACAATGTTTTTGCTCCATAGACATAGAGAATTCTTAACTTCCCTCAATTTCTCACACACGATGAACGTGGGTACCCACTAACTTCTTCCGTCCAAACATCCTTCACAATCTCATGAAACCTAGGTAAAAAGGACCAAGCATTTATAAACCAGAAAGACATATTCTTCTTATAAACAAACTTATTCATGTGATACAAAAGCATTTTATGATTAATATGGATGGATATAACAATGTTACCCCAAGAATTTGGGTAAGCATCAATGAAAAGATTATTGTCAATGGTTTTGTCAATTTTAGACATAACTAATTTATCACCCTCTTGCTTATTATACCAATTAAATCTAGCACCAATCATGTTCAATTCAAAGAGTTGACTGCTTTGAGTAAAATCATTAAATTTGTCATGGAAATAGCCAAAGGTTCAAATTTCTCATATCTTTCAAAAGCAACTCTGACTGAGTTAAATTCCCCAACTAGTAACCAAGGAACATTAAGGTTCTTATCAGAAAGACTATACTAGAGAGAATCCCCTTGTAGTCAGATTTATGACCATAGATAGCATTAAGAAGAAAAGACATACTTGCAACTTGTACTTTACAAGTGATATATCAGTCATCTTCATCAAATTTGTTAACAATAATATCATTATAAGACCATATAATAATAACCCTCCTTGGAAGTGTTGGTATTTATGTCTAGAGATCCAATCATATGATGATTGTAATGGCATATCGTGTAAATGATTTGCTTAATCATAAGTGCAATCTTCCAATTTATTTCATTTTATTAAGTTATGAGCTAATGATGTAACATAAAAAATGTCTAAAGAATGATATTACTCAATGACGTATGTCTTCGGGTTAAGGACCTAAATAATGAGATCACATATTTCAAGAGTGTATTCATTCTTGTTATGTCCCTAGTCATATGTTATTGTGTAAGGGTTATAAACAAAAATAATATTTTAGATTGGAGCATGTTTTGGTTGGTGATAGAAACTCTTTAATCATGACATGTAATACCAAACCAAGCACATAGATACTTGTTAGATAACAGTGTATCAGATAGACCCACCTTGAGAGTGACACATGGAAACCATGATTGGTAGTCAGAGTCATGTCTCATAGTGATGGTGGCCATTGTGGTTCTTAGACCTAAAATGACTGCACATCACTTGTCATTCGATGAACTTTGACATTATCCACTATGATCTTGAATAAGGGAAAGGTGGTGCTCGGGTGCACTGTGACACATGAGGATGATTGCCGTGATGTAGATGATATTTTCCCCTCCTACATGAGTTTGATATCCTAGCCACTTGATAAGTGAGACTGAGAAATGCATGGACATGCTGATGTGAGTCAATATGTGATATTGAGCTTACACATATCTCAAAAAGTCTTCTCTAGTTCAAGGAATATGGATTGAACATTCAGAGGATGGCGATTCCATTCCTCAAATTCAATCTAGATATTAGAGACAAAGGAACTATACAATCAATGTAACACCATTCACATATTGTAGGTTAAGTTGTTCTCCAACTTCTCCAATTATTTGGGTAGATATAAAAGTTTTGCTAGATACCAATCATTGCTAGTGAATTGATAATATGATTATGAATATCACTATCAACGTAATTTGGAGCCTACCAATTCACACACATAGGATGTGATCGGGATAGGAGTATAATTGTGGTTGTGAATGGAACTGTTCCAAATCAATTTGATTACTAAAACATTTAGGCAATCTACTAGAATAATATTGGAATATAGTCCGAGTTAATTGGTTAAAATGTTTAAGACAATCAATTAGATTCAAATTGTTAAGTCAGATGCCTAATCTTGGGCAATTGAATAAGAGTTGGATGACAAATATTAGTTAATCAATTAATTGGTTAATTAATTGATTCCAAAATATTCTTTTAATAGTCTATGAGTGGATCATTCTAAACACAACCACAATATTTTTATTTTCCTAGGGGTTTTGGAAAACCCTGCTTCCTTTTCTCTACTATTTATAGGGGCATGAAAGCTATATTTTGTGATATGCTTAGACACAATCTTGTACATGAATCCTGGCCATCATTGTCCCAAATAGAGAGAGAAGGAGAGCAAGAATAGCATGTCGTCAAGGAGAAGGCTACTCCTTCCTACTAGCTTGAGAAGCTTGATGTGGAGTTCCAGTCCATCCACATGGATGAAGTAGAGATGCAGACATTGAGTTTCCTACTTTGGGAGGATGTCGACAATGTCAATATATGCACACATGTTGTGACACATTACAATTTCAAAAGGGACGTCACTAGACTTGCTCTACTATGAGGTATATCCTGCACACCCTTTTTCTAAATATGATGTTATCGACAAGACCTGCTTGCAAGGTATGTGGAGAATTTTTTTTTATTGTTTCTGCTGCACTTGTCACCTCCACAAAACCCAACAAGAATATGAGAGGAGTGATTAGACACACATAGAACACTTTAATATAACTTGTCCATAGATTTTTTGATTTTTCATCTTTTCAATTTAGACTCCAGAATATGAGTAATAGAAACATTATTTTTTGAAATAACCTCACCAACACCATTATGCCAACCAAGCTTATATTCTTGGAAAGGATAGAAGTGAGATCAACCATTTGGATTTAGTACTAGATACCTACCATTAATAGTGCATGCATCACCTTCTTTATCATCTCCATACAACTCAAGGAATTCTAGAACCAAAAAAATATTCAGACTAATAGTGTAACGACTTTACTTCTTAGAAACCCCAAATAAAGGAAGGCCAAAAAGATGAGAGACATTACCTACAACTTTTATCCAAGATCTAGATTAATCAAACAACAAATAATAGAAAACAATTTCATAAATTATGTAACTTTGTTTACAAGATGCTTACATGAAATTTATATCCTTAGAACTATACATTTGAGAAGAAATAACTAGGTAATCATCCTTACATAGTTTTTTTTAGGAAACCTGCTTGATTAATTAACTCGGGCCCAAACGAGGCTCCGACCAGTCAGCTACAAAAGAAGGGAAATTCGCAGAAAGAAAATTAGGAGCAAGCCAGGCTGTAGCTTCTCGAGCTAGACGATGAGCTAAGACATTTGCTTGCCTATTACAGAAACAGAAAGTAACACTATTAAAACTAGCTAAAAGTCTATAGATATCTCCGAGCACAGTGCCCAGCAGGTCCGTGTGCTCAGCGCCTCCATTGATCAGATTAATAACGGTCTGTGAATCCGATTCCACCAAGAGCTTCTCACATTCAAGCTTCTGTGATTGGATTAAACCTTCTTTGATGGCCCTTGCTTCCGCTACTAGGACATCATTAAGTGATGGATGCCGCATTCCCGCCACATGGATAACTTTACCACTGCTGTCCCTCCATACCAGCCCGGCGCTATCATATCCCTGAACTCCGACTGTCGCATCGCAATTCAGTTTCAGTTCTCCTTTCTCTTGTGGCCGCCACTCTTGCTCCTCCCGTCGTGGTCGCTGCTGCTTCTCCTTGGACCATGCCTCCCGGTAGTCCTGGATCATTGCTCCCAAAACTCACTGCACCGTACATGGGGGTCTTACTGGATTTCCAAACACTATGTCATTTCTCCGAGTCCATATGGACCACAAAGAAACGACCATAGTGTCTTCCTCCTCAGTCGTGCCTGTAGTAATCAGCTCCATGATAACTTCTTGTGTGCTCCGTTGCCCCACCCGTCTGATCTTCAGCTGTATCAACGCCGGGCTGTTCTTCCACAAATCCCATGCTTGAGGGAACCGGAAGAGGACGTGAGAGATGTCTTCTTTCTCAGTTTTACAGATGCCGCACACGCCGTCGGGATGGCAATGTCTATCATATAGTCTCCCCACAGTGCCTAAGGCACCCGTCATACACCGCCATAGGAAATGGGCTGCTTTCGGAATGAGTCCCCTTCTCCAAATCCTCCGCCACATACCTGTGCCACCCTACTCTTCCTGTCGCTGAAGGCTGCCGCTGCTGTTCGAGGCTAGCCAGTATGCCGAGCTAACCGAGAACGTCCCTTGCCGACTCGGTCTCCAGAAGATGCTATCCCGCTGCTGTGTTGAGCTCAAGGGAATAGCAAGGACCTTATGGGCAATGTCGTGCGTGAACAATTGATTCACCTTCTCTTCGTTCCACGAAACCCCATCCTCCCCCCAACAGTTCACTAACCCACTCGACAGATGTACTCGACACCCCATGCACTTTGTCCACGCTGCCTCCCATCTGCGGTATCCATGTGTCCTTCCATATGTGGATATTAGATCCATCTCCCACCCTCCATTGCAGCCCCTCCATAGTGATGCTTTTAGCGTTCCATATACTCCGCCATGTGAAGCTCGGATTGTGTCCCCTCCTCACACTCAACACAGATCCCCGTGGAAAGTATTTTTCTTGTAGCACGCGGCACGCTAAGGATTCCCGGTTGTGAAAAAGCCTCCATGTTTGCTTCGCTAGGAGAGCTTGGTTGAAGATATGAATGTTCCTGAACCCCATCCTTCCTTGTGATTTTGGTTTGCACAGATTGTCCCAACTGACCCATGCCATCTTCCTTTCCGTTCCTTGTGCCCCCCACCAGTATCTCGAGATCATGCTATTAATAGAATCAATGAGATATCCTGGAGTTGAAATATGCTCATAATGTACGACGGGATTGCCTGGGCCACCGCTTTGATGAGGACTTCCTTTCCCGCTTTGGACATCAATTTTTCTTTCCACCCTTGCAGCTTCCTCCATATACGTTCTTGTATGTAGGCGAACACTTGTTTCTTTGATCTTCCTACTGCCGTGGGAAGGCCAAGGTATTTTCCATGTATATCTACCTCTTTAACCTACAAAAGGCTTGTCAATTCCCTTCTCTTTTCTCGGTCTACTCCTTTACTAAAAGCAACCTCAGTCTTGGATAAGTTAATTTTCTGTCCGGATGCCCGTTCGTACTGGCTGATGATGGCATCTATTTTCAGGCATTCTTCTTTAGTTGCTCTTGTGAAAAGAATAGAGTCATCTGCAAAGAAAAGGTGAGAAACTCGGGGTCCATGGCGGCTTGCCCGGATCCCATGAATGACATTTTGTTACGTGGCAAGGTTAATAGAAGTAGAAAAAGCTTCTGCACAAAGAATAAAAAGATATGGAGAGAGAGGGTCACCCTGTCGTAGTCCTCTGGATGGTTTGGTCTTCCTAGTTCGTTCCCCGTTAATGGCAAAAGAATGTGCTACAGTTGACATGCAATCATAAATCTTCCTCCTCCATTTCTCACCAAACCCCAGCTTTTCTTGCACAAAATCTACAAACTTCCATTCCACCCTGTCATAGGCCTTTGACATATCCAATTTGAGAGCTAGATGATCTTTCTTTTTTCCTTGGTCCCCTTTCATGGTATGAAAGAGTTCATACGCGATAAGCGCATTATCAGTTATCAGTCTGCCCGGAATGAAAGCACTTTGATTTTCCGACACAATGTTGTCCATGAGAGGTCTGAGTCTATTTGCCACCACTTTAGAAGCAATTTTATAAATCACATTGCACAGACTAATGGGCCTATACTCCCCTAGATCCTCCAGTTTTTGAACTTTCGGAATCAAGACTACCAGAGTAGCATTCAGATTTTCAAGGCTTCTGTCAGTTTTCCACCACCCTTTTATATAATTAGCTACATCCTCTCCCACAATATGCCAGTATTTTTGAAAGAACATTGCCTTCATACCATCCGACCCCGGAGCTTTGTTTGGGTGCATACCTTTGATAGCAGCAAAGATCTCCTCAGTAGTGAAGTCCTTCTCAAGATTTTCCCTCTCCACTGCACTTACTTTATTTGATAAACCTCTGGTTGCATCTTCCCATCCCGTAGGATTAGATGTTTGGAACAGATTGTTGAAAAACTATAAGATAATTTTTTCAATGTCCTCCTCCTTAGTCCTCCACTGTCCCTCTTGATCTTTCAGCCCTTCTATTTTGTTTTCTTTTGCCTTTGGGACGCCTTATGATGAAAATAAGATGTATTTCTGTCACCTGCCTTCATTTCATTGACCCTTGCCCGCGCATGCCAAAAAACCTCCTCCTTTCTGTGCCACCCTTGGAGTTCCTTACTGATGGTTGTGCACCTCTCAAGGTTCATACTGTCCGGCGGTAATTGTTGTATTTCCCCCAAGATACCTTCTAATTCTTTTATTTTCTTCCTTCTTTCCCCAAATTTTTTGGCAGCCCATATTTTTAATTTGTTCCCACACTGGTCCATCTTCCGCTGAATATTTGCAAGATGATGTTCTTCCCACACAGCCTTGATGATATGTTCACACTCTTCCTCCTCCGCCCACATAGGCTCAAAGAAAAAATGTTGTTGTCTTTTGAATTTCTTCCCTGTACTGCTGGTGGTGTTGATGATGATGGGCACATGATCGGATTCGTATTTTGTAAGATGAGTAACTCAGGCTTGATGGAAAGTAGAAACCCATGCAGGACACCCAAACGCTCTATCCAGCCTTTCCCTCACTAATGTTTCTGGAGTGAGGCCTCTGCCATGTGAATATATTCCCCCTGTATCCCAAGTCTGTAAGGTCGCAGTCATCCACCATGTTCCTGAACTCTTGAATAAAGCGTAGCGGTTTTGGGGGGCCTCCTTGCTTCTCAGAATTTGATAGGATTTCATTAAAGTCGCCAAAGAAAAGTGTCGGTGTGTCAGCTTCTCCTTTCAACTGCCTCATTAAATCCCATGTTCTAAACTTTTGTTGTTGATCTGCCCATCTGTATATGCCAATTGCTCTCCACGTCACCCCTGCCTGTCCTTCAGAAATGTCGCAGCAACAATGATGTTGTGAATACGACGTGACAGTAACATCAACGTCTTTCCACCACAGTCCGATCCCCCCTGCTCTCCCCACACTGGACAAACAGAAACCTTGAGTAAAGCCACATTTCTTTTTCACCACGTCTGGATCAGCACCCGAAATCATAGTCTCCATAACAAAGACTATACTTGGCCCCTCCCTCCAACACCATGACCGGAGGGCACTAACCGTGTCAGGGCGGGCCAGTCCCTGACAGTTCCAGCTTAATATTTTCATGACTCTTTGCGGGGATGGTGTGTCCCAGCCTCCGCTACTTGGATGGATATCACCCTTTGTTTGTTCGATTCCAGTCCCATGTTCCTGACTTTCTTGCATCCTTCTGGTTCACCTGTCGTTTCATCCACTTCCATGTCACAAAGATCTGAGTGTCTACTCCGTTTTCCTGTATTGCTGCTCCATTCGACTTCATGTTCCGGGATCCCCAAACGCTGGCCTCTGCTCATTTTGTACACCCACGTCATCACCTTCTTCTTCCGACGAGTATTCTGTCCTTCCTTCGTGGCTTTGCTTTGCTTTTGTTTTTCGCTTTGTGCCCTCGTTCTAACTGATTGCACCTCATGTGGTTCTGCCTCCATCAGTCCTTCTATACTCGTCTCATGATGCTGTCTAACAGTGCTCTCCCTTTGAGAGCTGTTATGCGCTCCCTTATTTGTGATGTCGTGATCGTCAGCATTGTTCTTTCCTTCTGCCCTTACTGCTATAATCTCGTCTCTGGTGTATTTCATTGTCGCCTCTCTTCTTCCTCCCTTCAGTTGCGTCCACGAGCACCTGGGTTGATTCCTGCCTCTCTGCTTCCCGCCTGCTTCCTCTTGTGTGCTTCCTTCATCCTGCTCCCCGACCCGCCTTGCCTGTGTATCGGCCTCCGGGAAGAACTATGCTAACTCGTAGTCTGGTTCCTCCCCTTCGTTCTGTTCCTCTATCGAAGCAGCGTCGTGGGGTTGTTGTGGCTTCGTCTTCCCATCTCTCTGCTTGCTGGTTCCACCTTCATCGCTAGTCGCGGTCTCCCTAGTTGAGTCGCTCGCTCTGCTCTTTGTCATCTCCTCTGGTTTAGTCTTGAATGAAATCGTCCTTTGCGTTCTAGAATTTCCGAAAACTTCCTCCTGTAATGACTGTCTAGGTTTCCTCGGCGACGCCTTGAGCCAGGCGCCCCATTGCTTATCCCGGTCTTCTTCAACCTCCTGTTCGTTGCAGTCCTTCCAAACATGCCCTAAATGACCGCATCCATGGAAGAAGTTCGCTAGCCTCTCATACTTGATCACAACCTCCAGAATCTTGCACTGGCTGCCTCGAATCCGCAGGACACGCTTTAACGGCTTGTTCACGTCCAGAACGATTCACACCCGCACCGACGAATCCCATCCCAGTTCATCCAAGTCAACCGCCGTGACAACACCCACTCTGTTGGCCATCTCCTCTATCATCTTCTTCGAGCGGAACCCTAGAGGGATTATGTATAGCCGGATCCAGAAAGGGCAGTGGATTATCGAAATACTTCCTGGCTGTTCCTCTTCCTCTATGTTCTTGGAAAGCAAAAGTTTGTTGTCGAAGTTCCACGACGCTCCTTCCTCTATTCGCTGCTTATCCCGCCAGTCTAGGAACTGGACTATAAAATGATCGCCTTCCAGTTGCTTGAAGATAACCTTCCCGGCGAGACCCCATGCCTGGGTCATCGTCTTCTTCATGGCCCAAAAATTAATCGGCCTATCTGTTAAGATTCTTGCTGCCCACGCCAACTGCAAGTGGCCTCTTCCTTCGTCTCCATCTGACGGCGTTAGGTCAATTGGTTCTTCCTCCTCCGATGTCAGATGTAGCCTTGTGCACCGCTCCACTAGCTCTTCTGCCACTACGGAGAAAAGACCAGAAATACGACCAATCCTTGGACCTACAAGAGAGAAACCACGGGTGGAGATAGGGCTCCCACGCTCGTAACCCTAATCGCCAGAGCGAAGGGACGGCCGCGGGGAGAGTTTATTTACTAAGAGTGATTTCATCCTTACATAGATTAATGCCTTCATGTCATTTCATCTGGTTAATCATGTCTCTGAGCATATTTGTATTTTGCATGAACCTAAAATGTTGTGAATAAAAAACATGGGTAGTATAACAAGTTATATTAATATGTGGGGGAAACAAAATATTCACATCTAGTTGTAACAACATATTTACAACAATTATTGTTACTAAATAAAAAATTAAATTTTTCATCATACCTTCTCTAGCCATTTTTACTTAACCTCTGGGATACCCTCTCTTAGGCTATTGTCCCTACAGTGGATGTTCGGTCACCTTATGAATCTGGAGCTAGGTGCCATGTTGGTCTTCCCAATCTGGGGCCATACCTCATATGACCTTTCCAATTTGGGGCCTAGTCTAAGTCATCTGTATGACTCTCTATTCTCATAGTTCCAGAGATGGTATGAGGGGTTTGGGCAAGTTATAAGTATATACTATGATATCCATAATGACTTTATAGGTTGCAGGATATAAATAAACAAGAAAGAATTTCTTTGCAAACCATTCTAGAAGACTCCAAGAAAGCCACAAAAAACTAATGCAGGCAAACTTAGGTGTAACCACATACCTTTCTCAGAAGTAACTTCATGTTCAAGCAAAAAGTAATAAGAGAAATAAATCAAGCAACTACATTGAATTTAAAGCACACCACCCATGTATTATTATTTTATCTAAAATCTACCATTAAGACTGACTTGGGGTCCAAGTTAGGGTTTTGGGGGTCAACTTAGGGTTTTGGCTTCCAAAATGCTAATTATCACTTTTAATGCCTTTTATAGTGATAAAACCCTAATTTTATCATTAGATGCATTCTTATTTACAAATTAGCCCAAGATGTACTTTTTATATAAAAGACCAGACTTTATCCATTTAAGTCATTTAAACTTGGTATGATGATTAAAGCCAATAAACTAGGGTTTTCATCCTCTTAATACATTAAAGTTAGTAACTTTAGACACCTTTAGAGATAGAAGTAGATCTCTGTCTTGAAACTATTTTTATTGTAATCCTTGCATTTTTAGATCAATTTTCATGTAAGATTTTCTAATTCTAAGTTTCCTACAATTAGTTATGAATTACACAATATTATTAGCTCTCAGCCAATCTAAACATGCCATGTCAGTAAAATACCATTATGTTTTTGCGGCCACATGGGCTCGGTGTAGCCAATGGCCTTTCGCCTCCTCAAATAGGTTGTCCATGTAGGCCACTCTTTCTAAAACACTCAAAAGAATAAAGGGGCAATAGCTTCCTATGTAGAATGCAAGGGAATGCTAGTAATTTCACCAGTCTTCATCTTCAACCCTGTGAGCTTTTCTTCTCGTGGTACAACATTGGCTCGACAGTCAACTCCACCATTGATTCTAGGCTTCTAGACTCCTGAGAAGCTGACGAGGTTTCCATTCTCTCTGGTACTCATCATAAAAGACAGAGACAACATCAATTTCTTGGAGGTGGTATGGATAAAGAGAAGGGGGGGTGGTGGTCTGGTCGATAGAGAAAGAAGAATGAGGAGAAAGGTCAGGTCTTGGGATGAAATTGAAGGTAGGGGTAGATTTAGCTGGGTGTGTTGATCCCTTTGTTCCATCCACAAAGTGGGTAATGACATTTTTGCAGGCTTGGCTTGATAAGACTACCATCCATGGAGCCTAGCTCTAGTGGACTTTTGGGGAAAGTCACAACTCTGTGTGAAAACATGGGAGTTATGGATGAATTAGTTCATAATAACTCCTTAAATATAAAGAGGAAACTTCCAATTTAGACTACAGATTAGAGAGGAAGGGAGAGATGTCAGGGTAAGTAAGCTACTATAGTCTGGTTGCCAAAACTAGCCTGGTGGTAGAAGATGATTACTCAACCATTTGATCTTGATTCAGTGGCCACGAAGGCATGCGATAACAAAAAAAAGAATCCAAGTTTTATTTTCCATTCCTGATAAAATGTGACATTTAATGTATCAAACCATTAACTCTTTCACTTTAGGAAAACTAAATGAATTCATATCTTCCCTCTCCTTTAATCCTTTAAATCCCAAATTTTAAAGGAAAGTCTTTAATGACTTTATCTAACTATTGGGGAGACTAGACACTAAAAAATTGAAAAGAAGATATGCTTTTTTAAATTCAAGTCTTCCTCTTATAAGGCACATTTAGGCATTAAAACAACCCTTTTTCTCTTTCTATCTTTTTTATATTCGTTATTTTGAGTTCCTTTCTTATTAGGGATCATGTGAAAATGAAACCCACTCATTAGTGGGTTTTAACACCACTCTTCAAAGAATTCCACACAATTCTATAAGTTCATTATCCGTTATCTATTAAATTTTGCATTTTTCTTAATATTGAACATTCTTTCTTCCTTGTTCACCTATATCCATTATTGGATCAATAAAATTAGTAGAAACCACGAAATTCACAACAAAGGGGAATTGAAAGAAAACCATACTTTCAAAACAAGGCACACCAAATTTCCAATATGTCCCTTTTATTCAATTAATTGTATTACAAAATGTAAGTACATATGAAAAAATAGGTTATAACAAGCAGAGACCTCGGTAGCGTATTGTTGAGAAAATTTAGAAATAGTTCTTGGAGATGTTCCATTGTTTCTATTCTATCTACTCTAATCACCTTGAGGTGTGGCCATAATTACCTCATTAAAAATAAACATATGAGTATCAGGATTAATACTTTATTGGTTAGCAACCATTTTTGGAATTTGACTTTCCTTGGGCATTTGAACAACCACCTTGTTCACATTCGAGGATAGTCATAAAAGGTTTCCACATTTTCCTCAGGCTTACTTGACATATTATCAACAAATATCATCTTTCTATGTGTAGCTTTGTTAACAAGCTTGACATATTCACCATGACCATGGACAAATGCTCCACAAGTTTACAAGCTGCTTCCATCCATTTCATTCAAAACTAATAGTATACTTCACTTCGTCATCAATTATAAGAGTCATTTCATGTGTAACGAAAAGGATGAAGAAATTTCAGCCCAAATTCATACGAAGAAAAAACTCTTACAGTTCTTAGTTAGAAAATATGGTTGTAATGGAGCACCAACAAAACTTCCAATGATGCTAAAGACATCCTCATCCCAAATTTCTAGAGGTAAATCATGAATGCAAACCAACATGGGAACCTTTGAGAGCTTCATTTTCTCTAGAGACTTGCCTCTTTAGCACTTCTTCAAGAGCATTGGCTTACTAGTGATAAATCAAGGCCCTTGATCAATTGACTCTCTCAAATCTTATGAGTCAAAAAATATGATCACATACAAATTGTTACCTATGGATAAAATCTTGAAATCACATTTGGTCTTCCATTTCAACAATATATTTTTATTTAAGGTTGGCCAGTGTGAGTTCAAACCTATCAAATAACCAACCACAATATTCATTGACTTGGATAGATTTCTTTCTACAATCTCCTTCGAGTACTTTACTGCCCCGTCAACTATATCAATTTGACAAAGTTCAACTACTATTTTATTGGATCCTTCTTTTTGAACATATATGCCCAAGATTTAGCAACATTGGAAAAGGGATTACTTCTTTCCATATAGGTGGTATCAGTGGGGGAGGTAGTGTAGAAGCTTTACTGGCATTTACTTCTTTAATGTTCCATATAGAAGATTTCTTCAAAGGTCTCTCTATGTTTCTCACTGAGTCGCCACCCCTAGAAGTAGATGACACCATGAGAAACTTTTGAAACTACATATGATTAAGAAGAATCCAAGATCAATATCAATCTCAATACTATTAACCAAAATTTTGTTTCTCTTATCATAAAAGTTGAAAACCTAACACATGCATATAAATTTAGGCCTAGAAGCCTAAATAAACTCATAACAATTATAGAAAAAATATTTATCTTAAGAGTGAAACATCATATGTACCATATCCTTCACATGCTAGAATTAGCTTTTACTGCATTTCAACATATACATTATGTCTTATTATGGAAAATGAGATAATGAACATGCATCAACAAAGAAGAGAACTGGTGCTTATACTTCAACTTGAATTTGAAGGGAAATTTGATATCAAAAATTGTCTTTTATTAATTTTGTTTGAACAACTATCAATTCTCAAATAAGTGGATTGACTCAATAAGGTGGATCAGTTTGGGTCATTCTTTGGTTTATTGATATAGTTATCCATTTGGATAATGTACGAGCTTACATTGCCTTAGGCAAGGGGATCCCAATTTATCTTATTTATTTTTTGACTTTCACATAAATTTTTACTATAATGTTTAGGATAGGGATAAACATTATACTACTAAAAATTTGAGAATCTTTATGATTGAGATATTATTCAATTTATCAAGGATACTATTATCTTTATCAGGAAATCATTTTTTTAATGTAGTTAACAAACACTCTGTACTAGGTATATTTCAACATATACCAAGCTCATAATAACTTTCACAAGTAAACACTAGTGAGTCACATTACCAACAAGAAGAGGAAATCCATCCATAGTTTTCATCTAATACACAATGAAGATAACCAAACTTGAATCTCTAAAGAGTGTTGATGTATTCAAAATACCCCTTCATCAATCCATGTGTCTCTACCATCTCCTAGCTTAAAATGCACGATATTCACAATAAAATCTCTGAAGTTAATTATATTTCTTCACAACCACAAAGTAGAGGCTTTAGATTTTAACCCTCCAAACAAAGTATCCCTTTAATTATATTTCATGAACCCACTTCACCCAGAAGATGTCTTTTTATTGGTAAAATTTCAAATATACAAAATAGAACAAGCCTTTACAATATATTTGACATTCTAGATCTCTAAACCACCTTCAACTTTTGACAAACAAACATTCAACCACTTTAAAATATTCAAATCTTTCTTCAACTCAAATCCTCACAATAAGAATTGCCTACAAAGTTTATCAATCTCATCCATTACACTATAGGTAATGGTAAAGGAAAAACCAATTATAGGTGGAAGGAAGATAAAGTAGGCACAATGAGTTAACATATCCCTACAAAAGAAGGTTGATGATATATTTTCAGTAATATCTGAGCATAAACCTTAAGAAATGTTATCATCAAATAGAGGCAAGCCAATATACTTCATAGGTAGATACCCTATTTGAATATTGAGACAATGTGATAGTCTAATCTTGTCAGCAACACGATTACAAAAGATATGGATTTTAGAGATACCCATTCTCATAACATATTGCCAAATTTAAACAAGACATTGTTAATATAACTTGTAGATTTGCCTCTCTTAGAAGTTGACCACTAACAAAGAAGTTGTAGACTACATTCCTGACAACTTCACCTATAATAGACCAATTGTATTTGAAGACATGATAATTAATGCCAACAAGACCTGGTGCTTTATCTCCATTAGAGTGCATGGAAACATCATGAATTTCCTTACTAGTGAACTTCTTGCACAAAATAGCAATATGAGATCCATTAAGTTGAGGAAGCTAGCAGGTAACATCCTAGTTTGATGTAACACTGATATCCTTCTTGATGACATTCCTATAGATGCTGATAATATGAGACTTAATCTCATTCTCATATGAACACAAGTTGGCATTAATACCAAGGCTTCTTATATAATTTCTTAGTCTTCTTAACCATAGTCACAAATTCGGTATTCGGGATACGTTTGGTCGAGCTGAAAAATTCGGGATTCGGGAATTATGCGGGAAATTCGGGTAAAAAGTGGTCAATGTACGGTTAAAATACGATCAACGATTCGGGAAAAATTCGGCAAAAGATCGGATGATTCATATATATATATATATATGTGTGTGTGTGTGTATTTCACATATATACATAACACAATACATATAGTGAATGATATATAAGTACATATCTATACATCTATTGCAACATATATAACACATACATACATACATGATTCATATATATATATATATATATATATATATATATATATATATATATATATATATATATATATATGTGTGTGTGTGTGTGTGTGTGTATTTACATATACAAACACACACACACACATATATATATATACACACACACTCTCAAATCAAGTTAGTCTTAAATAGTATAAAATGAGAAAGTACATAAAAAAGTAGAAAACGGGAAGAAAACGTCAAATTCGTGAATAATACGGGAATAAAACGTAATATATTGTAATTATGCTCAAATTGGAAATTATTCTTCTGTTTGATACGTCTAGGGAAAAAATCGTGTTTTAAACGCGACTTTTTCAAAAATTCGGAGTATATTGTGACTATGTTCTTAACTTCAACAAAGAATTAAAAGATTTGATATTTTTATAACCAAGCTTAACCACTACACCTTGATTTTTGTCTGATAAGAGATTCTTCAACTTTATAATCTTGAACAACCAATTTCCTTTGGTCCAAAGTAATAGACACAATACAATGATTGTTAATATTATTATCCAAATCTTATTGATCCTTACAAGCATCAGTTTCCATAATTTTACAATTATTAATAAGGTCACCTACAACATTTTTTTCCATAGAAATAGATAATTTCTAACTTCTGTTAATTTCTCACACATCATGAAAATGGGTACCTACTGTCTTCTTATGTCCAAACATCCTTTATAATCTCATGAAACCTAGGTAAAAGGACCAAGCATTTATAAACAAAAAAAGCATCTTCTTCTTATAAAGAAACTTATCCATGTGAACTGAAAGCATTTTATGATTAATATGGATGGAGCTAACAATATTACCCCACGAATTTGGGTAAGAATCCATGAAAAGATTGTTGTAAAAGTTCTTGTTCATATTAGGAATAACCAATTTGTCCCCCTCTTACCAATTATGCCAATTAAATCTAGAACCAATCATGTTTAGTTCCACTAGTTGACTAATTTTAACAAAACATTGAATTTAGTCATGGCAATAGCAGAAGGTTCCATTTTCCCATATATTTCAAAAACAACTTTGACTGAGCGAAAGTCCCCAACAAGTAACCAAGGAACATTAAGGTTCTTATAAGAAAGACTATCCCAGAGAGAATCCCGTTGTAGTCATAGTTATGACCATAGATAGCACTTAGAAAAAAAGACATACTAGCAACTTACACTTCACAGGTGATATATTGGTCGTCTTCTTCCACACTGTTAAGAAAAATATCATTAGAAAATGATATGTTAATAACCCTCCCAAGAAGTGTTGGTATGTATGTCCAGATAGCCAATCATATGATGATTGTAATGGCATATCATGTAAATGATTGATTAATAATAAAGGCAATCTTCCAAAAAAATTTTCAACTATGAGATAATGATATAAAATAATAAATGTCTAAAGAATGATATTAATCAGTGGCATATGTCTTCGGGTTAAGGACCTGAATGGTGAGATCATACATATGTCAAGAGTGTATGCATTCTTGTTGTGTACCTAGTCAGATGTTAGTGTGGAAGGGTTATAGACAACAATAACATTTAAGACTAGAGTGTATGTTGGTTGATGATAGAACCTCAACAATTGTGATATATCATATCAAATGAAGCACATAGATAGTTGCTAGATAATAGTGTATAAGACAGACCCACCTTGAGAGTGAAACATGGAAACCATGATTGGTAGTCAGAGTCATCTCTCATAGCGATGGTGGTCATTGTGGTTCTTAGACCTAAAATCACTACACTCATCACATGCCATTCAATGCACTTTGACATCATCCACTATGTTCTGGAATAAGGGATGCCATAAAGGTGGTGCTCGGGTGCACTGTGACACATGGAGATGACTATCCGTGATGTAGATGAGATTTGTCCCTTGTACATGAGTTTGATATCCTGGCTACTTGATAAGAGAGAGTGAGAAATGTATGTTCATGCTAATGTGAGTCAATATGTGATATTGAGCTTACACATATCACAATCAGTCTGCTCTAGTTCAAGGAATATGGATTGAACATTGAGAGGATGATGATTCCATGCCTCGAGTTCAATTTAGATAATAGACAAATGAACTATACAATCACTATAACACCAATCAAATATTGTAGGTTAAGTTGTTCTCCAACTTCTCCAATTATTACGGTAGCAATGAAAGTCTTGCAATATAACAATCATTGCTTGTGAAATGATAATATATTTATGAATATCATTTCCAACATAATCTTCACACACATAAGATGTTATTGGAATAGGAGTATAACTACATATGTGATTGGATATGTTCTGAATCAATTTGATTACTAAAACATTTAGGTAATCTACTAGAATAATATCGGAATATAATATGAGTTAGTTGGTCAAAATGTCTAAGCCAATTAATTAGATTCAAATTGTTAAGTTGTCTATCTAATCCTATGTAATTGAATAAAAGTCAGATGAAAAATATTATTTAATCAATTAACTTGTTGATTAATTGATTCAAGAATATTTTTTAATAGTCCACGAGCAACTTGTTTTAAATGCAACCACAACCTTTTTATTTTCCTGGGGTTTTTGGGAAACCCTGCTTCCTTTTCTATTCTAATTATAGGGGTGTGATGACTAGATTTTCTCTTCTAATCAATGCTTAGACACACTCTTGTAAAGAACCATGGTTGTCATTGTCCCTAAGAGAGAGAATGGGAGCAACACTAGCACGTTGTCAAGTAGAAGGCACTCCTTCCCACTGGCTTGAGAAGTGTGATGTGGAGTTCCAGTCCATCATTATGGATGAAGTATAGATGCAGATGTTGAGTTGCCTATGCTTGGAGGATGCTGATGATGACCATCTGTGCACGCCAGGAGTGACACACATCATTGTGTAAAGGGACGTCACCTTACTTGCTTCGTTACGAGGTATTTCATGCACACCTTTTTTATGAATATGATGTTATTGACGAGACTTCTAGCAGGGCATGTGGAGATTTTTTTATTATTTCTAGTGTGCTTGTTTCATCCACAAAACCCAACAAGAATATGAGAAGAGTGATTAGCCACATATAAAGAACCTACACATAACTTGTCCGTGGCTTTTATTTTTATTATTTCCTTTTCTTTTTAGACTCTAGAATACAAGCAATAGAAACATTATTTTTCAAAATAACCTCACCAACAACATTATGCCAACCAAGCTTATATTCCAAGAAAGGATAGAAGTGCAATCAACCATTCAGATTCATTAGTGAACACCTACCACTAATAGTTGACGAGCCTTAAATGTGGGTCCAAGAAATGAATAATGTCTAGGTTATTGGACTTTAGAAATTTATAATACCCTAATGTTTAAGACACCTACAACTAGCACATTGTCGAAGTAGTTTGGGGTCGAACACAGGGATAGGAAGAACGATGCTTCAGAACTTCAGTTTCACATGTCTAAGCACATAAAAAACGGGGTGCAAGAAAAGGGGGTGTTGTAACATGAACTAAACATAAGGATATAAACAAAGGCCCTATCTCCAAAAGGAGTTATAAGAAAGATTTAAGTTTTGGAGTTTAGAGATTTTTATAGGTGTTTTAAATAACAAAATCTGAGGAGATAAAACTATCATTGAGGTAAAGCATGAAGGAAGAAAACTTAGGAATAACAAGCACCAGCGGAAAACATCCTGCAACCTCTTCTCTCAAAGAGGGTACCTCTAACTATGCACTATTTCCCTCTCTCAAGGGCAGTGGCTGTAGATTAGAGTGGTAAGGTAAACCGAAGCAGCCCTGATCCTAGGTACTCTCGTACACTCGGATCAGACCAAACTCTAGAGTTGCGACAACCCCCTCTCAAGGGTATCGAAACGGGAAACACAATTCAATAGCTAGTCAAAATCACAATCCAAAAGAAGAAACTAGAGTTCAGATGCTATAAAGAAATCATCCAACAAAAGGAACCATACACATATCAATAAGAGATAAACTCCATAGATTCTAATAAGCTTAAAGAGAGAAAAAAGGTTTAGTTACAATGCATAGGGAAATGAAAGTAAAATGCACTAAAAAGGGAAAGATATGCATCGGTCTCCATGATTTAGGAGGTCGATATACAGCAGCGGACCCCTAAGGGAATGCTAACCCGATACCAGACAGGAGCTCTACCCGATATACATGTGTTGGACAGCCAATCCTCTCGGGTGACATGCATGACGGCCAGGGCGTATCAGGTAGAACTCCCTACCCGACACGGCCGTGTCGGGCAGACGCCCCTCTTGGGTGACATACCGTAACAGTTAGTCCGTATCGGGTTCGGTATCGTGTCGGGTTAGGAAGCACTTAGGTTCTCAGGTTCCTTGTATCAGGTATAGAGGGGCGAGCTGTCTCGGGTTAAAGCCCATCTAGGGACCCGACAGGGGAGGCATTCCTGGTCGAATCGTGCTACTACGGATACCGGGACGGGTTCTAAGTGAACTCCTCCCACCCCTCTCGGGTTGGGGGTGTGCTCACCTAGTATCGCTTGACACGCCTTGGAATGCAACACACTAGCTCCTGATGTCTTTCCGAAGTTAGCTCTTGTGGGATTCCGACCCATCCCATCGGAATCATGTAGCTGCTATTTCTAAGTAGCAGCTGGTAGAGGTTGTGGTTGTGGTGAAAAATCCCAAACATCGAATAATTACAAATGCGGAAGCGTTCATCAACAGTGGATTACTAAAAATCACTAAAAATGAAAACCATTTACAAAGAGATCCATACACTGGAAAACTCTTTCAAAAAGAACCAAAGTAATTCAATTACATTCTAGTTCACAAGTACATGTCTTGTACCATTCCTTCTCGAGGATTACAACCATCAACTGGCCTATTTAAAACTATACACAGGCAACATATAAACATTGGGGCATTAAACCAAAATCTCAGATCGATCATCAAACTAACTACTAACTCGGAGGACCTGAGAGTACATAGATGACACATAGGACTCTATATACAAGACATGACATCCAGTGTCTCCACCTAAGAATTCATTGTTGTCCCTATTGCTGTTGCTGCTCTTCCCCTACTATAGGGTTTCTACCTCTTCCTCCGCATCTACCTAAAATGTTGGATCCCACGGGGGTGAGACAATTGAAATTGCCCCAGCGAGAGATATAACTCTCCTCCAGAAATATTTATATTGTGGCTTGATAGAATAAAGTTGAGCAAAGGAATCACATATATTCAACATCAGCTAAATCAATGTCTAAACTGATTAGAGCATTATTCTTATTCAAAGCATTTCATCTATAACTTGATAAAGCAACATGTCACTTATCCAATAAGGAAATGAAGAACATGTATAACGATTATCCATTTAGGACATGCTAAGCAAGGTAACATCAACCAATAATTCTCGTATTTCAACTTTAAGAAACCACACTACATGGATGATTACATTTTACAATCATACTTAATGCCATGAGAAGATGAAATATACCGTTCATGCTCCAACCGACCACGATTACAAAAAGCATCGGTACCACACAAGGTCAATGGAAGAGCCAGACTCTAAGACCTCAACCTTCTCGATCAGTATGAGATTATATGGCAGAGACATCACATGTCAAACTACAATTAGCTTGCCAGGGTATAGTGGCATCTTCGCTATAGAGTTATAGCCCACAACATATACTCTCTTCAGGGTTATGGCCCGTAGCCAATGGCTGGTATCATATCATGGAGTCATGGCATGTAGCCATACTCATACTGGGGTATGGTTTGTAACCAATCCCATACATAGGATATAGTCTGCAGCCATTCCTATGGGGCATGAGGATATAATTGCCCAATTACCCCTGCATACTAAAAAATATACGCTCTGAGTTTAACTTGTTTCACCATTCAGCAAATTCTGACGCTGGTGGATCTGTGGTCAGGGCAACTACATTATATGATATCACTTGATTAATTAAGTGTATTACCATATTCTTTTAGCATCAAACAAGTTTCCAAACATCAATTATTTTAACAATTTCTACAAAGAATGTGTAATACTTTGATCAAGTATTGTTCAAATCTTTAATAAGGCATTGGGATCTCAATCCCTCATCTCATCAGGAGCATTTTCATCCTTTCACAAACTCATCATCATGATTATAGAAAATGGGTATTCAAACCCTCAGTTCATCAAAGAACACTTGTTACCACTTATCAGGTAACTAAAACACCTTCAGGTCATCTGACCAAGGTAAACATGATACTTGCTGCACAAGCATCTCACATGGCTCTCAAAGCCCATTTAATCTCTTGTTACCTCTCACTAGGCAACAAAGCATGTTATGGCTCACAAGGCCCATTCACAATAATAAATGAAACATCATAGCTCATACCTGGCTATGCTCATCATCTCATGATACCTGCATGGTTAGTATACTTGATAACAATTATATCAATCACATTTTAGCACCATGCTATACAAAGTAACACCACTTATACCCTTATTAGGGTTAGGGTTTCCCAATTCATATCAACTAGGGTTACTCATCCCCTTACACAAATTAGGGCTAGGTTTTCAAATTAGGGTTTCATAATACATAGCATCACCCTGGATTAGGGTTTCATATCACATTACCCTTTATCAGGGTTTCATATTACATCCTTGCCTTGAATTAAGGTTTCTTATAACATTTCCCCTAAAATTAGGGTTTCATGTAGCTTTACCCAAAAATTAGGGTTTTCATGAAGCATTCCCTTAAATTAGGGTTTCTCATTAAAATACACTGAATTAGGGTTTTTATATAAATAATCCTAAATTAGAAAACCCTAATTTCAAATTTTAAATCTTGACGTTTCATATAAAACCCAATGAAACTTAGAGACCCAATTATAATGTCTAAATCATGTTCATGAATAATGTTTTTCACTATCAACTTAATTGAAGATTAATTTCATAAAATATAGCCCTAATTAGCACATTAGTAGTATTTAGGGGGATAATGTAAATTGACCTTTTCAATAATGATATTTTGACCTAACAATTTTTTCTTGAACTCAAAATAATGATATATAACTTTCCTTAAAAGATCAACCTCTAAATATATTTAGATTGCCTTGGATAATTAAAATAATATTAAACTTAGAAAGGAAATAACCTATAGTAGGAAGTCTCAAAACTAAAAACTATTTTGATTTTAGGAATCCTTGCATCTATTAGGTTTGGACTCCCTTTGATGCCCCAATTTGCATGAGAGATAAAATAAACAAAAAAATTATAAACCTGATTCTAATGTAACTGGACTTTGGTCACGAGCTCTAATTAAATGAAATATGTGTCATGCACTCCCTTTTAACCCCAGATCAGGTTAGATAGATGAGATCTCTCTCCCTAGTTCACAGATCCATCAGACGGATGGGGGGGTCATATCTCCCACCCATCTGAGTCCTATTTGGAGTGAAATAATGTCAGCAGTCCTCTTTCCTCCCGATCCCCCTATCCAATTAATATTTCAAGAAGCTGATTCATTTTTACACCATCCTTATATCTTTTTGATCAAATCCATACCAATCTACATAGAGTTTGGTTCCCTAGAATCCCTGCTTGACAATACTTTCCCAGTTCTATCGTTACTTGAACTCCTTCAATCACTTGTGGTTCCCCTACCCATCCCTTATATAAGGAAACACCCTAGAACATTTGGGTACGCATGTGTATCATGAGGAAGGCACCGTTAGCCAAAAACAAGTCCCAGACATCTCTAGAACTCGGACCCATTGACTCAGTGGAGGTTCTTTCATCGTCGAAATGACTCAGACCACTGCGATGCCAGGGGATACTGTCACACAATTCCCCAAGAGTCAAAGAAGGTTTTGTGACTCTTTTTCCTTCCAATCTTGCAGGTATTGTTTTTCCTTCTTTTCATGCTTAATCTGCATCTTGTACATCCATAAAAGGAATTCCTCGCATCAGTCAAGATTGTTCAAGTTTTTTTTCTTCAGTTGGGTTCCATAAACTCTACATTTTCTACACGATTTCACTCTTCTCTATTTTTCCTCTATAGTAGCTTCTACTTCCATCACTGGAGGTACTTCCCAATCATCTCTCCACTGCCAGTCCTGAGTCTGGGGTCTTCGAGATTGTCTTGACCCAGGGAACCCCTCACCTAACGTCGAAGTGGGCTAGTATCCATCATAGTTCATGATCGCAGTTAATGTTTTTTGGGGTATGTCCCCTATTCTTCACTACTCATTTGGGAATGAAGATCCCATGGAGTGTTTTTCCACTCTTGACCCTATTTTTGATATTACGGTGTCACACTGCCATGGACATTTATGTCCTTTGATTTTTGTGTTGACTGTGTGGTTGTATGAGCAGGCCCAGTCCAAGTGGACCAATTTTGTTGGCCCATCTCATCGTAGTTACACCCTGCCTTTGGTAGGTGTTGACTTTCCTATGTGGCTTTTCTTTGTTATCTTACTGGTCCAATACTGAGAAATACATAACTAATTCATACTATCTCATACATTTTCATAAAAATACTTGTTGGAAAGATAATGTAATAAAGAATAATACTAAAGTGGTTTCAAATCCTATTTTGACCTGGAATTTTTGTCAATCCCTAAAGAATCCTAAAACCCTAGCTATCAAGTTGATATTAAATATTCATCAACATTCTCGATTAGGGTTTCATGATATCATCATCATAGATCAAACCCTAATTCATACCCTACACCTATTAAAGGTGTCAATGTTGCACATTGCATATTGATTAATCAAGTATGAGTTTCCCTCTCTCCCAACCTCTCTAGGATGTCTATTAATCCATACTTCTTTTAGTTGGCTCAACCTTTCGCTAAGATACCTACACCTATGATTATTATGGTGTATTAAATTCTTCATATTCATAGGCATCAAACGACAATCACTCCAAGCGTACTCATTCACCTAAGTGCTTTAGAGGTACTTCCATTATAGTCAATCTTGAGTTACTTAAATAGTACCCATTTAGTTCTGAGATCAATTGAACCTTCAACAGTTTTGACTAATAAACCTTCAAACGGTTTGGATCCACACCTCCAAACGGTTTGAGAATGTTTGGACCTTCAAATGATCTGAGACCGTTTAGACCTCCAAACGGGCTTGATCAATCTTTCAAACGGTCTTGACCAATTGTAAAATGAATCAACCCATTTGGTTTTGAAACCGAATCAACCCATTCGATCTTGAAACTGAATCCATCCATTCGGTTTTGAAACTGAATCCATCCATTCAGTCTTGAAACCGAATCATCAACCATCGATTGACAACCCAATATTGAAATCGATTGAGTATTGAAACTGAATGGACAATTCGAACGGTTTGAGACTGTTTGATCTCAAACGGTTTTGAGACCGTTTGATTCAAAATGGTTTCAGGACTGTTTGGACTCAAACAGTCTTGAGACCATTTGGCCTAAACCATCTCAAAACTGATTGGACCAATTGATGTTTCAAACATCAAATCAATTTAGGATTTGTACTCATTGAACCATCCATCAATTGAACTATTAAAAGTACATCATATTGTAGCCCTTGGATCTACAATAGTCTTGAGACCGTTTGGAGGTCAATGGTTGATTGTGATAGATGGTTAGAGATCCGAGGGATACAATCTGATGTACTTTCAATAGTTCAATTGATGGATGGTTCAATGAGTACAAATCTTAAATCGATTTGATGTTGGAAACCTTAATTGGTCCAATCGGTTTTGAGGTGCTTTGGGCCAAACAGTCTCAAGACCGTTTGAGTCCAAATGGTCTTGAAACTGTTTGGAATCAAACAGTCTCAAAATTGTTTGAGATAAAATAGTCTCAAACTATTTGAATTATCCAATCGGTTTCAATACTCAATCGGTTTCAAGGTTGGGTTGTCCATTCGGTTTCAAATCAATGGTTGATGATTCGGTTTCAAGACCAAATGGATGAATTCGGTTTCAAGACCGAATTGATGGATTTGGTTTCAAGATCGAATGGGTTGATTCGTTTTACAATTGGTCAAGACCGTTTAAAAGATTGATCAAGACCGTTTGGAGGTCTAAACGGTCTCAGACCGTTTGAAGGTCCAAACGTTCTCAAACCGTTTGGAGGTGTGGATCCAAACCATTTGAAGGTTTATTAGTCAAAACTAGTGAAGGTTTAATTGATCTCAGAACTAAATGGTTACTATTAAAGTAACTCAATATTGATTATAATGGAAGTACCTCTAAAGCACTTAGGTGAATGAGTACACTTGGAGAGACTGTCATTTGATGCCTATGAATATGAAGAATTTAATACACCATAATAATCATAGGTGTAGGTATCTTAGTGAAAGGTTGAGCCAACTAAAAGAAGTATGGATTAATCAACATCCTAGAGAGGATGGGAGAGAGGGAAACTCATACTTGATTAATCAATATGCAATGTGCAACATTGACACCCTTAATAGGTGTAGGGTATGAATTAGGGTTTGATCCATGATGATGAGATCATGAAAACCTAATCGAGAATGTTGATGAACCCTAAATCCTAATTTACGGTATTTTAATGAGAAACCCTAATTTAAGGGAATGCTTCATGAAAACCCTAATTTTTGGGTAAATCTACATGAAACCCTAAATTTAGGGGAAATGTTATAAGAAACCTTAATTCAAGGTAAGGATGTAATATGAAACCCTAATACAGGGTAATGTGATATGAAACCCTAATCCAGGGTGATGTTATGTATTATGAAACCCTAATTTGAAAACCTAACCCTAATTTGTGTAAGGGGATGAGTAACCCTGATTGATATGAATTGGGAAACCCTAACCCTAATAAGGGTATAAGTGGTGTTACTTTGTATAGCATGGTGCTAAAATGTAATTGATATAATTGTTATCAAGTTTACTAACCATGCAGGTATCATGAGATGATGAGCATAGCCAGGTATGATCTATGATGCTTCATTTATTATTGTTAATGGGCCTTGTGAGCCATAACATGCTTTGTTGCCTAGTGAGAGGTAACAAGAGATGAAATGGGCTTTGAGAGCCTTGTGAGATGCTTGTGTAGCAAGTATCATGTTTACCTTGGTCAGATGACCTGAAGGTGTTTTAGTTACCTGATAAGTGGTAACAAGTGTTCTTTGATGAACTGAGGGTTTGAATACCCATTTTCAATAATCATGATGATGAGTTTGTGAAAGGATGAGAATGCTCCTGATGAGATGAGGGATTGAGATCCCAATGTCTTATTAAAGATTTGAACAATACTTGATGAAAGTATTACACATTCTTTGTAGAAATTGTTAAAATAATTGATGTTTGGAAACTTGTTTGATGCTAAAAGAATATGGTAATACACTTAATTAATCAAGTGATATCATATAATGTAGTTGCCCTAACCATAGATCCATCAACGTCAGAATTTGCTGAATGGTGAAACAAGTTAAACTCGGAGCGCATATTTTTAAATATGTGGGGGTAATTGGGCAATTATATCCTCATGCCCCATAGGAATGGCTGCAGGCTATATCCTATGTACGGGATTGGTTACAGACCATACCCCATTATGAATATGGCTACGGGCTATGACTCTAAAGAGAGTATATGTTGTGGGCTATAACTCTATAGCGAAGATGCCACTATACCCTGGCAAGCTAATTGCAGTTTGACACGTGATGTCTCTGCCATATAATCTCGTACTGACCGAGAAGGTTGAGGTCTTGGAGTCTGGATCTTCCATTGACCTTGTGTGGTACCCATGCTTTTCGTAATTGTGGTAGGTTGGAGCATGAACGGTATATTTCATCTTCTCAGGGCATTAAGTATGATTGTAACATGTAATCAGTCGTGTAGCATGGTTGCTTAACGTTGAAATACGAGAATTATTGGTTGATGTTACCTTACTTACAATATCCTAGATGGATACTTGTTATACATGTTCTTCATTTCCTTATTGGATAAATGACATACTGCTTTATCAAGTTATAGCTGAAATGCTTTGAATAAGAATAATGCTCTAATATGTTTAGACATTGATTTAACTATTGTTGAATATATGTGATTCCTCTGCTCAACTTTATTCTATCAAACCACAATAATAATATTTCTGGCAGAGAGTTATATCTCTCGCTGGGGCAATTTCAATTGTCTCACTCCTGTGGGATCCAACTTTTTAGGTAGACCTGGAGGAAGAGGCAGAAACCCTACAGTAGGGGAAGAGTAGCAGCAATAGGGATAGTAGTGAATTCTCATGTGGAGACACTGGCTGTCATGTCTTGTATATAGAGTCCTATGTGTCGTCTCTATACTCTCAGGTCTTCAGAGTCAGTAGTTAGTTTAATGACCAATCTGAGATTTTGGTTTAATGGCTCAATGTTTTTATGCTGCCTATGTATA
The DNA here is from genome assembly GCA_963693085.1 of Alisma plantago-aquatica. Taxonomy (NCBI): domain Eukaryota; kingdom Viridiplantae; phylum Streptophyta; class Magnoliopsida; order Alismatales; family Alismataceae; genus Alisma; species Alisma plantago-aquatica. The sequence goes on from OY856411.1 coordinate 54,601,677, forward strand.
GTTTTAAATAGGCCAGTCGGTGCTTGTAATCCTCGAGAAGGAATGGTACAAGACATGTACTTGTGAACTAGAATGTAATTGAATAACTTTGGATCTTTTTGATAGAGTTTTCCAGTGTATGGATCTCTTTGTAAATGGTTTTACTTTTTAGTGAATTTTAGTAATCTGTTGTTGATGAACACTTCCGCATTTGTAATTATTCGATGTTTGGGATTTGTCACCACAAGTTTAGTGGTATCAGGGCTCTAGGTTCGCTGAGTCTACAAAGACACATGATTAAGGTTGTTGAGTCTATTCTAGTGTCTTCCAGTTATCTGATAGTGTCTTCTACTCATATAGGAGGAGAAGAAGAACTTAAGGATGTCTGGATCACACAAAGAATATGCTGCTGAGAGCAGCATTACTGCACCAGGAAGAGGTGCAAGGGACCAAGCTAGGGAGGAATCGACACCTGAACATCCCCAGTTTGACCCAGCCATGATAGAGAACCCAACTTTCCATGCTCTGTTTGGGCAATTCATGGAAACCATGACGCATATGGTGGACAAGATGCCACCAACTACACCTAGGGCACCAACCCATAATGAGGGATAGGGAGCTAGCAAGACTTTTGAGAGGCTACACCGAGTAGGAGCCATAGAGTATGGTGGTACATCTAACCCAATAGATGCTGACTTATGGTTGACTAAGTTGGAAAAGGCTTTCAGAATCCTCAATATCCCGGAAGCCGAAAAGGTGAGACATGCAGTGTACCTTTTAAAAGGGAGTGCTGGCCACCGGTGGATGATAGAAGAGGGCAAGAGGCTAGGTGTCAAGGTCGGATGGGAAGAATTCTGACGAGAATTCATCACTAGATACTTTCCCAAGACTTACCTAGATGAAAAGATATCTCAGTTTGAGAATATAAGACAAGGACCGATGAACATTAGCGAGTATGAGGCTAAGTTCATGGATCTTTTGCGGATCTATCCGGATATGGCAGCTACTGATGAGGAAAGACTTTGGCGTTTTGAGAAGGGGTTGAACACTGAATTGACCACTCATGTGTCTGCTTTGAAGAACAGGGAGAGGTTTTCCACATTTGTGGAGTCTGTCAGACGGATAGAGAGGTATGTGATCGAGAAGTGACATGCCAGTGGTAAGAAGGTGTACACTCAGTTTCAAGGACAAAGGTCTAATGGCTTTAAGAAGACAAGGTTTTCTACACCGGTAGCACCAACAAGATTCAATACCTAGACACAATGGACGTCAAGTAGGGGTAGGGGCCGTGGTTTTGTTCCAAATAGAGCCCCCAACACAACATCAACATCGGTGACTTGACCTCATAAACCCTATCCTGAGACCAGGATCTGTCATCAGTGTAGACAAGTGGGACATCTACCAAGGGATTGTCCAATCGGGAACACAATGGTGACTCAACTCCAGAGGCAGAGTCAGCAAGGTTCTTGGAGGAGGCAGTTTTTGAGTGGCACTCGAAGACGTGGGCAAGCAACCCAAGATGGTTTTTCGGTACCCAACAACTGAGAACATGGTCAACATCAAGCTACAACGAGATTCTATGTGACAAATCAACCTGAAGCAGTATTTAACCCACGGGTTGTGACAGGTCAGATGGAACTATTTTATTCTGATATGTCTTCATCCTTCTTCGTATCTATTTTAATTGATCTGGGTGCTACGCTTCATCACTAGAGAAGTGATTCTTGACTACAATATGACAGTTGGTCATAGGGAAGAGAGTTTGTTGTTAGAAACCCCTTTGTTAAGATCTACAGTGTTGCGGGAGGTGTGTTCTCCCTACATTCTTTCCTTTTCTGAACATCGCATTCAAGTGGATCTTATACCACTTGAAATGCATGGGTTTGATATAATTCTTGGGATGGACACCCTAGAGAAGTGCAAGGTTGTCTTGGATTGTGATTCCAAGTAGGTTGTGTTCACAGATAACGGTGACACATGGATCTTTCAGGGAGATAGAAAGATTCTTCCAACCTGTCTTGTATCATCTATGGTAGTTGAGAAGATGATGAGCCAAGGATGATTTGCATTCTTGGCACATGTGGTTGACACCATAATGGAGAGTTATGATCTTTTTGAAGTTCTGATAGTTAGGGAGTTTGAAGATGTGTTTCTTGAGGAACTTCCAGGTGTTCCTCCGCACCGAGAGATTGATTTTGAGATTAATCTAATCCTGGACACACAACCAATAGCACAAACACCATATAGAATGGCACCTGCTGAGATGGCAGAGCTCAAGAAACAGCTGTAGGAGTTGCTTGAGAAAGGTTTTATCCGACTGAGTACTACACCATGAGGTGCTCCGGTTCTTTTTGGTAAGAAGAAGCACGGATCGATGCGGTTATGCATTGATTACATATAGTTGAATAAAGTAACTATAAAGAACAAGTATCATCTGCTAAGGATCATGACTTGTTTGATCAGTTGCATGGTGCAACTATCTTCTCTAAGATAGATCTGAGGTTACGATACCATCAGTTGCATATCAAGGAGAGTGACATACCTAAGTCTGCCTTTAGGATAAGGTATGGTCACTATGAGTTCATAGTTATGTCGTTTGGACTAACTAATGCACCAGCTGCATTCATGGAACTCATGAATAGAATCTTTCGACCTTTTCTTGACCAGTTCATAGTAGTATTCATAGATGAAATCTTGATATATAATAGAGATGCTCAACAATATGAGAAGCACCTCCGTCAGGCTTTAACTATGCTAAGAGAACATAAGCTATATGCTAAGTTTAGCATGTGTGAGTTCTGGTTACCAGAAGTTTCCTTTCTAGGACACGTAATATCTGCCTCAGGTATCCATGTTGATCCTAAGAAGGTAAAATCTATCCTGCAATGGGAACAACCAAAGACACCAATAGAGATACACAATTTCTTAGGACTGGAAGGCTATTAATGGAGGATCATTAAGAACTTCAGCTCTATAGCTTTACCCCTAACCAAGTTGACCAGGAAGGAGATTCCTTTTGTTTGGAATGAAAAGTGTCAACATTCTTTCTAGTCATTGAAAGAAAGGTTAACAAGTGCACCTGTGCTGGTGTTACCTGAGCAAGGGAAGGGGTACATAGTTTTCTGTGATGCATCTAAGAATGGTCTAGGATGTGTGTTGATGCAGGATAATCAAGTGATTTCGTTTTCCTCTCGACAACTTAAGAAACACGAGGAGAATTATCCGATACATGATCTAGAGCTAGCTATTGTGGTCCATGCTTTGAAGATCTGGACACATTATCTCTATGGAGAAAGATTTCATATTTTCACAGACCATAAGAATCTAAAACATATCTTTTCACAACATGAGTTGAATATGAGACAACGCCGCTAGATGGAGTTAATCAAGGACTACGATTGTACAATTAATTATCATCTAGGGAAGGGAAATGTAGTGGCTGATGCACTAAGTAGGAAATCATCATCACCAGCCTTAGATAAAGCACAGTTGAACTCCTTAGTGTACTTTAAAAGAGATATGCTTATCTCCTTCAGGGAAAACAATATACAACTTAAGTTATCATTGTTAGTCAGGCTGTTAGCTGAGATGCACATAAAACCTACTCTGAAACAACATATTAAAGAAGCACAACAAGCTGATATTGTGGTTTAGCAGATCAGGTCAGAGTATGGTAGTGAGAAACAGGATGGCTTTCATGAGTTAGAGGAGTAGGTAGTCTATTACCATGGTTGGATGGTATAACATGATGCCAATGACTTAAGGAAGTTAGTTTTGGAGGAAGCTCATTCTTTGATGTGTGAAATGCATCCAGGGAGCACCAAAATGTATCATAACTTGAAGGATATGTATTGGTGGCCAGGTTTGAAGAAGGATGTAGCTGAGTTTGTTATGTGGTGTCTGGTATGTCAGCAGGTTAAAGCTGAACATCAAAACCCCACAGGAACAATGCAACCTTTTCCTATACTGCAGTGGAAATGGGATCATGTGACTATGGACTTTGTGGTTGGTTTTCCCATAACAACCAAAGGCCATGATTCCATATGGGTGATAGTTGATTGGTTGACTAAGGTAGCACACTTCCTTCCTGTCAAAACAACCTACACTATTGAGAAGCTTGCACAGATATATATAGATGAGATAGTGCAGTTGCATGGGGTTCCAGCCACAATTGTTTCTGATAGAGGTCCCCAGTTCACGAGTCATTTTTGGGAATGACTACATAATGCTTTGGGTACGCAGTTCAGGTTTAGTACTGCCTTTCACCCACATACAGATGGACAATCGGAGAGGACCATACAAACCTTAGAGGACTTGCTTAGGGCATGTGTCCTTCAATTTGTAGGAAGTTGGGATCTACACCTGAGCTTAATAGAATTTGTTTACAATAATAGCTATCAGCACTGTATTGATATGGAACCATATGAAGCATTATATGGTAGACATTGTAGATCTCCTTTATGTTGGTATGAAACAGGAGAGTATCAACTTTTGGGTCCTGAGCTTGTACAGTAGACAACTGAGAAGATTAAAGTAATACAACAACAATTAAAGACTGCACAAGATAGATAGAAGTCGTACGCCAACAAACGATAGAGACCTTTAGAATACCAGGTTGGAGACATAGCATATCTCAAGGTCTCACCTTGCAAAGGTGTCCTTAGATTTGGAAAGAAGGGAAAGTTAGCTCCTAGATTTATGGGGCCTTATCCAATCATTGAATGGATTGGAAAGGTAGCCTATAAGCTAGAGTTGCCACCTGAGCTGCATAAGTTGCATCCGGTGTTCCATATCTCCATGCTGAGAAAGTGTCATCCTGACACAGAGTTAGTTTTACAACCTGTGGAGGTAGAATTAAATGATGATATATCATATGTTGAAGGACCTGTGATGATCCTTGATAAAAGAATTAAAAAGCTAAAAAAGAAAGACAATATGTCTTGTGAAAGTTCTCTGGCATTATCATGGCATTGAAGAAGCTACTTGGGAACTGGAGGAAGAGATGAGGAGGAAGTACCCTTCTCTTTTCTCTTGATGATTTCGGGGACGAAATCCCTATTAGGGGTGGATAATTTGTAACATCCCTGACCTGGGTTATGCTTTAACCCTAGATGTTTTTTCTTAATAAAGTTAATTATATGCTTGCTCTTATTTCTTGAAAAGTAATTAAGGCCCAAGAGGAACTTATGTTTCAATTTGAATCCTTTTTGAATAATGTTGAAACATTGTTTTGCTTGTTTTGGACTAAAGTGCAATTTACCCAATTTGAGGGGTTATGTTGAAAACATTACATGAAAAAATGTTCCTCAAGTGTTGAAGCATCATAAGAATGGGAATGATGTAGATGTATGGCTTGTGACAGCCTGAGTACCAAGAAAGAGCTTGTTGAGTAATGTTTGTGCATTAAAACCTAGTTTTGGTGTAATGTGCAAATTACCCAAAACCTAGGGTTCAATATGCAAAATACCACCTCTAGAGAGTCCCTCATGTTTCTTGGCATCATTAAGAGAAAATAAAATGAGATGGGTGTCGCATTTTAATCACTTTGTAGGAGAGAGAATCTTGATATTAAAATAATCAATATTTAAGCATAATTGAAACCCTAACTCAATTTAATGCAACAATAAATATATGAATTGAAGTGCCCTTCAACCAAAAATGTGTTGGTTAAAATTACATAAGTATGTACGTTCTTGTGCCTTTCAAAGGCAATAAAATATCTAAAGTGACTGGAGAGCCCACTCACATTAGTTAACGAAAAAGTAATATCCACTCAATTTTGGATATTATTATTATAATGGTTAAGGTGCTTAATTTGCTTTCTTTTAATTCATGGATAATGAAGAACAATTACATGGTGGGGGAGATGGATTCATATGCAAGGGATGGAGGGGAGTATGTGGCACCAATTTTGGGAGGGAGTTATTTATCACTTTTCTCTCATTGAAATTCCCTTATAAACATCTCATTTCCAACTCAAATGAAAGGCTTTTTCGATCCCTTTTTCTTTCCTTGCTTTGGCCATGCACAAGGGAGCTTAGGAGAAATAGGAGGACGTGCCCCAACCTGTAGTTTGAAACTTTTTAGGTAGACGTAGAGGAAGGAGGCGAAAACCCTACAGCAGGGGAAGAGCAACAACAATAGTCGGGACAATAGTGAAATCTCAGGTGGAGACACTGGCTGTCATGTCTTATATATATAGTCCTATGTGTAATCTCTGTACTCTCAGGTCCTTGGAGTCAGTAGTTATTTTAATGATCGGTATGAGATTTTGGTTTAATGCCTCAATGTTTTTATGTTGCCTGTGTATAGTTTTAAACAGGCCAGTCGATGCTTGTAATCCTCGAGAAGGAATGGTACAAAACATACATGTTCTATGTTGAGGTGTGTTCTTAAGATGACATCATCATCTTCAAGCTTGAAACCTTGAAAATCCATTGTGATTCTTGTGGTGAATTCAACAACCATTCAAAAGGAAATCTGAAAGTAAAGGAGCAATCAACATATGATAAAGGAATGAAATCAATAACAATGTTTAAGGGTTCAAGTTATATAACCCACCTTCAAAGTTGAAACCAAACTTCAAGCTTCACTCCTTCAATGGTGATTGAAGCTTTCTCAACCTCCCAAGGCTCTTCCTCAAGTCTTTGAGTGAAAAGATTAGCTAAGGTTGAAGATTGAATGGAGAAAAGAAGAAATTAAGCATTGAATTTCGATTTTCACCATGAAATGAAGGTTGAAGATGACTATGGAGCTTACCTACAGGTTGGGGAACGTCCTCCTATTTCTCCTAAGATCCCTTGTGCATGGAAAAATCAAGAAAAGAAAAAGGGATCGAAAAGCCTTTCATTTGAGGTGGAAATGAGATGTTTATAAGGGAATTTCAATGAGAGAGAAAGTGATAAATAACTCCTTCAAATCCCAAAATTGGTGCCACATACTCCCCTCCATCCCTTGCATACGAAGCCATCTCCCCCACCTTGTAATTCTTCTTCATTATACATGAATTAAAAGAAAGCAAATTAAGCACCTTAACCATTATAATAATAATATCCAAAATTGAGTGGATATTACGTTTTAGTTAACTAATGTGAGTGGGCTCTCCACTCACTTTAGATATTTCGTTGCCTTTGCAAAGCACAAGGACTTCCATACTTATTTAATTTCAACCAACACATTTTTGGTTGAAGGGCACTTCAATTAATATATTTATTTTTGCATTAAATTGAGTTAGGGTTTCAATTATGCTTAAATCTTGATTATTTTAATATCAAGATTCTCTCTCCTCCAAAGTGATGCAAATGAGATGACCCTCTCATTTTCTTTTCTCTAAATGATACCAAGAAACATGAGGGACTCTCTAGAGGTGGTATTTTGCATATTGAACCCTAGGTTTTGGGTAATTTGCACATTACACCAAAACTATATTTTAATGCACAAACATTGCTCAACAAGCTCTTTCTTGGTACTGAGGCTTTCACAAGCCATAACTCTGCATCATTCCCATGCTTATGATGCTTCAATACTTGAGGAACATTTTATCATGTAACAATTGCAAGTTAACCCCTCAAATCGGGTAAATTGCACTTTAGTCCAAAATAAGCAAAACAATGTTCCAACATTATTCAAAAAGGGTTAAAATTGAAACATAAGTTCCTCTTGGGTCTTAATTACTTTTAAAGAAATAAGAGCAAGCATATAATTAACTATATTAAGAAAAACATCTAGGGTTAAAGCATAACCCAGGTCGGGGATATTACAAATTATCCACCCCTAACAGGGATTTTGTCCCTGAAATCATCAAGAGAAAAGAGAAGGGTACTTCCTCCTCATCTCTTCTTCTAGTTACCATGTAGCTTCTTCAATGCCACGATGATGCCAGAGAACTTTCACAAGACATATGTCTTTCTTTTTTAGCTTTTTAATTCTTTTATCAAGGATCATCACAGGTCCTTCAACATATGATATATCATCATTTAATTATACCTCCACAGGTTGCAAAACTAACTTTGTGTCAAGATGACACTTTCTCAGCATTGATATATGGAACATTAGATGCAACTTATGCAGCTAAGGTGGAAACTATAGCTTATAGGCTGCCTTTCCAATCCGTTCAATGATTGGATAAGGCCCCATAAATCTAGGAGCTAACTTTCCCTTCTTTTCAAATCTAAGGACACCTTTCCAAGGTGAGACCTTGAGATATACTCTATCTCCAACCTAGAATTCTAAAGGTCTCCTCCATTTGTCGGCGTATGACTTCTGTCTATCTTGTGCAGTCTTTAATTATTGTTGTATTACTTTAATCTTCTCAGTTGTCTGCTGTACAAGCTCAGGACCCAAAAGTTGATACTCTCCTATTTCATACCAAAATAAAGGAGATCTACAACGTCTACCATATAATGTTTCATATGGTGCCATATTAATATTGTGCTGATAGCTATTATTGTAAGAAAATTCTATTAAGCTCAGGTGTAGATCCCAACTTCCTACAAATTGAAGGACACATGCCCGAAGTAAGTCCTCCAAGGTTTGTATGGTCCTCTCCGATTGTCCATCTGTCTGTGGGTGAAAGGCAGTACTAAACCTCAACTGCATACCCAAAGCTTTATGTAGTCATTCCCAAAAATGACTCGTGAACTGGGGACCTCTATCAGAAACAATTGTGGGTGGAACCCCGTGCAACCGCACTATCTCATATATATATATATATATATATATATATATATATATATATATATATATATATATATATATATATATATATGTGTGCAAGCTTCTTAGCAATGTAGGTTGTTTTGACAGGAAGGAAGTGTGCTGCCTTAGTCAACCTATCAACTATCACCCATATGGAATCATGACCTTTGGTTGTTCTGGGCAAACCAGCCACAAAGTCCATAATCACATGATCCCATTTCCACTGCGGTATAGGCAAAGGTTGCATTGTTCCTGCGGGCTTTTGATGTTCAACTTTAACCTGCTGACACACCAGACACCGCATAACAAACTCAGCTACATACTTCTTCAACCTAGCCACCAATACATATCCTTCAAGTTATGATACATTTTGGTGCTCCCTGGATGCATTGCATACATCGAAGAATGAGATTCCTCTAAAACTAACTTCCTTAAGTCATTGGCATCAGGTACTACCATCCTACCATGGTAACATACTACCTGATCCTATGACTCATGAAAGCCATCTCATTTCTCACTACCATACTCTGACCTGATCTGCTGAACCATAGTATCAGCTTGATGTGCTTCTTTAATCTGTTGTTTCAGAGTAGGTTTTGTGTGCATATCAGGTAACAACCCGACTAACAATGATACCTTAGTTGTATATTATTTTGCCTCAAAGAGATAAGCATATCTCTTTTAAAGCACACTAAGGAGTTCAACTATGCTTTATCTAAGGCTGGTGATGATGATTTCGTACTTAGTGCATCATCCACTACATTAGCCTTCCCTAGATGGTAATTAATTATACAATCATAGTCCTTGTTAACTCCATCCAACAGCGTTGTCTCATGTTCAACTCATGTTGTGAAAAGATATATTTTAGATTCTTATGGTCTGTGAAAATCTGAAATGTTTCTCCATAGAGATAATGTCTCCAGATCTTCAAAGCATGGACCACAACAGCTAGCTCTAGATCATGTATCGGATAATTCTCCTCGTGTTTCTTAAGTTGTCGAGAGGCAAAAGAAATCACTTGATTATCCTACATCAACACACATCCTAGACCATTCTTAGATGCATCACAGAAAACTATGTACCCCTTCCCTTGCTCAGGTAACACCAGCACAGGTAAATTGTTAACCTTTCTTTCAATGACTGGAAAGAATGTTGATACTTGTCATTCCAGACAAAAGGAATCTCCTTCCAGGTCAACTTGGTTAGGGGTAAAGGTATAGAGCTGAAGTTCTTAATGAACCTCCTGTAATAGCCTTCCAGTCCTAGGAAACTGCATATCTCCATTGGTGTCTTTGGTTGTTCCCATTACAGGACATATTCTACCTTCTTAGGATCAACATGGATACCTGAGCAGATATTACGTGTCCTAGAATAGAAACTTCTGATAACCAGAACTCACACTTGCTAAACTTAGCATACAAATTATGTTCTCTTAGCATAGTTAAAGCCTAACAGAGGTGCTGCTCATCCTGTTGAGCATCTCTACTATATATCAAGATCTCATCTATGAAGACTACTATAAATTGGTCAAGAAAAGGTCGAAAGATTCTATTCATGAGTTCCATGAATGCAGATGGTGCATTAGTTAGTCCAAACGACATAACTATGAACTCATAGTGACCATACCTTGTCCTAAAGGCAGACTTAGGTATGTCACTCTCCTTGATACACAACTGATGGTATCCTAACCTCAGATTTATCTTAGAGAAGATAGTTGCACCATGCAACTGATCAAACAAGTCATCGATCCTTGGCAGAGGATACTTGTTCTTTATAGTTACTTTATTCAATTGTCTTTAATCAATGCATAACCACATCGATTTGTCCTTCTTCTTAACAAAAAGAACTGGAGCACCCCATGGTGAAGTACTCGGTCGGATAAAACCTTTCTTAAGAAACTCCTACAGCTGTTTCTTGAAATTTGCCATCTCAGCAGGTGCCATTCTATACGGTGTTTGTGCTATTGGCTATGTGCCCAAGATTTGATGGTGGACAATTCAAATGGTTTGTGACCATTTGATCTCAAATGGTTTTGAGACCGTTTGATTCCAAATGGTTTCAAGACCGTTTGGACTCAAACAGTCTTGAGACCATTTGTCCCAAACCACCTCAAAACCGATTGGACCAATTAAGGTTTCCAACATCAAATCGATTTAGGATTTGTACTCATTTAACCATCCATCAATTGAACTATTGAAAGTACATCAGATTGTAGCCGTTGCATCTCCAACCATCTATCACAATAAACCACTGACCTCCAAATGGTCTTGAGACCGTTTGACCACCAAACGGTCTTGAGACTGTTTGGGTCAATCAACCTTGAAATTGATTCCCTCATCTAGGGTTTCAATCAATTCAATCGATTAGGGCTTGCAATTGGTGGATTATACATACATGGAACCTTTTAAATTCAATTCATTGGAACCATTGGATTATCATCCAACCACATCCACATTTGACCTTCAAACATATTGAGTCCTCTTGACCTCAAATGATCTTGAGACCATTTGATCACCAAAAAGCAAAACCATTTGCACATGTTCTATGTTGAGGTGTGTGCTTAAGATGACATCATCATCTTCAAGCTTGAAACCTTCGAAATCCATTGTGATTCTTGTGGTGAATTTCAACAACCATTAAAAGGAAATACAAAAGTAAAGGAGGAATCAACATATGATAAAGGAATGAAATCAATAACAATGTTTAAGGGTTCAAGTTATATAACCCGCCTTCAAAGTTGAAACCAAACTTCAAGCTTCATGCCACACCAAACGATCTTGAGACCGTTTGCACATGTTCTATGTTGAGGTGTGCACTTAAGATGACATCATCATCTTCAAGCTTGAAACCTTCGAAATCCATTGTGATTCTTGTGGTGAATTCAACAACCATTCAAAAGGAAATCCAAAAGTAAAGGAGGAATCAACATATGATAAAGGAATGAAATCAATAACAATGTTTATGGGTTCAAGTTATATAACCCACCTTTAAAGTTGAAACCAAACTTCAAGCTTCATGCCTTCAATGGTGATTGAAGCTTTCTCAACCTCCCAAGGCTCGTCCTCAAGTCTTTGAGTGAAAAGATTAGCTAAGGTTGAAGATTGAATGGAGAAAAGAAGAAATTAAGCATTGCATTTCGATTTTCACCATGAAATCAAGGTTGAAGATGACTATGGAGCTTACCTACAGGTTGGGGCACGTCCTTTGATTGCTCCTAAGATCCCTTGTGCATGACCAAAGCAAGGAAAGAAAAAGGGATCGAAAAAGCCTTTCATTTGAGTTGGAAATGAGATGTTTATAAGGGAATTTCAATGTGAGAGAAAGTGATAAATAACTCCTTCAACTCCCAAAATTGGTGCCACATACTCCCCTCCATCCCTTGCATACAAAGCCATCTCCCCGGCCTTGTAATTCTTCTTCATTATCCATGAATTAATAGAAAGCAAATTAAGCACCTTAACCATTATAATAATAATATTCAAAATTGAGTGGATATTACTTTTTAGTTAACTAATGTGAGTGGGCTCTCAACTCACTTTAGATATTTTGTTGCCTTTTCAAGGCACAAGGACGTACATACTTATGTAATTTCAACCAACACATTTTGGTTGAAGGGCACTTCAATTAATATATTTATTTTTGCATTAAATTGAGTTAGGGTTTCAATTATGCTTAAATCTTAATTATTTTAATATCAAGATTCTCTCTCCTCCAAAGTGATTCAAATGAGACACCCCTCTCATTTTCTCTTCTCTACATGATGACAAGAAACATGAGGGACTCTATAGAGGTGGTATTTTGCATATTGAACCCTAGATTTTGGGTAATTTGCACATTACACCAAAACTAGGTTTTAATGCACTAACATTACTCAACAAGCTCTTTCTTGGTACTCAGGCTGTCACAAGCCATACCTCTACATTGTTCCCATTGTTATGATGCTTCAGCACTCGTGGAACATTTTATCATGTAACATTTGCAAGTTAACCCCTCAAATTGGATAAATTGCAATTTAGTCCAAAACAAGCAAAATAGTGTTTAAACATTATTCAAAAAGGATTAAAATTGAAACATAAGTTCCTCTTGGACCTTAATTACTTTTCAAGAAATAAGAGCAAGCATATAATTAACTTTATTAAGAAAAACATCTAGGGTTAAAGCAGAACCCAGGTCAGGGATGTTACAACTGTTCTCGTGGGGCCACGTGTCCTTTATCAGCTCCGTTCATGTCGCTTCAGGGGAGGACCGACGCGTCTGTCGCCTGACATGGCTAGCGATGTGTGTCGGGTTGCGAGCAAATCGCTTGACTGTGTCGGGTAATGACCTTGGCGGGCAGTTGCTCTGATGAGTGGCTTCATCACGTGATAGACTCTATCGGGGTGAGTCGTGGCGGGCAAAACTCCCTTGTCGGGTAGATGGTGTATCGCTCGTCAGGGCCCCTCGTGCGACATGCCCGTGTCGGGTTTATGCCATGATGGGCAGTGACCGTGATGGGTAAGTGGGCATGTCCTGCGGCCAGTAAAGGGCCGATTCTAGTGCTCGTTGTAAGTGGGTCGGGACGAGCCTTTGTGTTGACTTTGGGTATAAAAATGAGGGAAAACTCTACAAAAGATGGGAAAAGAGTTAGGAGCACAGTGTGGGTTATTCTTATGCAAAAATAGGATAAAACAGAGAGGAAAATAGTTTAGAAGGTAGGTTTGACAATGAAATATGAGCCATAAATAGCCATAAAGTGGGTGTTATCAACTCCCCCAAACTTAGCATTTTGATTGTCCTCAATCAATCTATACTTATTTTAAAACTTTGTTTTGTGATACTTCTTCGTAACCCGACATAGTCTTCGGACAAGGAGTTTGAGTGTGTTTTTGAGACATCCTTGATGAGAAATATGTATGGCTATGAACAACTGACTTTATTTTTTCTTCCTTATTTAAGAAAAAAAATTCTCTTCAACTTCGGCGAGACTTTGGTGCATGATTTCAAAGTTAGCTTTCAGACCAAATAGATTTGGGGGTAAGAAGTTGGGTTTTTGGGTAGGCTTAAGGCTTTTTGGGTTTTTCTTGTTTCCCATCAGTCCATCCAGGTACGGGTCCATTAACGGGCAAGTGGTCCCTACAATCCAAGCCAGTTGGCTTTAGAGCGGTGATTTCACATCCTACATACCACTGTCCCAGATCTACCATGCCTAAAGATGGGTACTTTTGGAAGGACAAGTGTGTGTTTTTTCATTTGGCACAACTCTCATGCTTTTATTCACTCTAATAAGGCTTTTCTCTCTTTTTGTGATTTTTGATGGGTAGGGAAACAAAAGAGAGTTCACTGTTTGGGTAGCTTTTTCCTTCACATACGCATCTCTTAGCTATTGCGAGATTATTTTTCGAAATTGGCGTAGAAAAGTTACAGTCTTTATCGTTTGAGACTGCATTTTTGGAAAGAACATAACAAAAACTTGCACCGCCTTTGACACAGAGAAAACAAGCTGGGAGAAGTTGTATCAGGTTTTTACTATAAAGTGTCTTTGTACAATTGTAGAGAGGCAAGGAGTTGTATATGCACTATTTTGTATCGGACATGTATATATATGTACACATGAAAAGAAGAAAAGCAAAATGGGAGAATTTTTAGTACCTCCCTTACTGGTATATAGTTCCCCCCAAACTTACCCCACACTCTGTGCCAGAGTTGTGAGATAGATAAGGTAGGGTAGTGATAAGTCAGTGAGGGTTTAGCTGGTGAGCGCACCTTTGTCAGATAGAAGCTCCAACACATATTCTCCGCTTTTGTTGTGGTAGTCAATGTGGTGGAGCTTGTCAGGTGTTTGTTGTAGCGTCACCGAGCTAGAGATCCATTTCAGCACGTAGATGTTGCAGTCATTTGATTGTGGAGTTTGTTGTGGACTGCTATGGCAGAATTGAAGCTCGTGCCATTTGTTCCCCGTATTCTCTAAGAATGGATGGATCAACGTTGCCGCCTCGATGTAGTATTTCCTTGCTAAGATCTCGAGGGATGTCAACACAGTTGATGTACACTACACCAGGTGATATTTGTTGCTATCTGAGCTGTTGTAGAAGATTGCTGCTCGCGAGCGAATGTACACCACCAGTAGCGTCCAATGGTTGTAGTGCAACATTGGAAAGAAGATGATACGTGACATGCTACTTTGTATCTCAGCTAGAAACAATTGTTTCACTCCTGATTCATCAGCTAGGCAGATATTGTTGAATACCATCAGATGGGCAATGCAGACATGTTTGAACTTCTTTTGTAGAATGTGGATGTAGGCTGATGCCACCAAAAACGCTAAACATCCTCCTGCCTTTACCAAGTCCTGAAGGTTGTAAAGGGGGACTATGACGTTGTCTGTTTCATATATGACATCTGCGGGTGTAGAATCTGCTAGCCTGAGGAGGATTTTGTTGACCTTCTCCTATGTTAGTGAAGCACACGCAGCACGGTCGAAGTTGCTGATCATCATTTCTGTAACTGCAGTCCAAGCGGATCTCTCGTTGGGAAGTATTTCTCACAGAACGTCGATCTGCTTGACTTCCCCGTAGACGTCGGTGGTCATCTTGGCTTGTCCTTCAGGAGGGCTGCTGGGTTGGGATGATTCATCTTCTTGGACACTATCCAGAAGCTTCTCTGGTACGCCTGCATCTAGGAAATAACATTTGTCCTTGATCAGCAACAATGCATATGTGTTTTTGAGCTGATAGAAATTCTGACCTTAGAGGTGCCTTATATATCCAAATATATGGAGCAACTCCATGGAACATAGGACTATGAAGGTGTTATTTCTGCTTCCCACCTCTTCTTGAATGCGGAAGTCTCTGAGGGAGAAGAAGTTCCAAATGCCACTGTGGCGTTGGACTCTGTGCTTGATGGCGCAGAGAAGATGCAGCGAGAGAAGGCTGAGATGCTTGTCTTCTGGGCATATGAATATGTATCCTGAGTGTGGGACCTCTTCGGCACAGCAGCTGAGGAGTTAGACATTGTGGCTGTGGAGGTCTACCATGTAGAGGAACCAGTTTCTTCTATGCTTGTAGGGGGCCAACACTAGGTTTGGGTTGTGTTCTTTGATGTATTATAGCATGTTGGCCACCTGGATGGAGTCATATGCCCATTTCATTAATCTTCTTACCAAGGCTAGAGTGTTGTTGTAAATTGGCTGTCACCCTATCCTGGTGCCTAAATTCTCTATAATAGAACCTTCCAGGACCTGAAAGAGGATCTTCCCTACTATGGCTGGGGAGCGGAACATGCTTTTCAGCACTTCCCATCGTACGGAGAAGTAACTATCGCTCCAGACAACGTCCTCCCCATCTACCTGTGACCTCAGGACCACGTTCAGAAGCTTCTAGTCTCTGATCGTCAGGTAACTGATGGCCCGTCTATCAAAGTTAGCCATCTCGAAGGAGGGAATCTATGACGGCACAGAAAATACATCTTCCATCGAATTCCTTACTCTAGGTGGGTGCTTGTCGTTGGCGGAATATATGTCGCCCCCTTCTCCCTCAGATTCATCAGAAGAGCCCTCCGCTAAGTTGATGGATATGTCTCCATCTTCAGCTTCTTCTAGCGAGGGCAAGGGAGTAGCTATATCAGCCTCGAGGGTGCTCTCCTGTCTTACTGGAGCCTCATCGGTGGTTTTCTTCATCACATCTTCCTCAGGCGTTGTGGAGGGCCCGCTGGAGGAGGTAGAAGATGACGTTCCAGAAGAAGATGCCGAAGATGAAGGCTGGGAGCCAGAGCCCGATGGCGAAGGGGATGTCCTTGGAAAACTTGGGTGAGGGTGGTCTTCCCTCCGCTTCAACCTCTCTTCGACGACGTGGAGGCATTGGAGCGTCGTCTACAGCATGGTGCTCAGTGCCTCTAGTTGGTCGGGTTGTACAACTAGGGTTAATAGTTGGCACTCTTTCTCGCTCAGCCTCTTTTAGAAAACGTTAAACATGTGGGTTAGGGAAGCAAAAGTAGCTGAGTGACTGCTTGTTACCTCCTGCAAGTTGTCGAATTCCTTGCCGAGGACCTACCCCAGTAATAGGGGGTTGTCGTTGATTAGATCCTTGACCTTGAGATGCTCCTCATGTAGGAGACTCAGCCTGAAGAATGTGCATCTTTGACTGGAGTTGAGTCCACCAGGACTGTCCGTGTGGGCATCACTTCAGGGCATGGTGTTGGCGCATTCGTGGCTGCCTCTGCCTCATTAGCTTGGGGTGGTGGAGAAGGGCGTGGAGTAGGAAGATGTTGATCTTCCATCCGACTCTCAATATCCTCCTTCGTAGAGACTATCGGCGTCGTTGGTGGTAGCGTCGGCATTGGCTGCACAGCCCTGAGCTCCTCCTCTAGGAGCTCAGCGAATGTGTCATCGCTAGTGTTCGGCGGCACCACCGCTTCAGGACCTGTGGTTGTTTCTTCCGTGGCAGTGTCCTCAGGGGTTGTCATCATATCATTCACCCTGGTGGTGTCGATGAATTCAACAATCGTCATTGTTTCCTTAGTGGCCATGGCGCTTGTTGTTGTGGTGGTTGTGGCCGGCTCGGGAGTAGCAACAACGGCTTCAGGGGCGGCTGCGGCTGGTTTGGTTGTAGCAACTGTGGCTTTAGGAGCAGCTGTCGCGGGTTGCATGGTGGCGGTGGACGGCTCGACGGGGGTGACGAAAGTCGCCTCTTTGTCTTGTCGAGCATCTAGGGGGACTTGCCTTCTTGTCGCGAATGCCCTCTCTTGTATTCTTGTGGTGGCAGTGTAAGCAACTTCAACTAGGACAACTTTGATTTCCATTGTGGTGAAGACCAGCTTCTCTGCGTCGTAGTTGGCACAGCGTGGAAGTGGTAGGAGGGTTTTCATCCTTGTGAATTTATACAAGTAACGGTGGCCCTTTTTTTGATGATGCTATCCCTCGTTAGGAATTTGAGGTCGATCTTGTCGTCACCTCTCATCCTCGATAGACTACACAGTTCCCTGGGGTATCCTAACCCTACCGCGATAAGGTTCACGAGCCCTCCCATGTTGTAGTCCTTGGTGGTGTCCTTCACTGGATGAAGTCGGTTGAGAAGAAACCGCCCCAGGTTGATCGTGCATCCCTCCATCATGTGCCACATGAGGTGGAGCTCTTTAGTGTACAAGTTTCTCGATTCGTATTTGCTGAAGAGTAGACACGCCACAATCTTGTGCACTATCCTCCAAAAGTAGGAGTGCACCGCCACCACTTTGGTCCCTGGCTTGAACGTTGACTCGCCAGTGAGCCTCCCCCAGAGTGCGACCGGGTTGAACCTATCGCCTTCAGTGATTCTGACCCCATTATTGAGTAGTTCTTTCTCAGCTTCACTAGAGGAGAAGATCTCGTTGAGCATCTTTTCAGTTATACGTACTCAACATTGTATCGCTTCCCTTGTAGTCTGTCTGCCCCACCAAATCTTTCAACTTCTTCTGTTGTGTTCTTCACCCAGCGGAGGGACAACATGAACTCCTTCGTGAGTTCTATGTAAGAGGCGGTGTGGCTGAAGCATATCTTCTTCAGCCCGACAACTTCTTAGACATTTTCCATCCTGTGAAAAATGCCTATCTGGTAGAAGGACAACTGGTGGCAGAAACGGGTTGGCTTGTAGACTTTGGTTGCCAATGCTGCATGCCTCCAGCTATGCTCCTCATCTCTGGGCATGAACCGGCCTAGTGAGTGATCCAGAGGCACTAGTTCAGCCACCGCAGCTGAGGTCATTGCTGGTGCTTTTGCTACTCTGGGCCACTTCTCGGCCTCGGATGGCCCTGCTATGTTGGGGTTTGGGAACTTTTGCCCGGTTGTGGTTGCTTGCGTTGCGGCCTCTGGATTAATACTCCAGCCGTGTTCATCGACTTGGATGACTCTCTTCTTGGTGCGGGCCATGTCTGCAATGTTTACACAATAATAGGTAAGTAATGAGTTTAGTAAATGGGTTTCCTAGCTCGATATCGGGTGGTAGACAAAGAGGGTCATGTCGCCCGATACCAGATAGGCGACACTCGAAAAACCAATACCGGTTTAGAGTTTATATCAAAAGTGATGTTGCACGATATGATTTACCCAATACAAACAAGTCGGTATCGGGTGTATAGGTAAACATGTATGTCTCCCAACACAAGGTCTGGCCGACAGGGTAGGCCGATATCGGGTTGCCTCATCAGAACAATCCCTACCCAATACGGACTCACAAGAAAGGTGTTGTCTGATACGATAGAGTATCGGGCGATACGAGTCAAATCTCCTTTGTAAAACAAAATTGGGTGATATGGGTCTTGCCCGATACTAGGTATCGTTCGGGTGACAGGTGCATCGCGTGATACGGTCAGACAAACATTGAAAACCTCGATAGGCAAAACTCGGGATGCAGCAGAGGGCGTTGCCCAACACAGGCATTGTGCAAAGTGTGTCGCGTGACACACGCCTTGCGCGATACACTTTGAGCAATACACAAAACTAAAGCCTCATGCCCGTCATGAGAATCACTAAAAGAAAAGCTACGCGATACGACATGCTTGACATGGGTTGCGCGACATGATAGGTCATACTGGGTTATACCTATATCATTGGGAGTTGTCGCAGGTGACACGAGAAGTCAGGAAGGTTGGCCGGCACAGGAGAAAATCGAGAACAAAATGCACAATACGAGAGTAGGTGAAAAGTAATTGCAAGTGCCTGCCACGGTTAAACTGAAGTTACTATATATGTCCAATGCGAGCGGGGGTAATTTAGGTAAAATCGGACACGTGTCGCGCGATAAAGTGCATTGATTACCGTAACACTGTAAAATCAGTCAAATCCACCGTGTTGGGAAGCGATTTGCCTTCCTAAGCACGCTTCACACCATGCAAAACACATGTCGTGTGAGCCAGGCATGTCAGGCGATACACTTTCTTGTTACACCCTTCTTCTCAACACAGGGAAGCGTGCCTCGAGCCACTCTACCTGCTAGCCTGATATGGGAATTCGATATGGGAGAAACAAAAGGCGGATGGACGATACAGCCAGACAAAAGGGTATCGGGTAGAGCACAAACTAGAGAGGTGATCAACTATGCATGCCCGATACATAGAACAAAAAGGGAAAATCTAAAGACAAAGCAAGGCAAGGGTAGAAAAACTAAAACTAAAGAAAAGAAAAAGCATTGATGGGTAAAACATCATTGGCTTAAAAGGGAAGACTTCCAACCTCAAATAGTGTTACCCACCAAGGCTATAAAACTAAGTTAGTGGCCCATAAAACAAGAGAGTCTGTGCATGTGGCGCATGCACTGACTCGAGCCTTATTACAATAATAATGTTTGTAGTGTTTTTCTGCATGAAAGTAAATAACGTCCTATGCTAGAAAAAGTAAAAATTCGGGTTGCCTCCTGAAGAGCATTGTAGTTTCCATCGTCAGCTTGACAGGCTTCAGATACTTCTACTCTGATCCTTCGGCTATTGCCTCAGTGTCCTGTAGGGTTATCTCTGACCTTCTCACGAATGCTTCATCTTTGTAAAACCTCTTGACTCTAAGCCCATTCACATGAAAGACCTTTGTCGGATTGTCTTTGTCATACAACTCCATCATCCCGGATGGATATATCTTTGCTACGATGAAGGGTCCAGACCATCTACTCTGCAACTTCTCTGGAAAAAGACAGATAGAGGATTTAAATAACAAAACTTTATCACCTTCATTGACGTCCTTTTTCTTCAGATGGGCTTCATGCCAGATCTTGGTTCTTTGCTTGTAAATCCTGGCATTTTCATATGCATGGAGTCTCAATTCTTCAAGCTCCTAGAGATGAAGAAATATTTTCTTTCCAGTCAGCGTCTGGTCCAAATTGAGCTGCTTGATTGCCCAGAACGCTTTATGCTCCAATTCAAAAGGAAGTTGGAAAACTTTTCCATAGATCAAGCGATAAGGTGTGGTACCCAGTGGCATTTTAAAAGCAGTTCGATATGCCCACAAAGAATCATCTAGCTTAGCTGACCAGTCCTTACAGAACTTGCCAACTATATTTTCTAAAATCTTCTTTATCTGTTGATTGGAGACCTCCACCTATCCCAATGTTTGTGGATGATATGGAGTTGCAACCTTGTGGTGGACGAAATACTTACACAGAAGAAATTCAAACTGTCTTTCCGTGAAGTGAGAGCCGCCATCACTAATGACAGTCTTTGGAACTCCAAACCTTGGAAAGATAATATTGGTAAAGAGCTTGATTACTGCCCTTGCATCACATGTTGTAGTGGGTATAGCTTCTACCCACTTTGAGACATAGTCGATTGCGATGAGAATGTACTTAAAATCGTAGGATGAGGGGAATGGTGCCATATAGTCAATACCCCACACATTGAAAATTTCAACTTCAATCCAATCTGATAGTGGCATCTCATTGTGATAGGAAATGTTCCCAGTTCGCTGGCATTTGTTGCAAGACTTTACAAAAGTGTGAGCATCCTTTGAACAAGGTCGGCTAGTAGAAACTAGATTGTAGCACCGTGGTAGTTGTCCTCTCACCTCCCAAATGTCCTCCATATGGAGAGGAGTGACATTCGAACAAAATTTTCAAAACTTCCTCTTCTGGTATGCATCTTCAATATAACCCGTCGACACAATGCCTGAACAACAAGGGATCATCCCAATAATAGTTCTTTAAATTAGAGAAGAACTTCTTCTTCTAATTATAAGACATATCTGAGGGAAGCTGCTTACAAGCCAAGTAGTTGCATAAATCTAGATACCACAACCCCTCAGGGTCTGCTAATTGGGCTGAGTAGATGGACTCATCGGGGTAGCTTTCATTGATGGGCAGTGGGTGATCATCTTCCACCCGAATCCTGGAAAGATGGTCTGCAACCACATTCTCTGATCCCTTCTTGTCTTTGATATCATGGTCAAACTCTTGTAACAACAATGCCCAATGTAGCAGTCTGGGCTTTGCATCCTTCTTCTGCATTAGATATTTAATAGCCCCGTGGTCGGTGTGAACAACCACCTTTGAACCCATGAGGTAAGACCTGAACTTGTCGAAGGCGTAAACGATAGCTAGCATTTCTTTTTCTATAGTCATGTAATTCTTGTGAGCCTCATCTAGGGTCTTGCTCGCATAGAAGATAACATGATGCTTCTTGTCTCTCTTTTGGCTGAGTACATCCCCTATAGCAAAATCACTAGCGTCACACATAAGTTCAAACGGAAGACTCCAATCAGGGGACTGGAGAATCGGTGCAGATATTAAAGCACCCTTCAGAGTTGAGAACACCTTCATACACACCTCTGTGAAGTCGAACTTTGCATCTTTTACCAGAAGGTTAGAGAGAGGCTTGGCTATCTTTGAAAAATCCTTTATAAAATGCTGGTAGTAACCGGCATGACCCAGAAAACTATGAACACCTGTAACTAAAGTAGGTGGTGGGAGCTTAGCTATCGCCTCAACCTTGGATGGATCGACTTCAATACCTTTACTTGACACCTTGTTTCTGAGAACAATCCCCTCTTGTACCATAAAATGGCATTTTTCCCAGTTGAGTGTGAGGCTATGCTCTTCACATCTTCTCATTATGAGGGACAGATTGTTCAAACAGTCATCAAAAAACCTACCATACATGCTGAAATCATCCATGAACACTTCCATCTTGTCTTCGAGTAAATCTACAAAAATGGCGTTCATACACCTCTGGAAGGTAGCGGGTGCATTACAGAGCCCAAAGGGCATTCTTCTAAAGGTAAAAGTTCCGTAGATGCAAGTGAAAGTCGTCTTCTCCTGGTCATCAGGGTGGATGGGGAATTGGTAGAAACCTGAGTACCCGTCTAGCCAGAAGAAGTAGGAATGATAGTCCAAGCATTCCAGCATATGATCGATGAAAGGAAAGGGGAAATGGTCCTTGCGGGTGGTGGTGTTAAGTTTCTGATAATCTATACACATCCTATATCCAGTGACCATCTTGGTGGCTAGCTCAACCCCATCATCTCCCTTGACCAAGGTCATCCCTCCCTTCTTGGGAACTACTTGAATTGGACTCACCCATGTGCTATCACTGATAGTGTAGATAATTCCAGCGTCTCAGAGCTTAACTGCTTCTTTTCTAATGACTTCATGAAGCTTTTCATTCAGCTTTCTTTACGGATGGGCATATGACCTAGAGTCCTCTTGCAGATGGATCTGGTGCATGCACACCGAAGGGCTTATCCCTCTCAGGTCTCTGATTGAGTAGCCCATGGCTTCCCTCTGTAGACTTAACTCTTTGAGCAGCTGGTCTTTCTGGAAATCTATCAACTTCGAGTTGATGATTACCAGGTGCAACTTCTCTTGATCCAAAAAATGATACTCAAGGCCTTTCGGAAAGACTTTTAGCTCTGGTGGGACTTCCTTTTTCTGTTCTTCAGTAGGGGCTTCTTGGAGAGTGGCATATCTAACTATCTCAATAGGATCTTCATACTTAGTCACTTCTTCAAAATCCAGATAGGCCAACAATTCCCTGACCTCAGGATCATCGATCTCTCATAAATCACCAGTTAAGGTGCACATCAAAGGATCTACCATGGCCTTCTCTTCTTGTACTTCATCACATAACTACTGATAGCTCTCAACAAAGTAGGAGGATTCAAAGAATGAGTGCCCCTCATACAATCACTGATGTTGAAGTGGATTTAATCTCCTCCAACACGGATATAATCATTCCCACCTCGACTTCTATAAGAGCTCGGCCGGTGGTAAGGAAGGGTCACCCGAAAATGATGGGGCAACTCGAATCTTCTATGGTGTCGATCAAAACAACATCGCAAGGGATAAAGAAGTGTCGGATGGGCACATATTCAATGACACTAACTGGTCGGGTGAAGGTATGGTCAGCCAATTGTATCCTCATGTTGGTGCTTACCATATCGGTGAGCCCCACTCTCTTGGCGAGGGACAGAGGCATCTGACTAATGTTGGCCCCTACGTCTGCAAGACCTTTTCGAGTTACATTATCTCCAACTTGAAAGGGGATTACAAAGGCCCCTGGATCCTTCTTCTTCAAAGGCATATTAATTTTAATGAAAGAACTAGACATCTTGGTTAGCTTCACAGTCTCCACGTCTTCTCCTTTCCTTTTTCTTGTTATCAGGTCCTTTAGGAACTTGGCATAAGTGGGCATTTCTTTAATGGAATCTAGGAACGGGACGTCCACATGCAACTTCTTTATAGCGGCCAAAAACTTTTCATACCTCTTCTTCAGCTGGGCTTTTACCAGCTTATGTGGGAATGGTACGTGGGGTGCATGAAGAGACGTCATTAACCTTATCTTTGACCACTTTCTTTGACATCTGCGGAACTTCTTCCTCAACAACCTCTATGGTAAATCCTTTGATGGGTGTTGTTATTGACGTTACTGTCTTCTTAATGGCCGGTGATACAATTATTCCTAACCTTAGAATGGCCATTTTTTCCATCTCATGTCCTCGTGGGTTGGCTTCAGTATTGGAGGGGAAACGCCCCACCTAATGGTTGATGGATTGGGCGAGGCTTTCCAGCTGCTGATCAATCTGCTTGTTATGCTACTATTGCTCCCCTATCTGGGTAGAAAAACCACCCATCTATTGTTGCATCAGATTGAGAAGAGCCATGCTATCCACTGAGCTCTTTTGCATCTTTTCAGTGATGTCATTTTGTCTCTTGGCGAAGGACATAAATTCTACTGTCAAAGATGGTCGTGGCTGCTGGTTTTGTTGGAAGGCCCTCTGCTGCTAGAACCCTATCTGCCGTTGCTGATTTCATGGTCCTTCTGAAGGTTTCCCACTCACCAGGTGGTGATAGTTCTCAACATCACTAGTGTTCCCATAAGAGAAACTAGGGTGGTCGGGCAATCGGTATTGAACAAAACTCACATT
Source organism: Alisma plantago-aquatica (assembly GCA_963693085.1). Classification (NCBI taxonomy): domain Eukaryota; kingdom Viridiplantae; phylum Streptophyta; class Magnoliopsida; order Alismatales; family Alismataceae; genus Alisma; species Alisma plantago-aquatica. The sequence goes on from OY856411.1 coordinate 54,626,203, forward strand.
CTCTGTAAAGTCCCCTTCAAGATCTTCTTGGGGTGTGGTGTGCGGGAAGAGATCTGACATGTGGTCAGGCTCTCCACAGGTGACACAAATCTTTATGACCTCCTGTCAAACCTTCACCTTGTAACCTTGCTCCTTGAGGGACTTGACATCTATCATCATCTTGTCAAGCTTGGTTGCGAGGGCCTCCATAGCCTGAGATTCACCTGGAGTAGTGTGACTTAGCGACTCTCAGTGGTATTCTCTATCTTGTTGGTTCATAGCCATATTTTCACTAATCTCCCTAGCTCTTTGGGCACTATGTCCCAAGAAATATCTTCCAACGGAAACATTCACAGACTTCCTCTCAACGGGGCACACCCCATTGTAAAACGTGGTGATGAGATTTGGTTCCAAAAAACCATGATGTGGGCATTCACGCTGGTAGCTCTGGAATCTTTCCCAAGTCTCATGAAGATTCTCTGAGGGCTTCTAGGAATACCTCATGATCTTGTTTTGACATTTGATGGTCCTCTCGATGTAGAAGAAATTGGCAATAAAAGCATTGGCAAGATGCTCCCAATCAGGGAGGCTCCCATCCTGTAAGCTGGTGTACCATTCTAGTGCCTTGTCCCTCAGCGAGAATGGGAAGCACTGGATGTAGATATGTGTCAACGGGACTCTGTTGATCTTAAAGGTGTTGCACATCCTCTTGAAAGTCATTAGATGATTATATGGGTTCTCCTCAGAGGTGTTTCCACCAAACCTGTTATGCTGCAGAAGCTGGAGAAAAGATGGCTTCGGTTAGAAGTTGGTGACATTTAGAGGTTGCGTTACAACCTAGTTTCTCTCTTCATTAGCTCGAACTTGAACGAATGAGTGAAGAGAGCGAGCTTCAGGGGATTGGTCAGCCATGACTTGTCAAGAGCTAGGATGACCTAGAAAGAAAGAAAAGAGTACCTGGAAAGAAACAAAGGTGTAAGAGCGTTGAGTAAATATTATGTGTAATAAATAATTGTAGTATTATATGCATATGTACAAGGTTTTGGCAAAGTGCAAGCGAAACTAAAGTTTGTAGAATGATTTTCTTTGCCTATGCCCGACAACAATGCCAAAAAGTTGACGAGCCTTAAACGTGGGTCCAAGAAAGGAATCATGTCTAGGTTATCAGACTTTAGAAATTTATAATACTCGAATGTTTAAGACACCTGCAACTAGCATAGGGTCGAAGTAGTTTGGGTCAAACACAGGGATAGGAAGAACGACGCTTTATAACTTGAGTTTCACTTGTCTAAGCACATCAAAAAGGGGTGCAAGAAAAGGGGGTGTTGTAATATGAACTAAACATAAGGAAACAAACAAAGGCCCTATCTCCAAAAGGAGTTACAAGAAAGATTTAAGTTTTGGGGTTTAGAGATTTTTATAGGTGTTTTAAATAACAAAATATGAGGAGTTAAAATTGTCGTTGAGGTAAAGCACGAAGGAAGAAAACTTAGGCATAACAAGTAGCAACGGAAAACATCCTGCATCCTCTTCTCTCAAAGGGGGTACCTCTAACTATGCACCATTTCCCTCTCTCAAGGGCAGTTGTCGTAGATTATAGTGGTAAGGTAAACCGAAGTAGCCCTGATCCTAGGTACTCTCATACACCCAGATCAGACCAAACTCTAGAGTTGTGACAGCCCCCTCTCAAGGGTGTCAAAATGGGAAACACAATTCGATAGCTAGTTAAAAGCGTGATCCAAAACAAGAAACTAGAGTTTATATGCTATAAAGAAATCATACAACAAAAAGGAACCATACACAAAACAACAAGAGATAAACTCCATAGATTCCAATAAGCTTAAAGAGAGTAAAAAGGTTTAGTTACAATGAGTAGGGAAATGAAAGTAAAATGCAGTAAAAAGAGAAAGATAAGAATCAGTCTCCTTGATTTAGGAGGTCGATATACAGCAGCAGACCCCTAAGGGAATGCTAACCCGGTATCGGGCAGGATCTATGCTTGATATACCTGTGTCAGACAACCAACCCTCTCAGGAGACAGGTGTGATGGCCAGGGCATATCGGGTAGAACTCCCTACCCGACACGGCCGTGTCAGGAAGCCGGCCCTCTCGGGTGACATAATGTAATGGTTAGTCCGTATCGGGTTCGATATCGTGTCAGGTTAGGAATCGCTTAGGTTCTCAGGTTCCTTGTATCGGGTATTGAGGGGTGAGCCATCTCGGGTTGAGGCCCATCTAGGGACCCAACAGGGGAGGCCTTCCTAGTCATATCTTGTTGTTGTGGCTACCGGGACGGGTTCTAAGTGAACTCCTCCTGCCCCTCTCGGGTTGGGGGTGTGCTCACCTAGTATCGTCTGGCACGCCTTGGAACGCGACACACTAGCTCTTGATGTCTTTCAGGAGTTAGCTCTTGTGGGATTCTGACCCGTCCCATTGGAGTCCTGTTGCTCCTATTTATAGGAAGCAGCTGGTAGAGGTTGCAGTTCTCATGGGGCCACATGTCCTTTATCGACTTCGTTCACATGGCTTCAGGGGAGGACCGAAGCGTCTGTCGCCCGACACAAATTGCGGTGCGTGTCGGCTTATGAGGAAATCGCTTGACCATGTCGGGTAATGACCATGGCGGGCAGTTGCTCTAATGAGTGGCTTCATCACGTGATAGACTCTATCGGGGTGAGTTGTGGCGGGCAAAGTTCCCTGTCGGGTAGATGGTGTATCACTCGTCAGGGCCCCTCATGCGACATGCCCGTGTTGGGTTGCTGCCATGACGGGCAGTGACCGTGACAGGTAAGTGGGCGTGTCGCGCAACCAGTAAAGGGTCGGTTCATGTGCTCGTTATAAGTGGGCCGGGACAGGCCTTTTTGCTTACTTTGGGTGAAAAAATGAGGGAAAACTCTGCAAAAGATGGGAAAAGAGTTAGGAGCACAGTGTGGGTTATTCTTATGCAAAAACAAGATAAAATGAAGAGGAAAATAGTTTAGAAGGCAGGTTTGACAATGAAATATGAGCCATAAATAGCCATAAAATGGGTGTTAATAATAGTGATTGCATTTCTTTCTTTATCATCTCCATACAACTCAAGGAATTCTAGAACCCAAAAAATATTCGGACTAGCAGTGTAACGACCTCACTTTTCAACAACCCCAAATTAATGAAGGCCAAAAAGATGAGAGCCATTACCTACAACTTTTTCCCAAGATATGGATGAGTTAAATAACAAATATTAGAAAACAATTTCATAAATTTAATAACTTTGTTTACAAGATTCTAAATGAACTTTGTATCCTCTAAACTATACATTTGATAAGATATAACTAGTTAATCATCCTTACATCGATTAATGCCTTCATCTCATTTCATCTAGTTTATCATGTCTCTGAGCATCTTTAAATTTTGCATGTACCTAAAATGTGATGAATCAAAAACACTATCAATATAGCAAGTCATAATGGTATGTGGAGGAAACAAAATATTCACATCTAGTTGTAACAACATATTTACATCAATTATTATTACGGTTGTAACAACATATTTACATCAATTATTGTTACGGAATAAAAATTAACATTTTTCATCATAACTTCTTAACCCATTTTTACTTAACCTCTGGGATACCCTCTCTTTGGGTCTTGTCCCTACAGTGGATGGTATGCCACCTTCTCAATCATGAGCTAGGTGCCATGTTGGTCTTCCCAATCTGTGACCATACCTCATATGAACTTCCGAATCAAGGTCCCAGTCTAAGTCATCTCTATGACTCTCTATTCTCAAACTTCCAAAGTTTGCATAAGGGGTTCAAGCAAGTTATAAGCATATAATGTGTTATCCATAGTGTATTTATAGGCTGTAGGATATAAATAAACAAGCAAGCATTTATTTGCAATCCATTCTGGAAAACTCTAAGAAATCTATGGAAAACTAATGCAGGTATTCTTAAGTGTAACCACATACCTTTCTTAGAAGTAACTTAATGTCCAAGAAAAGAGGTAATAAGAGCAACCAATCAAGCAACTACCCTAAAATTAAAGCACAACACCCATGAATTACTATTTTATCTAAAATCTACCATTAAGACTGATTTGAGGTCCAATTTAGGATTTTGAGATCAACTTAGGGTTTCTTAAGGGTTTTGGCTTCCCAAAACCTAATTATCACTTTTAATGCCTTTTGAGTGATAAAACCCTAATTTTATCATTAGATGCATTATTATTCCCAAATTAAGCCAAAGGTGTCCTTGTTATCTAAGAAGACTAAGATTTATCCATTTAAGTCATTTAAAGATGGTATGACGATTGGAGACAAGAAATTAGGGTTTTCATCCTTATAATACATTAAAGTTATTAACTTTAGGCACTTTCAAAATAGAAGTAGATCTAAGTCTTGAAACTATTTTTATTGTAGTACTTGTACTTTTCTAATCAATTTTTATGTAAGATTTATCTCAATATGAGTTTGCAACAATTCATTATGATTTATACAAGATCATTAGGTCTTGGATAATCAGAGCAGGCAATATCAGTAAAATACCATTATGTTCATAGGGCCACATGGTCTCGATTCAGATAATGGCCTTCTGTCACCTCAAATAGACTGTTCACACTGGAGACTCTTTCTAAAAGACTCAAAATATGAAAGGGGCCTTACCTTCTTGTGTAGAATGCGAGGGCAAGCTGGTAATTTCACCAGTCTTCATCTTAAATGCTACGAGATTTTCTTCTCATACTATAATGTCGGCTTGAATTTCAACTCCACCATTGACTCTGGGCTTCTGGACTCTCGAGCAGCCGGTGAAGTCCCCATTCTCTGCACTACTCATCAATGAAGTCAAATATGACAATAATTTCTTAGAGGTTGTACAGGGAAAGAGGAGGGGGGTAGTGGTTTGGCGGACAAAGAAAGAAGCATAAGGAGAAAGGCAGGGTCTTGGGATGAAATTGGAGGCGTGTGTAGATTCAGTTGGGTCTGTTGATCCCCATGCTCCATCCCCATAGAGGGTAATGACCCTTTTATAGGCATGGCTTCCTAAGCTTGCCATCCATGGAGCCTAGCTCTAGCTGACTATTGGGGAAAGTCACAATTTCGTGCAAAATCATGACAGTTATGGATGAACCAGTTTGTAATAACTTTCCCAAATATAAAGGGGAAACTTCCAATTTTGACTATAGATCAGATGGGGGGGAGAGATGGTGGGGTAGGAAAGCTACTGTAGCTAGGTTGCCAAAACTGGCCTGGAGGTAGAAGATGATTCCCCATCCATATGATCCCAATCCGGAAGCCACTAGGGCATGCGAAAAAGAGGACCATGTTTTATTTTTGTTTCCAGATAAAACATGACATTTAATGTATCAAACCATTAACTTTTCACTTTAGGAAAACTAAATTAATTCATATCTTCCTCTCATTTAATCCTTTTAGTCCCATATTTTAAAGGAAAGTCTTTAATGACTTTATCTAACTATTGGGGATATTGGAGAACCAAAATTGAAAAGAAAAGACACTTTTGTTAACAAAACATGGCACACCAAATTTTCAACATGTCCCTTTTGATGAATTAATTATATTCTGAAAATTTAAATACATATGAAAAACTAGGTAATAACAAGAAGAGACCTCGATAACCTATTGTTGAGGAAATTTAGGAAGGTTTCTTGGAGATGATGCATTCTTTCTATTGTGTATACTCTAGTCACTTTTAGGTATGGCCAAAATTACCTATTTAGACGTAAACACATGAGTATTTGGATTAGTACTTTCTTGGTTAGCAACCATTTTTGGAATCTGACTTTCCTCAGGCATTTGAACAACCACCTGGTTCTCATTCGAGGATAGTCATAAAAGGTTTCCACATTTTCCGCAAGCTTACTAGACATGTTCCCAACTGATATCCTCTTTCTACGTTGAGCTTTATGAACAAGCTTGAGAAATTCACCACAACCATGACCAAATGTTCCACAAGTTTTACAAGGCACTTCTATCCATTCCATTCAAAAGTAATAGTATACTTAACTCCACCATCACTTATAAAACTCATTTCACTTAGAAACAAAAGGATGAAGAAATTATAAAGGATGAAGAAATTATGACTTGAATTCTTGTGAATTCCAATGTCTTGCACTTCTTAGTTAGCAAATACGGTCAAGAGTACCTAAAAAACTTCCAATGATGCTAAAGACCTCCTCATCCTAGATCTCTAGAGATTAATCATGAATGAAAACCCACATGGGAACATCTGAGAGATTCATTTTTCTCTATAGACTTGCCTCTTTGCCATTTTTCAAGATTATTGGCTTGCCCGCAACAAACCAAGGCCCTTTCTCAATGGACACTCTCAAATATTACAAGTCATAAAATATGATCACAAACAGATTGTTACCTGTGGATATAGTATTTAATTTGCCTTTGCTATTCATGATAAAAAAGAGATGCTTATGTATGGTTGGCCAGTGCTACTTCGAACCTGTCAAATAATTGGCCACAATCTTTTCTGATTTGGAGACATTTCTTTCTACAATCTACTTTGAGTACTTTACTACCCCTTCAACTATATCAATAAAACAATGTTCAACTACTTTTTTATTGGATCCTTCTTTTTGTAAATATCTGCCCAAGATTTAGTAGCATTGGAAAAGGGACTCCTTTCTTCCATATAGGTGGTCTCAGTTGGGGAGGTAGTGTAGTAGCATTGTCGACATTGACTTCTTCAATGATCTATATAGAAGATTAGTCGGAGGTCTCCCTATGTTGCTCACTTAGTCAACACCCCTAGAACTAGATGAAACCATCACAAACTTTTCAAACTATATATGAGAAAGAAGCATCCAACATCAATCTCAATCTCAATAATGTTAACCAAGATCACGTTTTTCTTATCATAAAAGTTGACAACAAACACATGTATATCAATTTAGGTCTAGAATCCTAAAAAATCATAAAAATATAGCACAAATATTTAGCTTAAGAGTGAAATATCATATGTAACCTATCATTCACACTCCAAAATTAGATTTTATTACATGTCATCATATGTATTATGTGTTATTATAGAAAATTAGATATTGCACATGCATCAACAAAAAAGAGAATTGGTTCTTATACTCAAACTTGAATTTGAAAGGAAATTCAATATCATAAATTGGAATTTATTAATTTTTTTTTAATGGTATCAATTCTCAAATAAGTGGATTGATTCAATAAGGTGGTTTAGTTTGCGTCAATCTTGTGTTTTTTAATATAGTTATCCATTTGGATAATTTAAGATCTTAAATGGCCTTAGGCAAGGGGAACTCAATTTATCTTATTTATTTTGTGAATGCCACATCAATTTTAGCTACAATGTTTACGATAGGGTTGAACATTATACTACTATAAAATTAAGAATCTTTCTAATTGAGATATTATTCAATTTATCAAGGATATTATTATCTTTATCAAGAAAACATTTATTAATTTAGTTAACAAACACTCTATACTAGGTATATGTCAACATCCACCAAGATCAGAATAATTTTCACAAATAAACATCGGTCAGTCACAATACTAACAATGTAAATTTGGAAATTTCCAATGACATATCTAGGTCTACAGTCATCACCAAGAAAGCTACCAACACATGTTTGTCAACCTACTTTGGATAAAATGACAAAGTGGCTTGTTTCATGAAGCATGAAATGTCTAAATAAATCTGATAGATTAATTTCTATAAATGCCTTATTTGCTGACATGCCATCATATTTCATTGGTAGTAGTCCACTACCAAAAATATTGAGTCAATAATGGATCATTTATGTAGAAATTCCAGTTTGGAGATGCAACACCCCACTTTTCACAACTTATGAATATCATTGAGCAGAAGCATTTTACTTAGGGGGTGTGTCACAATATGCTAATCTTTGCAATTAAAGTAAATTAAAACACCATGAATTTATTTAAAAGAGATTCATACATAGTTTTAGGATAGAAAACTATGACTAGTTTATGTATTCTATTGAGCTAAACTTGCATAAAAAAACTAATCATAATGAAAAGGCATCTTAAAGTCTTGATCAACTTGGTAAACGACACCCCACCAGGATAAGCTTGAAAATATCCTAGTCTTTGGTTTTCCTTTTTACTCGTCACTTGCTCCAAGTCATGTGTACATCACATCCCCAGCCATGCAAAACAAACATCACATCAATAAGTGGTATTTGGAAATTCATATGATAGAAAATAATAATACTTGGCATGAACTTGAACACACATTATCTTAAGCATTCATTGAATCACTTTAAACATGTTGAAGTGAAAAAGAAAATATATACCACCTCTCTTAACGCCCCATAGGAGCCCATAATTGATAGGAAGCCCATCACGCTAAGAAAGCCCATAACGACCTGAAGGTCCATGATCGAGGTACACATAAATTCTAAACCAATTCTGTAACTTTCATCATTAATTTGGATCGTGACTTAATGTTCAATGTTCTTAATCTTAATCTTGACCATAGAAAGTTTTCTCCCTCTTAATGCCATGGTGGGATTTCCCCCTCATAAACCATAATAGGGATTTCTCCCTTGTTGAATATGATTCATGAATCATAATCGTAATCATATTTATATTGACTTGAGAGTTAGACATTGTCCATATTTTGATGATAACTTAACCATTCCATTTATATCTATCTAATATGTCTACATGAGATTGATTTTCGGCTTCAAGTACATGAAATGGATCATTTCAATCAAGCCCTAGCTTGATCAAATTCAAGTAAAAAATAGTGCCAATGCACTTTTTTAGAAAACACCCAAAAACCATTAGGATGATTTTTTAATCATTTATATTGATGTAATGACTTGTAACTAAGATGAGGTAAAATTAGGAACCCAAAATTTGAACATTTAAACACTCTAATGACATTTTCCAAAATTCATTATAGGGTGTTTTTCGATTGAGATTATCCTCTGACAAACTCGACTGATCCCCTTGATACATTTTGAGAAAATTCAGGTTTGGTCAAGTTTACCATACAAAGAACTTGACTGCTCCCTGCATTGGGAAATACTAAATTTAAGTGATCAACCAAGTTTCATCCAGGATAAAATCAACCAATGCTTCAAATTTTTTTTGCCATATAGTGCAATCGGTTGAGTTGCCTTTATGGAAACTCGACCAAATGCACTATATAGAGTTTATAGAAAAATTGATTCTAACCATTCAAATGTTGCAAATCTTAAAATTATATCCATTTCAACATCCGAAATGGTTAGAAAATGTTCCTTACTGCTTCTACCCTCTAGTAGACACCCCTAACTATAAATAAGACCTCTTGGAGTTCATTCCAAGGTTGATCATTCATGCTATTCAAGCTCCTAGCTATAGTTGAGTGCATCTAGTCCAATTGAGCCCCTTTATCTCTCTTGTTTGCAAATCAAAATGTCCATATGAGTGAGATAGGATCTATGTGAGAGAGCTACTTCATTGTATACTTGTAAAGCTCTCAAAGCTTCTCTTTCCCCAACTCCTTTCTTCAAGATCAAATTGGTGAAATCTTCTCCAAGTGAAGGAGAAGGAGAAAGCTTCTTCAAGCTGTAGAAGAAGGTGCAAAAGCTTCTCCAAGGTGAAGGATAACATGAAGGAGGAAGATCTGAGAGTAGAGTGGGTAAATCCTTCAAGGTAAAAGACTTGTTTCAAGAAGGGAATCTACTTGGTGAAGGTGTCCAACTGCTTGTAAGAGAGGGTAAGACCTTCTAGAGGTAGAAGACTAGAGCTCCGCTAGATAGGTAAGACCTTGGTTGGTTATTGGCTCCCTTTTCCTCAAAGGAAAGGTTGGGTATCCTTGACCCACAAAAAGGAAGGCCATCTTGTATATGTTATAATGGAGTATAAGTATACATTGTTTGCAAAATCCTAGTACTTGACCTCTCTAGGTAGAGGAATGACTTTCTCCTAGTTTCGAGATTAGAACAACTCTAAATATCTTGTGTTCTTGTGTTTGTTACATCTCTCTCATCATTGCTATTTATGTTTAGTTGTACTACAAATTTAATATTTGCAATCCCATACATTGTAGTTACTTGAAGGTCTTATGAATTTTGTGCAAGTGTTTTTAGCTCTATTCACCCCCCTCTAGAGCCCATTTGATCCAAAAAGTGGTATCAGATCTACGGTCTTCTCTGAAAAGTTCTTCCACGGGATGAGAAGATTGGCGACAACCAACTTGGTTCCCTCAACCTAGAGGGAGGCTTCTCAATGAGACCCCCAGTCTTCGTCGACACCAATTTCCTTTATTGGAAATGAAGGATGCAATTTTACCTTTAAGGATGAGTTAAGACATGTGGAAGGTGGTGGTTTTTCCATACAAGGAGTCGGCAGGGGAGACATCCACTTGGGATGAAGATACAATCAAGAAGGCACAATTGAATGCAAAGGCAATAAGCATCATCTATGCATCCCTCACCTCATTTGAGTTCAACCCAATCTCCTCTTAGGACACAACCCATGATATTTGGGACAAGTTGTGCATCACCTATGAAGGCATAAATCAAGTCAAGGAGTCTAAGATCTACATGCTCAAGGGTCTCCTTCAAAACTTCAACATGGGAAAGAAGGAAAGAGTAGCAGAGATGTACTCAAGGATCAATGCCATTATCAATGGACTTGCTCAATTGGGCCACACCATTGACAAGGCAACCATCAACTCCAAGATCTTAATGTCTCTCCCAAAGTGATGGGAATCAAAGGTGACTTCCATTAAAGAATTTAGAAGTCTTAATGACATTGTCACCAAAGATTTCATTGGAAATATCCAAGCTCATGCGCCAAGGCTTGATAAGCAAGAGGAAGATGAAAAGCAACCAAAGAATATCAAAGATAGTGCATTAAAAGCTTAAATGGAATTAATCCTTCTCGAACAACAATATGCATGCTGATCTACTTCTCATTCTTCAAGCGAAGATGAAGCCCCAAGTGAGCATGAAGCTAACTACGCCTAGGGCAAGCACTCCAAAGGAAATACTTCCTCCACCTCCACTCTAAGGTTCTATGAATGTGGGCAAAAAGGTCATTACAAGAATGAGTGTCCCAAGGCTAAGAAGTCTTACTACAAGAGCAGCTCCAAGAAAATATAGGACTATAGGAAGGATGACAAGTACAAAAGATGGACAAGAAGGAAAAAAGGAACAAAGTTGCTGCTCATGCTGTAAGGGAAGACTCCCCTTCTAGTGATGAAATCTCCAATGAGGGAGAATGGCATCTTGCATTTATGGCCTCTACAACTAAAGACATTGGTTAGGTAAGTGAGGTAAGATTACATGAGTTATCTAAGGAAACCCTCATTGATATGCTTAATGCTACCCACTCTTCTTATTCTGTATGCAAATCTAAGAAGAAGAGATTAGGGAAGATCATAGATGATTTGTATGCTAAAATTGATATTCTTTATCAAAATAAAAAATTGCATCTTGATAGAATTGATTCTTTGCAAGGGAAGTTTATTGCCCTTGAGCTCGAATACAATGGAGTTTAAGTAAATAATGGTATCTACCTTAAGAACATAAATAGTCTTAAGTAGGAAAACCAAGCCCGTCTTGATGATCTTGTTTTACTTAGAACTAAAAATGATGATCTTCAACATACTTGTGGTGCTATTAAAGATGAGAATAGGATTTATCTTGATGAGCTTATCATTCTTAGAACTAAAAATGATAGATTGCTTGACTTAAATTAATTATCTATCTTCTAGACCTCTATTTCCTAGTAATAAGGTAGCTAGAATTGCTCTTGAGAGAGATTCCTATCATATTAAAGCCCTCTATTCGAAGGTTGACTTACTTCTTACACACTATGTTCTTGCTAGCTTATATTCTACTATCATTACTCTTAGTGATGATAATCACAAACTAAGATCTTCCTTACATAAATTCATCAAAGGGAAAAAGTCCCTCAATGAAGTTCTAGACCACTCTACCAAACATAATGGTAAAAGTTGTTTGGGATATGAGTGAGATCCATAGAGAAAGAGCACATGAAAGGGTAAGAAAAAGAGTAAGGGACCTCCTATCTTCCATGGAGAGTCATACAACTCTAGGAACACTATGGTTTGTGTACATTGCAAGAGTGATGATCATTACTCTACATATTTTCCTTATAGAGAGAAGGGGGAAAACCCAAAGATGAAATGGGATGCCAAGATAACGAACAGATCCCAAAATTTGAGTTGGGAATTGACATCTTTTATAATGACCCTGACCTGGGTTATGAGTTAACACTGTTTGTTTTGTCTAAGTAAGTTGCTTAGAACTTTAATATAATCCTCTAAGGTGTTTTGTTATCATATGACTCACTTATGTTTCAAGTTTGGTCCTGATTGAATGTTGTTTGAGCAATGTTCATTTGTTTTGGACCAAAGTGCAATTTACCCAAGATGAGGGGTTATATTGCAAAATATCACATGTTTAATATGCCTTAAGTGTTTTAGAATCATAATATAGAGAATTATGCTAAGTGGTAGCTTGTGGAAAGCATAAATGCCAAGTTTGAACTTGTTTGAATAATGCTAGTGCCTTGTGCACCAATTTTGGTACAAATTGTAATTTACCCAAAATGTAGGGTTGATATGCAAATTACCACCTCAAGAATGTTCCTAATTCCTCTATATATAATTTATAGGATATATAATGAATGATACACCATGTTTTAATCATTTATGAGTGGTAGCATTCTTGGTGATGAAAAGACCAAGAAAAGGGTTGAATGTGAAACCCTAACTTGAGTTGTATCGAGTTGTAGACTTGATATGGGAGTGCTATCGGCCAAGGATCCATAGAGGGGATCCCATATCAGTTTTTGGAATCTTTTAAAAGGCCATGATGAGCTAAGAACCTCAATAAATCAATATATATATGCTTGCAACTTTCCTTTGGAAAGGTTGTGTTGAATTGTGAATATAATAATAATGTGAGTGGAAGTGTCTTACCCTAGAAGATAACCAAAGGGGCCGATACTTATCCCTTGAATTATTCTCAAGTTTTTATTTTTCATGGAAATATAAATATTTAATTCATGAAAGTACATGTGTCAATCCATGCATGGCCATGTGGCACCTAGTAGTAGTAAGAAGATGACACCTCTTACACTCTCTCCCATGAACCTCAAGGATATATACCCTTCCTTTCACCTACTAGTGAATCGTTTCGACCCATATCACTCTCTTACTCTTTGATATAGTTCTAATAAGCAAGGATCAAGAAGGAGCTCGAGCCATTAAGCTTAGGTGAAGCCATGGTCATCTTCAACCTTGGTTCAGGCATGGATCTCGGTTGTGATTCTTTCCTTTCGTTTCTTCTTCACCAAGTTCTTATCTTGGGTGATTCTTTGCTTATAGAGGAGTTGTGAACGAGTCTTGAACATGTGATAGTTCATATTCTACTTTGGGAATGTGGATCTTTGGAGCTCGGAGCTTTGAAGTTGTTCTTGAGGCGGGTTATATAACTTGAACCCAAACATGTTATTACTCACCATCTTTCTTGATATATTTGATGATCTACTTTCAATTCTGAGATTTTCTTGAATACTTGATATATATATGAGTTCTAATAGTTGCTTAGACATGTTATCCATGTACTAGAACAAGTATAACGAAGGACTAGAGATTGAAGACGATGGTATCACCTTACAAAGTGATATCGGGTTCAAGCACACAAGCAAACTGTGATAAAGTGGGTTTTCTGGCTTTATTTCGAGGACGAAATATCTTTTAAGGTGTGTAGGATGTGATGGAGTGAAATTTTGGTATTCTTGAATACTCAATCAGATAACGAGTTTATGGATTTGAGATTCGAATATGCATATGTATGCTTTTATCATAGGCAGGTGCTTCCATCAGTTTGGAAGAAGTTGAAAGTTGCATGAGTAATACCCTTAAGTATGTGCTATTTCAATTAAGTTGTTGACTGGTCAACTAGTGACAAACTAACACAGAAATGGAAGAGGATGTAGCTTGTATTATTGTATATCTATCTTTAAAGTTTCATAAAGTTTGTATGATCCTAGAAGAAGTTGTTTAAGTTTCAATATTTGAAATAATATGCATTATGAGCATTGATGGACCTAAGTTTAATACTATAGCCTAAGTTTTGCAAAGAGGTGTCACACATAGTTTCGGTTAGGAGTTACGACCTGTGTTTAGTTTTGGCTACAACTGGATATGCCCAGAGAAGAGGTTTCGTGGATGGGTGACATGGAGAGATCAAGTCCCTTGGACGTGGATTAATCAGACGTTTAGTGCCTCATTCCTCTACATCATGTCAAGTCGGGATCGTGGGATAGTTAGAGGCTATGGATCTGAGTGATCCCACGTCGTGAGTGGTGGCCTGAGGAAGAAAGGGGAGCGGGTGGTTGCTTTACCTTTTCGGAAACCTACAGACTGACACACCACACCACTCAGCGCTACTTCACCGTCCCCTGAGTATGGAAAGAGACCAAGACGCACCCAGGCGTGAGGTGATATTGATAGATGTCGAGCTCAGTTTTTGGGTGCAGTCAATGGAGGGCAGTGAACGGGCTTCCAGCTCATACCAGGAGGAGCCATGATGGAAGGAGACGCTTCCATAGAAGCCAAACCTCATGCGGGCAGACGCACGATGCACCATGCGAGGAGGCATGGATCTCTAACTTTCCAGATCGAGGCTCTCCAGTGAGGAGGCTAGTAGCGCAGGCGGCGCTGACAGACACGGAGGGTGCAGCGCCGTAGAGCGGATCGGCATGTGTGAGGAGCTCAGAGCTAGGGGAATGACGCTTCGAGCTCTTTCATCACAATCTCTGAGTGATTGCTGGTCTCTGTGGGTCAACAGAAGGTAATAGAACCATAAGGGGTGGGTCGAGAGAGAGATCACGATACACGATCCCTCTTCCGCTCCGCCGAACCAGAGCCCGGCGGCGGCGGCGAGCTTGAAGGGAGAAGGGGTCTGGAGTCTTTTGCGGTGAACCAGGGAACCGAAGGTGATAATCTGAGTCAACCAAATCTGATTGAGCCCTTATTAGTTGACGAGGAGCCCCAGAGTTTCCAAGTCTGCTCGCCGGAGGTACCCAACCATGACGACGCCCTACAGAATAGAGGACGCAGGTAGCGGGCGTCTGCGGGATACGTGAGAAAGGAGAAAAACCCTGACCCGATCCGACGAACCGACTGCCTCGACGCTGAATCAACCAGGTCCATAGCCAAGAAAAAAACCGGATCCGCCTGGGATGAGAAGAGCTGGAGGCCATGCCCAAGTGGACACATGGCAGACCAGGATTGGTCGCATAAGGTAAATTCCCAGAAATTCTCCTAATCCTGCATAATTCATAATAAATAGCGTGCTTATCAAAAAATTACAAACAAGATACCAAAATTCTCGAAAAAATGTGTAGAACAATATGAAAGTGTAATATCAGGCTTTTGAGACATAAATAATAGTGTTATCATGTAAGTTGTGAAATACTAGATTCAGAGATAATAAATATCACATCGACCTAAAATTATGAGAAAATACCAATAAATCACAAATAATATATGTAATCTATCAGATGTCAGTAATCATGATGTTGATACATGAAATCATGTAATTTGCTTTATATGGCTAATTAGGGCTAATAACCCTAAATAAAATGTATTAAATACATGCATGCTCAATAAATGGTGAAATTTACAAAGTAGGTTTATATCAGTAATGTGAGACTAATATGTAACTCGGATATCAGTTAGATTCATGGAATTAATGTTATACAAAGATGACCCATAATACATGTGATGAAACCCTACTTTGAGTAATACATGTAACCTAGGGTTAATATGTGCACAAAAAGGATATGGAACCTAATGTACAGATGATGAACTTTGATAATGAGATGTAATCTGGAAAATGACATCAATGAGATAATTATAAGACAAGAATACAAGTAATGGTGCACATATCCAAATGAGTAAGCAAACCCTAATGTGAACACGATTAGGGTTAAGATGATATATAATAAGATGAGAACCTGATGATAGTATATGGTCTTGTTTTGATCAGGTTTGACCAAGCTTATAGTTGACATTAGTGATATGTGTTTAGTATGATCTATCTCTTTGGAAGGTACGCCATTACCTCTTACTTGGCTTATTATACACTATGCTTGTGTTATATGTGTAGTAAAATACTTGGCATATGATATTGGATGAAATGATTGTTCTTGTATGATATGTTGCTTGATTTTCCATACTTATTTCTATGAATACATGAAACATAATATATTTGTTCCATTATATCTAAGCACTTCAACTCTTTGGTAATAAAGTGTTGGAAAGAAGTACTTCAACTCTTTGGTAGTAAAGTACTTGGAATTGATCCAACTCTTTGGTAGTAGATCACATTGTGAAATGATCCAACTCTCTAGTAGTAGATCATAAAGACCTTATGCATTCAACTCTCAGGTAGTAAATGTGTGGATGATATAATGGAAAATATGCCTAAAAGACATGTGTTCTCTTTTGTTATTAAACATTCTTGTTCGAGTACGCTTTTCTTATATTCTTCTGTTACCGCCAAGTATTAGTTTTATCTTATTGCCAAGATATGATGAGAGGTATATAAAAAGACACATAGGCGTACTCAGTACAATATTCTTTAAATATTGTGCTGACATGTACCACATGTAATCTTTTGTTTAGGTTGTGGTTATGATCTTGAAGATCCAGGATAGTTGAGAGTTGTGTGGCGAGCTGATGTACAGGTGGACCTGTTGTCTTAAGATCATGTTGTTTAGCTGTAGCACATGTATATGTATAGTTTGTTGTTCAATATGTAATATCAAATGTTGTAACAATTCATGTTGTAATTATATGTTGAATGGTGAACATGTGTTGTGGTTGGTTTATTGTTCATGTATATGTGCTACTGATTGTTTCCTTATGACTTCCTCTGATTTTCTTCTTCTTAGCCTAGTGTGGGATGTTTAAATTGGGATTCTCACTGAGGTGAGGGTTTCAATTTGGACGTCACACATCAGATTCAGTTTTGGAAAATCCGGGGACGTCACAGGTGGTATCAAAGCATGAACAATAGCAAAGCCTAACATTTGCTCATTACGCAACTCAAAACTAAATAACCTTGACCTTAATAATCTTTAGGGTTAGATTTGTCATCTTTTAGAGACTAGATCTGACCTAGCCTCTAGGTTAGCACCTACATGTCCGAGAACTAGGTCTAGACTAGTGCTTGTTGTATAGCAAGTCCTTAGATGTCGTACTTTCCTTATAGTGCAGCGGTATGGGACGTTGCACTATTTGGAAATGATGTGCATCAAGGGAAGAGAAACCCTAGACATATTGCGCACGTTGTCTAGAGTAGCTACACTAGTCTACACCATGTTCTCACCCTTTTCACTAGTTTTCATGACATTGGACTCTCTACTATGTGTGGGACACTCATTTTCAGGATTTGGTTTTTGATTCCAAACGGATCGAACCTCGATAGTTTTCTCTGACGTTTGTTTTATCGGAGAAAAACTATATAATATTTTAATATGTATATGTATTACAAAAATGTGTCCCCACACATGTACGAGTAGGAGGTGGTCATGCAATCTAAGTGAAAGTGAATGACATCAGTCTAGAAGAGAGTGTAGTTCTAGATTAGATGTCTAGAGCCTTGTTTGGTATATGTGATAGATGGAATAGATAGAATAAGCTTGATGATATGATCTAAGTCTTATATAGATGATATAAGATAGTTTATGATAATTTATGTTTGTCTTTGAGGACTTAAGTTTAGTTTGAGGATTTGAGATAAGTTTTGATGATACAAGTATAAGTTCTTCTATGAGATAAGATATGTTAAGACGAGACAAGGTTATGAGTCAACATGAGCCTCACTCTCTTTTACAAAGGAGGACCTCTAGTGTTAGGACCAGTTTTGGGGTTAGCTCAAGAGAGAGAAAGAGCCACAGGGAGAAGGTCAGAGAACCTAGACTCCAAGATATGAGAATTCTAAGATATGTGATATGATATGTCCTAAACTAGAATACTCCTGAGTGTTTGAGTTGAGTTGCTTTATGTATGATTCCTATAGTCTTGTTGAACCCTAGATGTCCTTGGGAAGACCAAACCCTAGAGTCAGAGAGAGGCTGGCTATATGTGCATATGTGAGCATGAATATGAGTGTCTGCCATCTGGGTGAGGGAGAGAGCCCAAGACCCTGGAGGAGGTAGCTATGTTAGTTCTGTGAAAGCCTCATGCTCAGGTTGATGGTTTCCCACATAGGAATCTAGTGGTGTATATAAGAGAGCTTTGGGTAAGATGTTTCATGGTAGATAACCTATGAAGAGTATGTCATAGCATGTTTTGGTTTGTGCTTGTGTGGCTAGATCTCGTAAGGCTATCACTAGTGCCAATGAGGTAATCCGAGAACCCTACACCAAGGAGGGAGGATAAAGTATGTGCATATGAGTTACTCATAGAGTTGAGTTAGCTCAGAGAGACTGAGCATGGAACTACCCTCAAGTATGGGTTAGGGGAACATCAATTGGACTTGTTGATGCATGTTGATAAGCCACTTGTGCAAGTTTGTTTAGCACAACCATGATATATATATATGTAAGAATGTGATCCAATCTTGAGATATGATAGTGGATATGACATGATGAAAAACCTAGATATGGTTTATTATATGCTAATGCATAAATGGTTAACCATATACACGAATAATGATGATTAATTAGAACTTTTGTTTAATATTGTGATGAAATCATTAATAAATTTGGCAATTTATCATGAGCAATAAAACAAGATCATATGAATGAAACATGTACATGAGGTGTTAATCTCAATGCTTAATAAAGATGAAAGATATAGTTTGACAATTAGCACAACATAATGATTATGACACCTCGATATGATCTAGATGGATAACATGAGTTAATTATAGTTAACTCCCTCCTAAAAAGCATATGTTCATGTCGAACATGTTCTAACAATGAGCTCAATAAAATGTTGATGAAACCATGATGTATGGGTTAACTTTAGTTAACTCCTTTATGACATGATAATATAATTTGGAAATCCTAATGCATGGGTAAAGATAAGGACGCAACCCTAACATATGATATACATCATGATGTAGCTTAAGCCCCTAAACCATGTTATATGATGAGTGGTTCACCCATGTATCACCTTAGATGTTTGAAAACATCCAAGTAGCTTGGATATAGTTCTGGAGCTTTTGTCTATGTTGTACATAGAATGGTGCCAACATGTGGATGAAGGCAAGATAAGGTTTTCCCTGGAAGTATGAGTATGGCTTACTTTCGAGGATGAAAGTTCCTTTAAGTTGTATATGATGTGATAAAGTGTGTTTTCTGGCTTTATTTCGAGGACGAAATATCTTTTAAGGTGTGTAGGATGTGATGGAGTGAAATTTTGGTATTCTTGAATACTCAATCAGATAAGGAGTTTATGGATTTGAGATTCGAATATGCATATGTATGCTTTTATCATAGGAAGGTGCTTCCATCAGTTTGGAAGAAGTTGAAAGTTGCATGAGTAATACCCTTAAGTATGTGCTATTTCAATTAAGTTGTTGAATGGTCAACTAGTGATAAACTAACACAGAAATGGAAGAGGATGTAGCTTGTATTATTGTATATCTATCTTTAAAGTTTCATAAAGTTTGTAAGATCCTAGAAGAAGTTGTTTAAGTTTCAATATTTGAAATAATATGCATTATGAGCATTGATGGACCTAAGTTTAATACTATAGCCTAAGTTTTGCAAAGAGGTGTCACACATAGTTTCGGTTAGGAGTTACGACCTGTGTTTAGTTTTGGCTGCAGCTGGATATGCCCAGAGAAGAGGTTTCGTGGATGGGTGACATGGAGAGATCAAGTCCCTTGGACGTGGATTAATCAGACGTTTAGTGCCTCATTCCTCTACGTCCTGTCAAGCCAGGATCGTGGGATAGTTAGAGGCTATGGATCTGAGTGATCCCACGTCGTGAGTGGTGGCCTGAGGAAGAAAGGGGAGCGGGTGGTTGCTTTACCTTTTTGGAAACCTACAGACTGACACACCATACCACTCAGCGCTACTTCACCGTCCCCTGAGTATGGAAAGAGACCATGACGCACCCAGGCGTGAGGTGATATTGATAGACGCCGAGCTCAGTTTTTGGGTGTAGTCGACGGAGGGCAGTGAACGGGCTTCCAGCTCATACCAGGAGGAGCCATGCTGGAAGGAGACACTGTCATAGAAGCCAAACCTCATGCGGGCAGATGCACGATGCACCATGTGAGGAGGCATGGATCTCTAACTTTCAAGATCGAGGCTCTCCAGTGAGGAGGCTAGTAGCGCAGGCGGTGCTGACAGACATGGAGGGTGCAGCGCCGTAGAGCGGAGCGGCATGTGTGAGGAGCTCAGAGCTAGGGGAATGACGCTTCGAGCTCTTTCATCACAATCTCTGAGTGATTGCTGGTCTCTGTGGGTCAACCGAAGCTAATAGAACCATAAGGGGTGGGTCGATTATTCAATCGTGTTTCTTGAATTGAGAGCAGACTGTCTGAGATATATGTAAGCTCAATATCACATATTGATTCACATGCACATGGCCATGCTTTTCACAGTCTTTCTTATCAATAGGCCTAGGACATCACACTCCAATAGGAGGGACAAATCCCATGACTATCACTCATAGTCAATCCCATGTGTTAAATCCACCCAATCATCACCGTTATAATGACCAATGTTTCTAGATTGTGTTTGATGATGCCAAAGTGTACCCAACGACATGTGTTGAGTGCACTGATTTTATGTCTAAGAACCACAACCACCACCATCACTGTGAGAGCTGACTATGACTTCCCTGATCATGGCTTCCATGTGTCAGTATCTCAGTGGGTCTGTCTGATACACTATTCTTTAACATGTATCTATGTGATTGGTTTGATATCGCCATATCATGACCAATAAGACTCAATCATCAACCAACTCCCATTCTAAACTTATGTGTTATTATTTTCTATCAACCATCCACAATAATAGTCGACCAGGGACATAATAAGAATGTAAAAGATGATCATGGACATAATAAGAATGTAAATATGTACTCTTAACATTCGCATGATCTCATTTCTTCCAAGTCACGTACTTGAAGACATACATTATTGAGTAATATTATTCTCTAGACATTTATAATGTTATATCATTATCTCATAACTGAATTAAATAGAATAAATTGGAAGCTTGCCTTTTATTAATAATGAAAACATTTTTACATGATATTCCATTACATTCATCACATGATTGGCTCTCTAGTCATACATAACCAACAGACTCCCACTTACACATAGAGCCAATCACCCACAAATCTTATTTTGAGTGACCTAACATGACCATCATGCTTCTACTGTGAAAGTCCCTTTGTCAAGGGATTAGCAACATTGCTCTCAGTTGGAACTTTGCAAATCTTCACATCTTCATGTTGCAAGATTTCTCATATCAGATGGAACTTCCTTTGTATATGATTTGAGCACTGATGTGATCTGGGTTCCTTAGCTTGTCTAATAGCTCCATTGTTGTCACAATATAGATCGATTGTGTCGCTGATGCTAGGAACAACCCCAAGTTTTTTGATGAACTTCTTGATTCATACAACCTCCTTTGTTGCACTCAATGTAGCAATATACTCAGCCTCTAGAAGCTTGCCTCAGTGTAACCTTTTACCACCAACTCTTCCTCTCCACCGTAGACCAAGAACTGATCGTTAGTCCTTCTCAAGTACTTGAGGATGTTCTTTATAGCTATCCAGTGAGCATCACCTAGATCTGACAGATATTTGATCAACATGCTCAAAGCATACAAGATGTCTAGATGGGTAAACAACATTCCATACATGAGAGATGCAATTGTTGAGGCATATGGAATCCCACCCATGTGTTCGATTTCTTTACAAGAACTAGCACATTGATCTCTATAGATAGGGACACCATGAAGCACATGCATGTTTCCTCTCTTTGAGTTCTCCATGTTGAACCGCTTTAGCACCTTGTCAATGTATGTGCTCTAACTTAGTCTAAGAAGTCTTCTGGATCTATCTCTAAAGATCTTTATCCCCAAGATGTAGGATGCTTCTCCCAAGTCTTTCACAGAGAATGTATTTCCAAATCAAGTCTTTACCTTTTGTAAAATAGGGATGTCATTCCCCATAAATAGTATGTCATCTACATACAATATGATGAATGTCACTATGCTCCCACTAACCTTCTCATACACATAAGGTTCATCTTCATTTTGAGCAAAGACAAACCCTTTGACTGTCTCATCAAAATGAAGATTCTAGCTCTGAGATTCTTGCTTCAATCCATAGATTAACATTTGTAGCTTACATACTCTATTGGCAAACTTTGGATCTATAAACCCCTTTAGGTTGTGTCATATACACATCCTCCACAAGATTCATGTTAAGAAATGTTGTTTTAACATCCATTTTCCAAATCTCATAGTCACGATAAACTACAATAGCAAGCATGATCCTGATGGATTTAACCATGGCCACTAGAGAAAAGATTTCATTAAAATCAACACTTTGAACTTGTCTGAAACCCTTTACAACCAATCTTCCCTTATAGGTTTGAAATTTTCCATCCATGTCGGTCTTCTTCTTGAAGACCCACTTGCACCCTATGGGTTTTACCCCTTCAGGTGGATCCACTATAGTCCATACTTTGTTGGTATACATGTATTCCATCTCAGATCTCATGGCCTCAAGGTATTTCTCAGACTTTGGTCCCTCTATAACATCTTTATAGGTAATTGGCTCATCATCTATGATGAATTCACTGCCTTCTTGAGTTACAAGATATCCAAATCTCTTAGGTTCAAGGTGTGTCCTAATAGATCTACCAAAACATTATGTTACTCAGGAATTTGAGATTCCACAAGACCTTGTAAAACTTTTGGTTCCTCCTGTGCATCTAATGGTTTAGTGTTTTCTTGTTGGTCTCAAACCTCTTCGAGTTCTACTTGCCTCCCATTATTTCCTTTGGAAATAAATTCACTCTCTAGGAATACAACCTTTCTAGAAACAAACACTTTGTTGTTAGATTGGGAATAAAAGTAATATCCTTAAGTCTCCTTAGGATATCCAACAAAATAACATTTATTAGATCTTGACATAATCTTTGTAACTCCAAATCTTCATAAAAGACATGTTGGGACGCTTCCCATACCTCTCATATGGTGTCTTTTGAACTGATTTAGATGGTACTTGGTTTAGTGTATACACGGCGGTTTCTAGAGCATACCCCTAGAAGATAGTTGGAAGATTAGCAAAACTCCTCATAGATCACATCATATCTAGTAATGTGTGATTCCTCAAACTCTTGGTTCTAGTATTCTCCACCTCGATAAGAATGAAGTTGCTTAATACTTTTACCAAGTTGGTTCTGTAATTCATTCATAAACTCCTTGAACTTTTTAAGAGCTTCTAGCTTATGTTTCATTACGTAGACATAGCCATACCTACTGAAGTCATCAGTGAAGGTAATTAGGTACTGAAACCCACCTCTAGTGGTTGTTCTAAAAGGTCCACATACATCAATACGTATGCGTCCTAATAGATCACTAGCCCTCTCATTGTTAAGGGTGAAAGGGGTCTTATCCATCTTTCCCAACAAACAAGATTCACATGTCTCTAATGATTCAAAATCAAAAGAGTCCAGATAACCATCTTTATGGAGTCTAGATATGTGATTCTCATTTATGTGCCCGAGACGAAAATGCCAAAGGTATGTTTTATTTGAGTCATTGAGTTTTTGCCTTTTGGTATTACATTATATACACTTGTCTCTAGATCTATCAAGTATAGATCATAAGACATTGAGGAACTACCATTAAAAAATCCCCTATTTACTAATAAAACATCTTCCATTCTTTATAAGAAATTCAAATCCCTTCTTATCCAAACAGGATACTGATATGATGTTCCTATCAATGGCATGTACGTAATAGTAGTTCTCTAACTCTATTAGAATCCCACTTGGTAGAGTTAACTCATAGGTATCAACTGCACTGGCCACAACTCTTGCACCATTAGCAACACGTAGTTCAACCTCACCTTTCTCTAAGGGTCTACTTCTTCTCAGATCCTTCAGATTTGAACAAATGTGTGGTCCACATCTGATATCAAGTACCCATGATGAAGTAGTGAAGTTAATCTCTATAGTGTATACCCCAGAAGTAGAGATCTCTATCCCTTGCTTCATCTTCCTGGGTTCCCTTATCCTTCTCCTTACTTTGAGTGCAGAAGAATTGGACTTTCGCTTAGCCACAAAATTCTTTTCGGCTTTGCCTATGTATTTGGACTCAATTCCACTGATCACCATCATGGATGTGTCCATCTTCATTTATTCTTCAACATTTATCAAGATGTCAAGAAACTCTGAAAGTGGTCCAACATTGTTGCATAAATGATAGTAGTCAAACCGGCTAAATGATTTAGGTAATTATTGCAAAATCATATCTGTGGCCAACTCTTGACCCAGACAAAATCCTCATTTCTCAAGATGCTCCATATGTCTAATCATATTAAGCACATGGGACTCTAGTGGATCTCCCTATGTCAGTTTGCACTCAAATAGCACCTTAGAGACATTATACCTTTCATGCTTATCTTGTTGTTTATGCAAATCATAGTTCATACATCCTAGCATAAGGTTCTTGATGTTCAAAAACATCATTTTCATGCTTCAAATAAGCATACATGTATGTCTTAGGTGAATTTGGAGTGGATATTGGCTCTGGTATTTCAAGATCATGCAGAACACTTATCAAGGTCCTAAACTAGTTATGAAAATAAATCTCATTTAATTTGTCCAAACGTGATGATTTGTTTGCCGTTTGATTCTACAAGAGATGAAATTTTCATTTGTCAAAACCATTTTTATTTGATTTGATTTGATTTGAAAATTTTTGATGATATAATTAGGTCTTTAATTATTATCGCTCCCACCAATTTATTGAAATTGATAGCCCTCAATATCAATTTGGAATATTGCAGCGTACAATATTCTAGTGAGCCAAGATCCAAAACAATTTAGTCAATACCCAACCAACACTCGTGCTCATGAATAATTGTTAAGGTAGGCAACAATTGCCAATTGCATCATATGCAATTCTTGGATAGATGATATGTGCAAGTCCTTGATATAATCATCTTCACGCTTTTGGGCTTAGACTCTCTAAGAAGCACTAGTTGAGCCTAACCCAACAGCCAACACAATAATAATGCACCTTGCTTGGAGGGCCCACATTATTACCATCACACTTCCACGAGATAAACGGCTTACCACCCTTGGGTTGTCCACATTTGATCGATTAAGGTTTTCATGTGTGCTTCTATTGAAAAGCATCTTATACTTAATATTTTATTTGAGGGAGTTTGTATTTATAAGTATATACATACACTTTATCCAATAACCACATATATAGTATGTATCATATACATGCTATATCACACAACGAAAACATGAAATAAAAAAAAGTGATGGTTATTGCCAGTCCCAATGCAATCCTTTGGAGCCACAAGGAATTATAGTCATCTAAGTCTACATCACATGCAGAAACATGTTGTTGATGAAGATTTGTGCTTGCCAATATGGATTGATAGGTTCAACCCTTGAACTGATTGGCTCGCCTCCTGGTCGATTTTTAGGTTATCTCACCGCTCGTCTGGTCCTTCTATCCACCATCAGCTAGCTCCTCTAGTGGATCAGTCAGGTCCACCAGGCGATCGGTATGGCTTGTCCACCATGTCCTCCAAGGTCCTTCATCTTCGTCATAATAGGAAAGTAAACTATCCTACTTATACATGATTATAAGTAAACCTCGAGTTACATTTGAGGGGAGTAAAGGTAGAAGAGAATTAACTTTACATTGGGAAGATGAGATGGAGGTGTGGTACGCATATCAAGATAAATGGATAAACCAACCACATACAACCATGCACATGTAGGGGTTATTGTCCACAACCATGCTACGCATCCACCATCAAAACCATTTTAGGGCGACACATGTAAATTACACACACACACATGTAGGGGTTATTCTAGCCTGACTCTATACATATATATATATATATATTTGCATAATATATATATATATATATATATATATATATATATATATATATTAGTTTTGGATTATCATGGTGTTTGGATATGACAAGATATTATTTGCATCGCATGCAATAATAGAACGACAAAACCAAAATCTAATCATATCCTATAAGTTAGTAAATTGATGTTGGCTCTGATACCACTGTTGGGAAATATGGTATAGTTCAGGCAGTGGAATTTAAAATTTTATCAACCATATTCCCCATAATTAATAGATCGCGTCAATAACAATATTACATGAAGGATGGTTTTGAGGATATACCCAGTCCTAGAGAAAGTTCACCAACAATCCTCGTCGTTGTAGATATGCAACTCTGAATCCTAGTTGCAATGGGACTCTTCTGATTGTTGCACCTCCTAGTCTACACCACGGACTGTAGCCACAAACATAGTCTTCTTTAGTAGCTCCTCTTGTCATAGACTGCCGGTTGACATTGTCCTCCAAGCGGCAAACAATATATTCCCTCCTCTATCGTAGTTCACACTGACCACCTAGAACTCCTTTCATCCTACTGGACCGGACAGGAAGGAGTCATCCCTCTTCATCGGTGTACTAGATACTGACTTGTTCTCCCATAATGACAACTCTCAATTGTTCTCTCCTGTGGCTATCCCTCCCTTGTCAGATAGGACTTGCCAGGGCTCTCATGGTTACCACAACCAAAGAGGATAGCAGTTGTTAGAGAAATTGATTCTTAGTTGTCTGTGTTGTAGGTGTTCTCTAGGAAGCCCCCGATATCTGACATATATAGGAGGGGTTAGGGTCAGGGTTCCCAATCCCCAACCAATGTGGGATTAAAGTGGGAGTGGAAAGGACAAGTAGATCTTGAATTTTTGTAACTTTTTTGGAAGTTTCACAACCTGTGTGCGATGAAACAGTCATCTCACCAAGTGAGATGGTCATCTTTCATGCGAGATGGTCATTTCACTAAGTGAAATGGTCGTCTGGGATGCAAGATGGTCATCTTGCTAAGAAAGATGGTCATTTTGTGCTTTTCCATTCAGATATGAATTGGCAAATTGTTTCTGAATTAATGTCAAACATTAATTTACTAGCACCCCAAGTATGTGCAATTGAAACAAGTTTGCGAAAACCATAAAACTTTCATTCATCCCATCCGGGCCATCTCGCACAAGTGAGATGCATGTTTCACTCCCCCAGACAGCTTCCTGGTGAGTTTGAGTTGATTCAATCAATTCAACAACTTGAACCGGTCGGTTCTTAGGAAAGAACTAAGCCAATTTAGTTTCTAATTTGCTTGACAACCCAAACGGCCATCTCGACACTTGAGATATCCGTCTAGATGACCAAACGGCCATCTCACCCAATGAGATGGTTGTTTGGTAGTAAAGTCAGCCAATCCATCGATCTATTGTGTGAATTGAGTACCTAAACATGTTAGTACTTATTTCAATTATCATTCAAGATCAAACTCCTCCTCTAGATGAGTTCCTATGTGTGTGACCCTACAGGTCCCATATCACATAGGCAGTGAATTTCCATAATAATTTATGGCATCAAAAGTAAAGAGTGGTGCCTAGTCACACATCATTGCTATCCAAGTAAATGGAAAAGTTGGGGAGCAACTTCAACCTACAATCTATCTATGGTGTTGTAGTGTTTGTATAGTTCCTTTTTCACCAATGTACAGATTGAACTAGAGGCATGGAGCAGTCTCCCTCATTATTATTCAACTGTGTTTCTTGAATCGAGAGCAGACTGTCTGAGATATATGTAAGCTCAATATCACATATTGACTCACATGCGCATGGCCATTCTTTTCTCAGGCTCACTTATCTGGAGGCCCATGAAATCACATTCCAATAAGAGGACAAATCCCATGTCTATCACTCACAGTCAATCCCCATGTGTCAAATCCACCCAATCATCACCATTATAAAAACCCATATTTCAGGACTACGTTTGATGATGTCAAAGTGTACCCAATGACATGTATTGAGTGTAGTGATTTCAGGTCTAAGAGCCACAACTACCACCATCACTGTGAGAGCTAACTATGACTTCTGTGATCATGGCTTCCATGTGTCAGTCTCTCGATGGGTCTGTCTGATACACTATTCTCTAACATGTATCTGTGTGATTGTTTTGATATCTCAAAATCATGACCAATGAGACTCAATCATCAACCAACTCACACTCTGATCTTATGTCTTATTGTTTTCTATCAACCTTCTACAGTATCAACTAATTAGGTACATAATGAGAATGTAAATACATACTCTTAACATCCACATGATCTCATTTCTTCCAAGTCACATACTTAAAGACATAGGGTATTGAGTAATATTATTCTCTAAACATTTACAGTGTTATGTCATTATCTCATAACTGAGTTAAACTTAATAAATTGAAAGCTTGCCTTTTATTATAATCAGATTGTATTTACATGATATGTCATTACAATCATCGCATGATTGGCTCTCTAGGCATACATAACAAACATATTGTTGGTGGGGTCGGGACACATCCAGGTCGTGCTGCATGGGACATCCATGTTGGCATGCTTGTCACACTACCATTTTGCATGGAACAACCATTCTGAGTCTTCCCGTGACACAGACGTGCTACCTTGCATGGAGGTTCTGAGTCTGATGTCCTTTTCTTGATGTTCCTATTGACTCGAGTATATCACCATGACCATTCCATGGTACCACAGACGTGATGAGTACTATAGTAGGTCATTTCAACTTGAACTTCATCAAACACCAAATCATTGATCAAAAGTGATTTTAAATGAATTCTTTGTCTAAAAATCATCTACTTTCCTTTTCTACCTAAAAATCTCAAAATTAAACAAAAAATATTAAACACAAGTGTTAGTGGGCTTTTTTGGGGAAGTGTCAAAACAATAAAAAAGTATCAAAAATGGAAGGTTGGGTGAAAAAATCCCCAAACCTAGGCGGGTTTCCTCCCACTAGTGTTATGTTTGATGCCTTCAGCTGAGCTTTTTGACTCTTGCTACATTCATCCATTTGGAATTCTTGGGTGTTCACTGATGCAATGAATGCACCTCTCACTTGCATTCAACCTATGTTCCTCATCCCATTGACCATAAAAGCTATCATCGAGTCTCCCATCTAGATCTCCTTCTATCAAATGATCAGTCATACTCATCAAGTGACCATATCCAATATCCTCATCTCAATCTTGTTGACTTGGGGTCTTGTACTTCTTGATCTTTATATTCATGTCCATGAAAGAGACTGTCATTGTGCCACTGCACACATGTATATTTGCATCAACTCTAGATAAGAATGGTCTTCCCAATATGATGGGAATCTTCCTATCCTCTGGGTCCATGTCATGAACAATGATATTCAAGCACACTGCTACCCTTACTTTATCTATCATCTCTAAAACATCATCTAGTCTTCATGTAGGCACTTTGATTGAGCGATCTTCCAATTAGAGAGTGCAATGAGCCAGTTTCATCTTGCCTAACCCTAGCTCCACATAGACACTATATGGCATTAAATTCACACTAGATCTCAAATCAAGTAGGGATTTGTCTATGTGATCTCCCTCTATGTTATCTAGGTATGAGTGGGGCTCCTAAGTCTTTCCTCTTCACGGGAAGTGAATGTTGGATGATAGATCTCACTTGTTCTTTCGACTTGACTCTCTTTGGTATTCTCCCTACTAACTTTCTCTTCACAGTACATAAGATCTTGAGAAACTTGGCATAAGATGGAATCTACTTGATATCATCCAACAATGGAATGTTCACCCTCACTTGGTAAAACACCTCTAGACTGTCAACATTGTGCTTTTGCCTCCTTCTTACTTCTGGTGGTTCATCTAATTCTTCCATAAATGGTGGCTCACTGGCTTTTTCCCTACTTTCATCAACCTAATTTTCTTGTGGCATGCCACGAGATGAAATGCTAGGGATGGTGGAACCTGCAAACGAAGTATAAGGCGGAATACATGGTATCACATGCTCAACATGAGGTGTCATAGTATCATCTTCAATAATTTAAATCACAGTATCCCCCTTGTCCTTCCTTTGGCTTGTCTAATCAACATTTCTTTGACTTGTGCACTTCTCAAGAGATTTTCCACTCCTTAGAACCATCACAAAACTTCCTTGCTCATGGTGGAGAGGGGGATCTTATTGGGGCTATGGAGGAGGTGTAGGTGATACTTTGTATTAGAATTGAGGTGGAGGAAAAAACTTTGGTTGGTAGGTGAAGTGGTGGGAAGGTTGTGGTGATGTAGGGGGAGGTGTATAAGTCTAAGGATGGCCTTGGAAATAATAAATAGGTTATAGTTACATGGGAGGTGGACTATAAAGAACTTGAGCGGAATGCATAGATCCACTTGCTTCATTGAAACTCATTATGGGTTTTGATGATATTTTTCCCTATTGGAGAGCAAGTATGGAAGGTAGTTGATCTATTCTTTCCTCAAGCCTTGTAACATTCTTTTGCACATCATAAAAGCTTTTCAAACTAGAGATAACCTCCTTCTCAATCCTTGAGCTATATCTTAGACATTTTTGTTCCAAGTAGCTATAGGAGTAGGCTTCACTTATTCATCAAAGGACTCAACAAATTTGACCGAGTGACAATGAACACTTCTCACTTGGTTCTTGATAAATCTCACCATGTCTCTAAGAATCTTCACCATTTGTATGTTTGAATCACTATGAGATGAAGATGTCACACTAAAGGGGAGGTCACCATCATTCATCATGCTAGAAGTTGGGATCCTTGAACTTTTCACGAACTGCTCAAATAAGGGCCATGTATCCTCAGGTGGCTTAGCGATAAAATCTCCTTCATAAGAAGAATCAATTGTAGCTTGACTCATTAGAGAGAGACCAGAGTAAAAAGGTTGAACTAGCTACTACAAAGGGATCTCATGGTGTGGGCACTCTCTCAACATATTTTGAAGTCTCTCCTAAGCATCATGGAACCGCTCATTGCTCACTTGATTGAAACTCACTGTGGCACGGCACATTTGTGTCAACCTTGTAATGGAGTAGTATTTCATTAAGAATGTAATCTTCCTTTCTTCCGAACTCATGATGTCCCTTCTTGAATCATACCAATCTTTGGCTTTGTCTTTGAGGGAGAATGAGAACAAGGTCTACCTAATTGCATCATCACTAGTTGTCATCGTCCTAAAGGTTTCAAAAAAGGAGTACAAGTGCGTGTAGGGGATCTCACTCTCTAAGTTGTAGAAGGTGGGAAGGATCCTAAGAAGACCTGGAGGGATCATAGAATTTGTTCGACACTATTAATAATTGGAAATTTATTGTTTCTAGGAATGAAGTACTCTTGAAGTGGCTTGTGAGGTGCATTTTGGCCTTCCACCTTGTCTTCTCCGAGTGGCTTATTACATCAACAAGGCACAACAAAAAAAAGCAAGCTAGCAATCCAATATACATAAATAATACAAAGAATAAAGAATAAAGAATAGAAAAGATGAGGGAAGTAGGAAAAGATCAAAGAAAACTAACTAGCTAGGTTGAACACCTTTTTCCCCAGCAACGATGCCAGAAACATCGGTGTGTTTCTCAAGAACAAACAAGTAAACTAGAAAAAGACTGTGCCAAAGGGGAGAGTTAAAACCCCAACTACTAGGTACATATGGAACTTTTTGTCCCCGACAACGATGCCAGCAAGATTGGTGCATTTTTCCTTTTGAGCCACACACTAACCAATTGAGTTTGATTAGGTGCTACCCTAAAGGTGTTTTCAAACACATTGGGGATATTTTAAATTTATAAATCCCTAATAGGCTTGCTCACATAAACTAACACACTATGCCCGCAAGCATGGGGTTGTGTTATAGTATAGAAGGGTGGAAAGTTAGTGGTCAAACCCAAGAGAGAAAGAGGTCACTAGAGCTACGGTAGTTTTGTCTAAGTTCCTACTGTAGAGTCTAGGGTTTAAGTGTTTGATGGTTGATTTGTTGATTAAACTAAGTGAACTACAAGAAATTAAAGGAAAAATAAACAAGATCAAAACCTAAGTTAACCTTAGACAATTAATTGTAATGAGAAAGAAATGACAAGGTAAGCAAGAGGGCGCACAAATTGTCCTAAGGCAAGCAAGAAGAGATCTACACTACACACATCTAGATAACTAGGCAGAAGAGCAATTAAAGATATAAAATATCAAGAACAAGGTAACATAATAACTAAGCATGTAAAAAGCTAAACAAGTAAATACTACCTAAGCTAGAAGAAAATTAGGGTTTTAAGGTAATTAAGAGAAGTGTGGATTGTTTGGGGGATGCACTTGTTGATTGGATTGGGGGTGATAATATGTAAACATTACTCTTCTATTTAGATTACCAAACCAAATAATAAGCTAGAGTCTAATGAATTTCCCTAAACTACTAACTGGTCATGGATAAGATAGGGTTGGTATAGGGGAACTAGTCCCTAACACCTCCTTCCCACCCTTACAAGGCTCAATTGGGTTATGGTTTAGGTGTAATTAAATTAGGGTCCAGTAAATTCTAGATTTTAGGATAGAAACTCTTAGGGTAATCAGGAGGTGAGGATAGTAATGTAAGGTCTGTTGGGTTTTAGGGGAGACAGAGAAGGCAGCGGAAACAAAAAAATTTCTCCCCCAACCCATACCGAGGAAACGCGTCAACGTCTATGTAATAGGAAAGGATGGTTTGCGGAATCATACCTTGTCCCGAGGCTTGCTCGGCGACAATACCTCGCGCAATGCGCGGTCTTCAACTCCGGACTTCGACGGTGTCTGTGCAGCTCCTGGTCGCACCGGGACTCACAACTCCTACTTGAACCGGACTGTCGGATGACAGTTGTCCTCCAAAGCGGCAGTGTCCTCCCGCCTCCGTAGTAGTCCACACAGACCACCTGGAACTCCACACTCCTTGTCCCACAAGGAAGTGGAAGGAGTCGCACCCTCCTGTAGACGTACTAGTCGCCTACACGCTCTCCTGCCTCCTGTTGCAACTGCAGTTGTCTTTCCCTTGTTGCACCTCCCTTTTGCGGGAAGCACTTGCTCGGGCTCTCTCATGGTTACCAAAACCAGAGAGAACGACAACTCGCAGAGCAACTGGTTGCACTGAGCTGTACTGTGAGAAGCCCCCAAGTACCCCTATATATATAGGAGAGTCATGGAACAGGGTTCTCCATCCCGGGCAATGCGGGACTAAAAGCAGGAGTAGAAGGGTTCGGGATTTTCCACAAAAAGCAACCATCTCGCAACCTGAACTGATCGGTTCATTGCTGAACCGGTCGGTTCAGCCACTGAACCGGTCGGTTGGACATGAGCCGACCGTTTGGGGCACTCCAACCGATCGGTTGGTGCCCTGAACTGATCGGTTCATGGTCCTAATCCGGCTCAAACTGACTTTCCTTGTTTCTTTCCCAATTGGCATCGAAATACCAATACTATTTCCAATCAAATTAGAAATCCTATTTCCAATCAAATTAGAAATCGAAACGAAAGGAAAATTCGCACCAATCCTACTTTCCAAAGTTGCTCGATTGCACCAGTCGAACCGATCGGTTCAACACTTGAACCAATTGTTTCACACTGTGCATGAGCGGATCGACTCAACCCTTGAGCCGACCGGTTCAGCAACCTCAGCCGACCGGTTCATCACATGAACCGACCGGTTGGGAATGCAGGTTGTGCAAAATCAGTCAAATGCGATTTCAATCAATCCGATACTCCAATCAATGCGTCCAACACCTTGAACCATATGATATTGAGCCATCGACTGATTGAGTGTTTAATTGAACTACTAAACTCCTTTAGTAATCAATCTAAACATTGCTTGTGGAAAAACTCCTCTTCCAGGTTAAATCCTATGTGTGTGACCCTGCAGGTCCATTTCACATTGGCAGTGAAAGTCCATAACACTTATGACTTCACAAGCACAGAGCGGTGCCTAGTCACACATCAGTGCTACCCAAGTGAAAGTAGAAAGTTGGAGAACAACTTTCATCCTACAATCAGTGAATGGTGTTACAGCGAGTGTATAATTCCTTTGTCACTGATATCCCGAATGAACTCGAGGCATGGATCTGTCATCCTGTCAACGTTCACTCACTTTCTTGATCTCAGAGCAGATTGGAAGAGATATGTATGACATCAATATCACATACTGATTCACACATGCGTGCACGCCTTTCTCAATCCTACTCATCAAGTGGCCATGGATATCAAACTCCCTCAGGAGGGACAAATCCCATATCTATCACTCGCCCCTCAAAAGCCCCATGTGTCAAAGCCACCCAATCATCACCTTTATAACAACCCATGTTTCAGGACTGCGTTTGATGATGTTAAAGTGTGCCCAACGACATGTGTTGAGTGCAGTGATTTCAGGTCTAAGAATCACACTCACCACCATCACTGTGAGTATTGACTGTGACTACCATCTCATGGTTCCATGTGTCAAACTCACGGTGGGTCTGTCCGGTACCTTGTTCTCTAACAAGTACCTATGTGTTTGGTTTGATATCTCTATATCATGACTAATGAGATTCTGTCATCAACCAACACCACAATCTAGTCTTGTGTGTCATAGTTGTCTATCTACCTTCCACTATGACATCCGACTAGGGACATAACAAGAATGTACAAACTCTTAGCATCCGTATGATCTCATCGTTCAGGTCCTCAACCTGAAAGCATACGTCATTGAGTACTGTCATTCTTTAGACATTCAATCTGTTCTATCACTATCTCATATGACTGAACCAGAAAGAATTGGAAGCTTGCCTTTGATGTTTATCAAATCAATCTTAATGTATCCTACCAATCATCACATGATTGGCTCTCAGGGCATACATACCAACAAGGTCGAAGTGAGATTTTAGACCTCACATCACCCATATTCTTGCCTTGAGAAGGCTCCAAGCTAATTACACTAAATGATCCTATACAAGATACTTAGGTCTCTCAACTAGGTATAAGAGAATTGATTGACATGTAGGAAGGTGAATACCTAACTAGTGATCCATTAGTTGGACTTGAAAAAACACTCAAAGCAGCCTTCATTGAAGTAAATTCAAGTTCCTCCTTGAAGTAGCCTTCCTCTTGAAGTAGCTTCTCGTTGAGACAGCCTTCTTGAAGTAGTCCAAAGTCCTCCTTCTCCACTGAGAAGACCCTTCTCCACCTGAGAAGATAAACCCTCTCCAATCTACAACCTCCAACCCTAAGAGTAGCAAGGAGAGTACAAGCAATAAGAAAAAACAAGAAGGAAAATAGAAATTACAATTACCGTTGTAGCACAAGGCTTGATTTCCTATATCAAGCATTTTGATCTCCTAACCAATGTGTATGGAAGTGTAAGTGTTGTGGGTAGGATATGATAGTCTATAGGACATGAAATAGGAATAATGGAAATGAGTAGAAAAAGTTGGAGTTGCTCAATTGCTCACAAAAGTGGATTTCAATTGCAAGTAGTATACTCAAGTATTGCACAAGTGTATGTTGGGTGTCCTAAGGCATGTCCTATTTATAGGAATGGCCTATGAGTGCTTAAGGATGTTCTAGACACTTTCTAGTGGGTTCTTAGTACTTAAATAGCCATTAGGTATCCACTAATTGCTTTAGCAATGGCTAGTAAGTTAACTCTAAAAAGTGCAGACAGAGCTCTTCTCAGTCGAGGAATTATCGACTGAGAATCCTGTCGGTCGAAGTTTTTGTCGATCGAGGGACAGTCTGGAGCAAGTGTGTATAACATTTGATTCCAACTCCCAACTACCTTGTCTGTTGTGTCTAATGGCTACTTGGGTCATTCTCAATCGAGGAGATTGTCGATCGAGGGTGTCTCGGTCGAGAAGTTTGTCGACCGAGAATGACTCTGTTTCAATGTTTTAAACTATGTACTAAGTGTGTGTATCACTGTGCAGTTGTGATACTATTGTAGGGGATGACCTATCTAAGTGTTATGATTGGATAGGGAAGATCTAAATGGTTGATTTACATGATATCTAAGTACTTGTACATTATATACTTGTACAAGTTTTTACATTTGATTACAATCATGAAATTAAGATATTTTGAGCATATAGATCTTCCAAGGGTTTTTCATCCACCTAATTCCTGTAATGCTTAAGTAGCATGTTCGATCCACAAGAATGAAATGTTTGTCATCATTGAAACAAAGGGATTATGATAATGTCCAATTTATCCAACAATCTCCCCTTTTTGAAGGTGAAAAACATTTCCAAAATATAAAATAAGGAAATGTAAATCATATGAGTTTCATACTTGAAGTTTACCTTATGTAGCCATTCTCTTGTTTGCAGGTGTGTGTTGGCTGGATGATTATGAAACTCATTTTATTTTACATTTTTGATTTTATATTATTTCTCCCCCTTTGTCATTTCAAAAAGATAACCAAGATAATCATTAAGTATGACTTTTATTACTCCCCCTTAATTTGATAATTAGATGCTCCCCCTTAATAAGATACTCAGTTTTAAAAGCAAGGGATGCAAACCACTTATTGTCAAATTTAGCCACAATTTATTTCTCAATCACTTGCAAAGGATGTTAAGCCTTGAAATGATATGAGATCCTTTTAGATTCATGGAATATGTGTTTTTGATTTCTCATCCATTTTACAAGGGATGTTAAGCCACGAGAATCCTTTAAGATTATAGTAGAGTACATGAATGTATCTCTAACCAAATACATGGGATGTTAAGCCCTGATTTGCTTAGAAAATTCCATTATATTCATACATATTGTAGGCTCTAAAATTACTTTAAAGATACTAAGGTCATAACTAGCCTTAAATTTTCTGTATGATGTTTACAAAGTTTTATAAGATCCTTCTTATAGTCAAGATAGTTTTTGTGAGCTCCCCCTTAATCTTATAATCAAGATAATTTAGGGATTCTAAGGTCACAATAAGTATTAGATCAAAATGAGTTATCTTTTTATGAAAACTACGCACTAAGATCTTGTTTTCAATATATTAAGATTAAGTGCAAGAAAATGATTTACAATTAAGCATTTTGTCAAGCTTATTTTAGGCCGACCTTGACTTTGACCATGGAGCCCCTTTGTCAAACTTGATTTCAACCAAGAGGCAATTTTTGCAAATTTATAGTTTAAGCACTCTTATTGGATTACACATTTATGTTAATATATGTGAAACATAAAGTCTTTATGTAATATGATAAAATGTATATCAATTTGAAGCACTTTGAGTGATACCTATTTTGAAGAAGTTTTATCAATTTTAAAACTTAATATAGGCATCACAATGCAGTATTTGTTCTTGATTTTCTTAAGAAGATTTTCAGAATGTATGTGCTTCATGAAATAAGGAATTTTGATATCCACAGTGATTGTTGTTCTTGTAAAAAGGCATTTGAGCTACATCTACAACATGTTCAATCATAGCAAGAATGCAACTTTCAATCATTTATTTTTATAAGCAATATAAGAATTTAGTATCTTGCTCTTGATAATATATTTTAAATGTAGCATTGAAATAGCTCTTTATCTTAAACATGTCTCTTATTTCTAGATTAACTCTTTAGAATCAATCATCCTTGAGTATAATTTTAGAACAAGTTTTATATCTCAAGTCCTTAAAAATTAATATTTGATTTTGGTTACTTAGAACAAATAGCTAAATAAGACATTCTTGTTCTAAGAAACAAACTATTTAGCTTGCCATAGTGTCATCTAGTAAAAATCATTTATAAGATGATACAATCTATGCACACGATAATCATTATTTATCATGTCATGATGCATTTGTGCCATAGAGTTTTACTGTTATGCAAAATGGCATTTTCAATGATAACATCATCTTTATTTGTAATGAGCTGAATCATAATGATCATTTTGAAAGCAATATCCATTCATGGTTTGTATATATAGATCAAAGATTATTTTAGACAAACCAAGTAAAAGATGAAACACTATGATCATGGTGAAACAGTAAAGGCATATCCATGATAGAACAATAGAAGCATATCCATAATTTCTTGAAATACAATGATGATGATCATTTAAAAGCAAATTTCAAGAAACATGGTTTTTATATATGGATAGACCAAGGAATACTTATGACAGACCATGTGGATCATTATAAAATAGTATTTAAATCAACATGGTTCATAATTTTGAGTTTTAAGCCAAGCCATGTAGGAGATTATAGCAATTAAAATATGAACTTTGCAATTTATGGTATATGTTTTAAAGAATTTTCTCCAAGATACATTCTTGATTTGCATATTAAATCAATCATTAATAGAAAATTGATAGCAAACTAGATCAATTAAAACAGTTTCAGCAAAACTTGATTTGGTCGAGAAATTCTTCGACTGAATTGAACTCAGTCGAAGATTTTCTCGACCGAGTCTTCTGCTGTTTGTACAGTTTTTAGTATATTTTTACAAGCTTAAAAACAATAACCTGCTCGGTCGACTAATTCTTGACCGACAGTGTTCTCGATCAAACATTATCTCGACCGAGAATGTTTATGTATCATTTTTTTCCAGTAATTATTTGCAAGTAAAACATAGATCACTTCCATTTCAATTATGCAATTTAAAACTCAGTTTAGTTGAGATAAAACATTTAAGTATCAAAGTAACATTTGAGTCAAATCTCAACTAATCATATTCAAATCTCTAAGTTTTAGGAACCTAAACTAAAACAAGTTATTAAAGATGTGTCTCTGCAGGTTTATATAAAATGTGTATTTTTAAGTTAGAAATTTTAATTACTTGAATCAATTTGTTATCTCATTATGTTAAGTTGAGATAGACATGAAGATATACAATTTAGAGTCTTTGGTCATATCTCAACTTAATTTAATCTATTTATTTTGGGGGTTTTGGAACCCATACCAACTCAACATCGTTTTTCTTGTAGGGACATGAGAAGGAATAATGTCCAAGACGTAAACAATAATGGCAACATATAGAATCAATCTCATTTCTCTTTTTATGAGTTTGATATAGATTGTTCTTGGGTACATATGTATATTTTCCTTTCGGTACATACCTAGATTGAGTCTTTGGCACTTGAATCCTTCCCCCACTAGGTTTTTGATAGGATTTTCCTTTAGGCTTGTAACCCAGTCCTCTCCTTCCAATTTGACCATGAGAATCATTTAAGATCTTATTAAGAACATCATTGCTTCTTAAGCTACTAACTTCTTGTTGTAACTTAGCAATCTCATCCATTCTCCTTTTGATATCTAACTTTTCTTGATCTAGATTAGATACTAAAGAATCTCTTTCTTTCACAATAGTATCATAATCTAGATGATTGCATAGGATTGGTTGTTTTTGAAGATCATTAATTTGGGCTTGCAAGTTTATCTTTTCTAGAGAGAGAAGATTGCAATTTGCCTCTATTGATTTCAGATTAATATCATGGTATTTAATCGATAAGTTTAATGTATCCTTAAGATCTTCATTTTCAGATGTGAGAGCAAGAAGATTAGCATGTAAATCATCATTTTCTTTGTTAGATTTCTTTAATTTCTTCTTGCACTCAATATACTTATCATGTATTTCTTGAAGGCTAGAAATTAAATCTTCTTTTGATAAATCAAAAAGGCTTACCTCTTCTTATTCTTTACTTATTGTAGCAATAAGGCATTCTTTATGCTTATCTTCCTTCTTTAACCTCCATGGACAACTAGGTGTTCTGTGCCTTGTTCCTAAGCACCAATTACATCTTGTTGAAGATTGGTCCATGCTTTTCCTTTGATTGTGGTTGTAGACACCACCACCCTTCATTCTTCAAGACTCGATTAGAGCTCCTTGAAGCCTACTCTGATACCAAATGAAAAAACACTCGAAGCAGCCTTCCTTTAAGTAACTCCAAGCTCCCCCTTGAAGTAGCCTTCCTCTTGAAGTAGCTTCCCGTTGAGACAGTCTTCTCGAAGTAGTCTAAAATCCTCCTTCTCCACCGAGAAGACCCTTCCCCACCTGAGAAGATAAACCCTCTCCAATCCGCAGCCTCCAACCCTAGGAGTAGCAAGGAGAGTACAAGCAATAAGAAAGAACAAGAAGGAAAATAGAAATTACTATTACCGTTGTAGCACAAGGATTGATTTCCTATATCAAGCATTTGGATCCCCTAACCAATGTGTATGGAAGTGTAAGTGTTGTGGGTAGGATATGCTAGTCTATAGGACACGAAATAGGATCAATGGAAATGAGTAGCAAAAGTTGGAGTTTCTTAATTGCTCACAAAAGTGGATTGCCAATTGCAAGTAGTATACTCAAGTATTTCACAAGTGTATGTTGGGTGTCCTAAGGCATGTCCTATTTATAGAAATGGCCTATGAGTGCTTAAGGACGTTCTAGACACTTTCTAGGGGATTCTTAGTGCTTAACTAGCCGTTAGGTATCCACTAATTGCTTTAGGAACGACTAGTTAATTAACTCTGAAAAGTGCAGACAGAGCTCTTCTCGGTTGAGGAATTGTCGACCAAGAATCCTTTCGGTCAAAGTTTTTGTCGACCGAGGGACAGTCTGGAGCAAGTGTGTATAACATTTGATTCCAACTACCAACTACCTTGTCTGCTGTGTCTAACGGTGACTTGGGTCATTCTCAGTCGAGGAGATTGTCGACCGAGAGTGTCTCGGTCGAGAAGTTTGTCGACTGAGAATGACTCTATTTCAATGTTTTAAACTATGTACTAAGTGTGTGTATCAGTGGGCAGTTGTGACACTATTGTAGGGGATGACCTATATAAGTGTTTTGATTGGCTAGGGAAGATCTAAACGCTTGATTTACATGATATCTAAGTACTTGTACATTATATACTTGTACAAGGTTTTACATTTGATTACAATCATGAAATTAAGATATTTTGAGCAGATAGATCTTCCAAGGGTTTTTCGTCCACCTAATTCCTGAAACTCTCAAGTAGCATGTTAGGTCCACAAGAATGAAATGTTTGTCATCGTCGAAATAAAGGGATTATGATAATGTCCAATTTAGCCAACAGGACTTAGGAGTAATTCACAAATTAGCTACATATAAGAAATTTTCCTAGAATCCTAGATGAATTTAGGCACAAACCACAAAGTATTCATGAGGAATGAGATAGAAATAGAACATAATTATTATAAAACGAAATTATAATCGTTACATATCATTTTACCACAACATGGTTACAAACTATAGCCCCAAACAGCCCACCTAGGTTATTTTGTATTAGAAACATCTGGGCACATTATCTGTGATGTACTATTTTATCCTTAGTTTTCATCGCTTCTTGCTTGTAGCTACTTTTATGAGAACATGCTTCTATGTTGTAATATATGCTATGTGCACTCATACTCCTTGATCAGTTATATCCTATGAGTTGGTGCCATATTTCACCATATTTTGATTATGACTTAGATTGTGTGTTTCTTTCATCTCTGGTGGATGTATGATATGAGATTGCTTGTTTGTATATCTGCTTGATTGTATTTGGAGAAGACCTGATTGTATGTTCTTCTACCCCCCCTCACTTTTTGATAATGTCAAAAGGGGGAGAGAACTTCAATGTCTTGAAACTCAATCATATTGCTATTCTATATTATACTACTGTGTATTGCTTATGAGATCCTTTTCTTGTTCATCTTATGTTTTATAATGTGCCTTGCAAAGGACCATAGAGTACATGTATGCTATAATTGCTTTGTGTAGATAGACTAACTATGCAGGTTAAAGTAAGCATAGATTGAGGGGGAGCAATTCACATTGTTCAAATCTTGAATCCCCTTAATTCACAAGGCAAAGGTATAATGTCTATATCCTTTTCAATATGTTTGAGGAATGGTTTGTCATTGGGGGGAGAATGTTGACCTAGTGGTAATACATAATCCATATTTTGATAATGACTCAACCATTCCATTCATATGAAATATGTGTATTCAAGATTGATTTCAGGTGTTAGGTACATGAAAAGGATCAAATTACACAAGCCCTAGCTTGTCAAAGCTCAAGTCAAAAGCAATGCAAGTGTGCTAATTAGGAAATCCATGTAAATGACCTTAGAAGAATTTTTTAATCACTTGTATTGATGATATGACTTGTAACTGAGATGACAAAATTATGTGGGACACTTAGAACCAAGTTTTAATCACTTTTTAAGCACTTTAGAAAATTAATCACAAGTTGTTAATCGGTCAAGTTACAATCTCGGCCGATCCACTGGATCAATTCCCTAAAGAGTGCATCAATCGAGTTATGCATTTATAGAACTCGACCAATCAGGTTACTGACCAAATGCTATTTTCATTGGTCATTTGAGTTTCCTCGGGACAAACTCGATTGATGGTTTGAAAATTGGGTTTGTCTTTTACCTGATCAGTCGAGTTACCTTTATTGAATCTCGACCGAATGTACTGTACAAAAAATGTAGAAAAAGTGATTCTAACTGTTGGTGACTTGTTTGGATGAAAATAGATTTGTTGCGTTGTGCAAAAATGGATATAATTTGACCATAAGTGTTCCCCAACTAAAAGGGGAAACCCCAGCTATAAATAGGACCACTTGGAGTTCATTCCAAGGTTTCTCATTCCATATATGCTTGGTTCTTTCTTAGTTGAGAGTGTTTCACATCATTGAGCCCCTTTCTCTCTCTACTATCAATTCAAATCCATGAATATGAGTGAGTTAGGATCTGTTGTAAGGGAGGTATTCCTTGTATCCATGTAAAGCTCTCCACCTCTATCTTCCTACCCCCTTTCCTTATTGAAGAAAAGGCTTGAAGACCTCCTCTAAGTGAATGAGAAGGAGTTGTTGTTCTTCAAGGTTGAAGAAAGATGGTGATCCAGATCTCCGAGTGAAGGAGATAGGCAAGGTGGATGTTCAAGAAGGATAGGTAATCCGTGGAAGGCCAAAGACTTGAAGATGGAGTGGGTAAGTCCTTGTTGAAGGCTGAAGACTCCCTGATTCAAGTGGGTAAGCTCCTTCGGTAGGTTGAAGATCCTTGCTTGAGGTATTAAGTCATTGGATGAATGTGGTTTTTGTCTTGTAATATTATGAATGAATATAAGAGCATCGAGCTTGCAAAGTCCTAGAGATTAACCACCTCTAGGCAGTGGACTGACTGACTCACTTCTAGTTTGAAGTGTGGAACCACTCTAAACCACTTTGTCCAAGTGTATTCTATCCTTGTCTCTCACCCTTTCTATGCTTGTTAGTTAGAACTTCCAATTGGTTGTATGCTTAAGTTTCTGCACTTAATATAATTTGAAGGTCTAATTCATTTTGTGAGATTTATGAAGCTCTATTCACCCCCCTCTCTAGATCCCTTGATCCAACACAGTGGTCGTGCATCACCCCTCAACCACTCCACTACCCTCGAATCACCACCAAATCACCCTTAATCCATCTCCAATCAATCCCCCATCATTCCCACTACCTTAATCTCCGGATTCCACCCATTTTCATCCACAAAACACCCCATTTCTCTCCAATCCGCCCCAATAGCCCCATTCATCAGAGAAAACCTAAAATCCCATTTTTCTCCACCAATTTTGATCCAAAATGAAGCAAATGGCTAAGAAGTTTGTAGC
This sequence comes from Alisma plantago-aquatica, assembly GCA_963693085.1. Classification (NCBI taxonomy): domain Eukaryota; kingdom Viridiplantae; phylum Streptophyta; class Magnoliopsida; order Alismatales; family Alismataceae; genus Alisma; species Alisma plantago-aquatica. The sequence goes on from OY856411.1 coordinate 54,669,869, forward strand.
TAAGACCAAGGATGTGATCTCCTATGGAAGCCGGCCCAAGAATGCATCATCTTCGGCTCTGTTGGCACCTCTTGCCCTTCTGGAACCATCGACAACCTCTGATTCACAAGGGGAATTACCCCATGCAGAAGTAACAGTGGATCCCATGATGGAGGTAGGGAAGCAGCCCGACAATCAGTCTTAGAATCCTACCCATCAGTTTTGGTAGCTCATCTGTTATTTTTAGCTGCATGACTTTCAACGTCCATGACACCACAGCCACAGCCACAACCGAGAGCACGATGGCGGCTACTGGTAGATAATGAAGATGAAGCAATGCTAGATGCATAGCAAGAGGATGCCCCTGAAGTGCATCATGAGGTAGAACCTAATAGTTATAGCAAGAAAGTGAAGAAGTCAAAGCACCCAGAGTGCCTGACACGTCGAGTGATTGCCACTCGCTACACATGCTAGGAGACAATGAAAACTTTGGGCATCTTCGATTTTTTTCAGGATATCTTGGAGCCCATTGGGCTAGTTGAGGTGTTGACCGCAGTGTAGGAGACCTATGTGGAGCTTACATAGTAGTTCTTTGCAACCCTAGACAAGGTCTCATAAGACGTCATCAGTGTCACTTTGGGGAGTAGCACCTACCTTATCACTGCATCTTTTATGAATGAAATTTTCATTCCAACCCTGGGGCAGTGACATCACTTGATCAGGGAAGCACAGATAGAGAAGCCAATGTGAACTACACTATAATGTGGAAGAAACTTACAGGGAAAAGCAATTTTGTGGAGGGTAAATCAAATAATAGTCTAATTCACAATGATATCTTAAGATACATTCAAAAGGTCTTGGTGAGCACCATCTTTTCCCGATATGAAAGTCAAGGTAGTTGTACCAAGAAAGACCTCTTTGTGTTGGGATGGATGGTACAGGGAGAGCATGTTAATCTGGGGTCACTTTTTTTAATCATATGATGAGAATCCCGTCCAAGAGAAAGAATCCTTTTATTATGGGAGGGATTGTAACTTCCATTTCTTTGGCCCTGGGGCATGATGTATCTGACTACACAAAGGCAGAAGGAGGAAAGCTCATTGACATGCACTATTTGACTCTCTCATCGATGATATTAGTGGTTGATCAGAAGATTTTCTACCGAGTCAACCCTCCTTATGTAGGGGTTTCACTAGAGCTCCCCTACCATGCCACACTTCTCCTAGAGGGATGTGGTCCATCTCTGGATTTTTTGGACATCTTGAGGAGGTGGGAAGAAAAGAAACCTAGAGATACGTGGTATAAGTAGCCCAGAGATCTGCCTAAAGGGCTTGGAGAGTCACTGGAAGTTTTCGGGAGGGGGAGGATACCTGAGGAGAAAGAGAATCACAAGTTGAGGTGATGTGAGGCAGAGACATCAAAACAGTAGAACCAATAGCCCACAACGAGCACATATGACATGTCCACCATACATGCACAGCTTGAGGGCATCCAAAACACTCAGGATCACATGTTGAGCACCCAGGAGGGTATTTTGAGGACACAGGGGGGTTTCCAATGCACCCAGGATGCCATGTGGTTAGACCATCACCATATGCATTATTAGGTCAACTACTTATATCAGTTCCAACATGCCCAGTCCCAGAAAAACCCCAAATGGGGGGAAGATTGGTGGAGTTCACTGTCAGCATTTTAAGATAACTACCCGCCTCCATAGATAGACTACTCAGGTTCCTACTACCATCACCCTCCACCACAGGGACGAGCACCGCCACCACAGTGATCCTCTACCCTATCATTCCTAGATCCTAGTGTCATGTTGAGGACAACATGATTAAAAAATTTGGGGTGGTAGGGAGGTATGCCCTTTTCTCATTTTCACTCTCATTTTGCATTTCACCTACCATTTACTTCTGTTTGATTGCTTTTGTTTGTTTTAGTTTAGAATTTACCTTCTTTGCAATCATGCATGAAATGTAGTTACTTTCTTGCAGTTTTTGCGTAATTTTCAAAAAAAAATGCTCTTTTTGTCATGCATTGTACATCATGTAGATTTTTGGTAATTCTTGCATGTTTTATCTAGGATTTGCTTGCTTCTTACTTTATGTTCAATAATATATGCTTAGATGTGATTGAAGGCAACTTGGCACCATTCTGCCAAATTTTGCCCAAATTTGAGATTTCTTACCTAAAAGTGTGTTTTGATCGAATCTCTACTCTTTGGATTAAAAATGATGAACTTTGACAAATGTCAGTGGATTATCATTGTTTATTGCTAAATGGTATCAATTCTTGATTTTTTTACATGCGCACCACCTCTCTTGTGTTTGGGAATGTTTTGGTTGAATTGTGAGTTGAGCAAGCTATGAGCGCTTAGTGCCTATGAAATCACTTGATATAAATATCAATTTTAGGTTGTTCATTCATGTGGTGTGAAATTGTTGGATGAAGTGTTAGATTAATATTCATGGAGGGAGCCTTATCTTGAGAATCATGCCAGTGACCCCTCTTTGACCTGACTCTTCACTCACCATCTTCATACCCCTCTGCCTCATAAAAGGATGCCAAAGTGCACATATCAGCCATGGCCACATTCAAAAGTTTGGAGTGGCCACATGTACATCTCACTACTCCAGTCTCATCACCATATGTCATATCTACTCCAAGGGCAAAGAAAATAGAAAAAAAATGCAAAAAGAAAATAAAAGATGCTCCTATTTAAGAGCATCTAAATAAATAAAAGATGAGTGTGTAAAAGCACTCCAAAAGCTTACCACAATCCTTTCTTCCATTTTCATACCCAATGAGCTAGGAAACATCAAACCTAACTGGTTTTTCCCTTTTTCCACAGCCACGTGGGTCAATTGATATGATTTGAAGCATAAAAATGCATGAAGGTGAAACAACACTCCTAGTCATCCTTGATTAATGCCATCATGAAATGGTCTACCCATAACTACATGAAAGAAATATGGATAGCTTGTGTGTTCTATGTGCTATATTTGAAGTTCATATGCTATGTGCTCTTTTCATGATTGGTTTGTGAAAGCATGAGAGGAGAGAGGTGGAATTCATTCACTTAGTCATTATTGATCCCATTCAGCAATAATCATCTTTTGCATTACATTTGTCATTTCTTGATTGTGAAAAAATTTGTAGGAATTGGAGCATACTTGAGGACAAGTATGTTTTAACTCTGGGGTGGTGATTTGGCCTTATTTTAGGGCTTCAAGTTGTTCCTTATTGCACTTTAATCACATATATACCTATTATTTTACATGTTATTCCCCTCAATATGCATATTTTTATAAAATGCACTTATGAACATTATTTGCATGTTTTTCAAGCATTTAGACCAAACTTGATGGAAGAGAGAGGAGTGATTCTAGGGTTTCTCTACCCTTAAAGAGACCTATACTGAAGTTTGATGCTCCTGCAATCTACCCCTAGTGGCCAAAGACCCGATGAAGCAATGATGTCTAAGAAAATCCAAAGAAACAAGTCCAAGTGCTGATCTAGAAGCCAGCATGGCCATGGTACCACAGAACGATTGTGCTAGCAGACTTGCAAATCAACAGAGCCATCTCCAAGCAAAGCTAGAATCACCATGGCCATGCCACTCAGAATGGTTGTGGTGAACTGACCTAGAACGGTCGTGCCACCTTACACGACCATGTGACAGTTCAAGAAGAACGATCGTGGAGCCAAGAATAGATTGTGCAATTTGAGCCACCACAATCATGGTGACTACCACGGTCGTGCTAGCCTAGCCCCAACATGAGCGTGGTGACCACCACGAACGTTCCACCTCTAGTACAAAATCCCCCAAGTCCCTGTGATTTTCCCCCATTTCTCACCACAATCATTCCCATAACCACGTCCGTTCTCACCCCTACCCACCACGGCCTTGCTACTCACAAAAACTAGCTATTTTTTCACTACATTTTACATACTTCCCCCCTACTTGATCTATTGTGTGACATCCCCAGATTTTCTAAAACTTAATCTGATGTGTGACATCCAAATTGAAACCCTCACCTCAGCGAGAATCACAATTTAAACACCCCACACTAGGCTAAGAAGAAGAAGATCAGAGGAAGTCAAAAGGAAATAACAATAGCATATCCACATGAACAATAATAAAACTATACAACACATGTTCATCATTCAACATATAATTACATAATGAATTGTTTCAACATTTTATATTACATATTGAACAATAAACTTTTACATATACATGTAACCACTAAACAATAGGATCTTAAGACAACAGGTCCACATGTACATCAACTCGCCACACAACTCTCAACTATCTTGGTTCTTCAAAATCATATGTCCACATACCTAAACAAAGATTACATGTGGTACACGTCAGTACAATATTCAAGAATATTGTACTGAGTACCCCTACGTGTCTTTTTATATACCTCTCCTTACTAAGCTTTGAAATAAGATAAAACTAATACTTGGAAGTAACCGAATTATATAATAAAAGAATACTTGAACAATAATGTTTATTAACAAAAGAGAACACATATTTTAAGCATGATTCCCATCATATGTCTCATACATCTTCTACCAAAGGGATAGATGCTTTTAGGCCTTATGATCTCCTGCCAAAGAGTTAGAACATGTATATAATGTGATCTCCTACCAAAGAGTTAGATCACTTCAATGCACTATACTACCAAAGAGTTTAGTGCTATCATATGATGGATCGGATATCTTATGTTTCATGTGTTCATAGCCATATAAGTATGGAAAATCAAACAAGATACCATACAAGAATAATCATTTCATCCAATATCATATGCCAAGTATTTTACTACACATATAATGCAACCATATTTTATAATAAGACAAGTAAGAGGTAATGGTGTACCTTGAAAAGAGATATCCTAATCCATATTCATGATATACTTTATCCTTGGTCAACCCTAATTAAGACAAGATCATATATCACCATCAGTTTCTCATCATCTCAACCCTAGTATGATTTATTTATGGTTTAGCTTAGCCATTAGGATATTCTCATAATTACTTGTATTCTTGTCTTGGAGTTATCTTATTGATGTCATATTATGTATTATAGTTCATTTACTAATAATTGCATTTCACATTATTATGTGGACATATTAACCTTAGGTTACATGCATAAACCTAAATTAGGGTTTCAAGACCATATATTATGAGTCATCACCATATTATCATGAAACTTGTGTATCGTGATGATCTCAGAGTTTGATCTAAGGTTCTATATATTGATATGAGCTTACTATATAATTTCTAAGATTTCTTTAGCGTATTTCTAATTATTGTACACTAATTAGGGTTATTAGCCCTAAATAGTTGTGTGAAGCATTTTATGTGACTTTGTGCATAAACATTATAATCACTGGAATCAGATGGATTATAAACATGATCATAGATTTATTGACAAGTTCTCATAATTTTAGGTCATCATTTGACATTTATAATACATGATATGATTATTTCACAACTTACATGATATTCCTTAAATTAGTGCATCAAAATCCAAATATCATGATTCCATATTGGTCTACTCATTTTTCTGAACATTTTAGTATATTATTTGTATTTTTTTACATAGCGGGCTATTTTCTATGATTTATTGAAGATCTTCATATTTTCTAGTTTTTACCTCTTTGTGGCCAATTCGGCGTCGCCACATGGTGATATTGGGGGTTCTCTACTTGTTGGTCGAGCCGGTCTAGTTCACTAGTAGGTTTAGGTAGTATGTTGAGGCAGGCAGGTAGTTTCCTAGCCAAGATCTGGTTCAACGTCAGTCCCTTTTTTCCTCCATTGCGTGCTACTCAGCCAGAGTCCCTAGCAGGACTTTATTCTTTCACATGAACTACCGTCGCCACAATGGAATAGGTCTGGTGAGAAATAGAGTGTGGTTTCTTCTTTCTTGACACAGAAGCCTTCCTCCATGAGCTTCAGTGACTCCATATAGACTCATGCCACCGCTTGGAAGGCTTCTTGCACCTCTGTACCAACATCACCGACTCACCTCTGTTGGCTCCTGGTGCGGCAGGGCAAAAGAGGTAATACTCCCCAACTCCAATTCTTGACCCCCTTCTAGTTGGAGTAGCTTCAAGCGACAACTAGAGATCAAATAGAACTCATCGACTACGTCAAAAGGGCTTGAAGAAGAGTTCCCCAGCTTCGATCTCCTCTCCAGTCAACTTGGCTTAGGTGGCCCTGGAAGCTCCCATCGGACAACATGATACTTTGTGCAGTCAACTCCCTAACCCTCACTCTTTGTTTCCCTTCATCATCTTGCTCGAAGTTCCCCTCTACTCCCTTCTATACCTATACTTATTCCAAGTTCTAACTGTAACTACTAATGGAGAAGAGGCAAAGGAGGAAGGGAGAAAACTTCCAACTGTCTCATCTTTTCTCCTCATGTGAGGGGTCAAAAGAAAGGTTTTCTCAGTATGAAAAAAACTACCCATCTACATCTCCCTATAACCCCACAATCTTGACCAAAGGTGGTGGGGAAACATGCGGCCTCACTAGTCTACTACCTTCCTTTAACCGCAAGGTAGAGGACACAATCTTGGTCATTTGTCTCTCATGTGTGGTTGAGATGGAGTCTCCACTATCTAGGATCTATGTCTCCCAAGACATTGGGTATGTGACTAAGCTGCACAACCATGACTTAGGCTAAATACTCTAAACTTTGGTCAATTATTCATCAATATTTCACATTATTGAATATTCAAACATAAATAACTTCTTCTAGGATCCTCCAAACTTTATGAAACATTAACCATAGATGTATAATAACATGAGCTAAATCCCCCTCCATTTTGGTGTCAATTTATCATTAATTGACCAATCAACAACTTGACCCAAAATAGCACACACTTAAGGGTATTATTCATGCTATCAACATCAAACAACTTTCCACTCCTTTTAAACTAAAGGAAACACCTTCCTATGATCAAAACACACATATACATATTTGAATCTCAAATCCATGAACATGATTATTTGATTGGGAATTCAAGAATACCAAAAGTGCACTCCACCACATCCTACACACCTTAAAATAAATGTCGTCCTTGAAATTAAGTCAAAAGTCTAGTCTATCACATCATATACATCTTAAAAGAAATTTTGTCCTCAAAATTAAGACATTTTCTTACTCCAAGGAAATCTAAGGATCTTCTTCCACATGTAGGGAACTACTCTAGGTTTAACATATACACACAAAAAAGCTCCATGATTATATCCAAACCACTACCAGGAGGTTTCAAAACATCTAGGGTGAACCACCCACCATATAACATGTTTACCATGCTTAGGTTATGTCATGTCATATTTCATATTTTAGGATTTACATCCTCATTTTTGCACAAACTTTGACATTTCAATGTTAACATTTTTTCTTTAGAGGGAGTTAACTATAATTAACCCGCATTATTTATCCTGACAAAAACCAGGTCACATCATCATTATGTTGTGCTAAATTTTCAAATTATATCGAACATCTTTATTGATCACTAACATTAACACCACATTCAATTCTTATCATTAATGTGGTCTAATTTCACTTTCTCATATTAGGTTACAAACTTATTAGTGATTTCATCACTTTTTCACCAACCTTATAATGTTACAATTAATCATGTATATGGTTAACCATTTATACATAGAGATCTATCAAATCGTAGCTAGGTATTCGATCATGTCATATTCATATATCACATCTCAAGATTAGATCATAAACACAACATATTATATCTGATTTGTGCTAAAAAACTTATATGAGTGTCTTATCAAACATATCTCTAAACTTTATCTAATACAATTGAGGTTCTCCCAACCTTTATCCTAAGGGTAAATTCATGCCCAGTCTCTTTAAGTGTAGTCATCTCTTTGAGTTTCTTTTATGTATATGTTATATCTTCCCTCTTTTAGCCTAGGGTTCTCAGATTACCTCATTGGTACTAGTGATTGCTTTACAAGATCTAGCCACACAATTACAAACCAAAACATGATATGACATTCTTTTCATAGGTCTCTAACCATTATACATGCTTACCCAAAAGTCTCTTATATATGCAACCACTACATTCCAACAAGGAACCACCAACCCGAGCATGAGGCTTTACAAAAACTAACATAGTTCCCGCCTCTAGGGTCTTGGGACTCTCTCTCCCTTACCCATATGGTAGGTACTCATATTCATATTTGCATATATAACCAGCCTCTCTCTAACTCTAGGGTTTGGTTCTCCCGAGGATGTCTAGCATTCTACAAAGTTATAGGAATTATGCATAAAGCAACTCACTCATTCACTTAGGAGTAGTCTATTTTAAGACATATCATATCACATATTTCTCATCATTCTCATATCTTGTAGTTTAGGTTCTCTAACCTTATCCCTCTGGGTCTCACTCTCGCTATAAATAACCCTATAACTAGTCCCAACACTAGAGGTCCTCCTTCAGAAAAGAGCTTAAGGCTCATGTTGACTCACAACCTTGTCTTTATTTATCTTATCTCCTCATATAAAAGCACACATACTTTCATCATCAAAGCCTATCTTAAATCCTCAAAACTGAACCTTAATCCTTAAAGACAACATTAATCATCATAAACCATCTTATATCATCTATATAAGACGTACATCATATCATCAAAACTCATTTCATCTATTCCATCTATCATATGCTCCAACAAGGCTCTAGACATCTAATCTAGAACTACTCTCTCTTCTAAACTGATGTCATTCACTTTCCCTTAGGTTGCATGACCACCTCCTACTCGTACATGTCTGGGGACACATTTTTATAATACTTACATATATAATAAAATATTATATAGTTTTTCTCCAATAAAACATGCGTCAAATAATACTATCAAGATCTGATTGGAATAAAAAACCAAATCCAGAAAACAAGTGCCCCACACATAGTAGAGAGTATAGTGCCATGAAAACTAGTGAATAGGGTGAGAACATGGTGTAGACTAGTGTGGCTACTCCAGACAACGAGCGCTATATGTCTAGGATTTGTCTTCCCTTGATGCACATCATTTCTCAATAATGTAACGTCCCATACCATCACATAATAAGGAAAGAATGACATATTACCTGCTTGATCTTCTTAAACTAGCCTATCATGTTTAATAACATAACCCATCATAAACAATAACCGTTGGTTGAGAGTTATATCTCTCGTTGGGACATGGGTCTCACTCTCATAGTTTATCACATCGTTTTTAGGCAATCATCAGTGGCATGGTAGAGATCGTGTTGCTGAAGAGGAGCAACTTGGAGATCAGTGAACGTTGAAGGTTGTTTAGATACTAGTATTGCAGTTGAGACCTAAGTGTCCTCCATGTACTCTCATGTCTCGGGAGGGATGTATTTTGTAGGTGATGTACATCAACCATGTAGTTTTGGCATTATGCCTTGGTTGTATATATGGTATGTACATGTGAACAACTTCTTTTGTATACAAGTTGTGGTTTATGCCACTAAATAGATGTAAATACCTGAAATGGTATATGCTTCTATGCAAAGTTTATGGACCTTTATGTAAATATTTCTGCTCTTGTTAGCAATGTTTAAATCGGTTTTAATTTACCCTATTTTCTGGTAATTTGGAGGTTTAGTAGTTGGTCGCATGCTTGGTTTTGAGTAATCTTGTTTTTTGTGGTGTTATGCGTGACAAGTGGAGAGCTTCACAAGATGTATATTAGAGTAGATATCCTACAAGGATCCTAACTAATTGGATGTAGATTAGTAGACTACCTTGAGGGAGATTAGAGGCTCTTGTAGGTAAAAATACTCAACTATACCATAGGAGCATAGAAGGCAAACTTGGAATGTTGTCTGAGAGTCCCTTTTTGTTGTTGAGATTGCCTACTAGCCAAAAGTGACACTTAGATTCAAATTCTATCCATTTTGGGTGTTCCAATGGATATATTTTCAAGTTTTGTAGCCCTACAATGGCTAGAAACATTTTCTACACTTTTTTGTATAGTGTTGTCGGCTGAGTTACCTTTTCGGAAACTCAACCGACAGTACTAAATAAAAAAATAATTTGAAGTTCTGGGTCGAGTTTATTTGGGATGATAGTCAGTTGACTGCTTTAATCTATTTTTCTAGTTTGGGTTGTTGGTCGAGCTGTGTCCATGACAAATTTTTGAAAAATGGTCTAAACTACTTAAATGTATGAATCAAGTGCTCTAAATTTCCATTAATCTTAGTTATAAGTAATACATTCAATGCGAATGACTTAGAACATGATTCTAATATGTTTACTATTTACTCTTCAAAACTTGCCTGTGTATTGATTTTGACTTGATTTTTGAAAATTTAGGGTTTACTAATTTCATCCTATTCATGTACCTAACATATGAACTTGATCTCAAATAGACATATTAGATACTCATGAATGGAATGGTTAAGTCATCATCAAAATATGGACAATGTATAACTATTAGGTCAACATAGACCACTTACTATATCCTCATAGAGAAAGAGATCAATAACCTCTTTGACTTTGCAGATAGATGTGTTGGTCTTATGGGTGTTTTCCGCATTGATGGTGTTTCCTCACCTTCCAATGGTGCATCCCTAATCCCTCCTAATGTGTGTGCATGATGAGGTTTAAAAGTATGCAATCTTTCTAAAATACTTCAATCCTTCTCCCCTCTTAACCCACACCTTGAATGTTATTTTGACTCCTCTAATGATGAGTGGGATTAGAAGGATCCTTTCCCAGATGATGAAGATGACTTCATTTTCATCGATCTTGAGTGTCATGAACATCCACCCATGATTCCACTCATAGTTTTATTTAACCACAAACAAGCTTCTATCCTTTGATTTCCATTCCACTATTAGTCAAGCCTAAGAGCTCCTCCACCACAACATATCATGCGACTGTCATTATCTCTAGATCCAATTCTACCCTTGTTGCCCTTTTCCAACCTAACCATCCCTATCTAGACTTGTTTTTCTTAGATAATGCTTCTTTTGAAGAAGTGATCCTTGCTTCTCCTGATTAAAACTCTTCACAAACCTCCTCAAACAATAATACAAATATACTTTCCAAAATTATGATCTCTATCTCTCACTCTTCCCATTATTCCTCACCCTCTAGTTTCTTAATCTTTAGAGCCACAATTAATTCTTTCTCTTCTGAGTACAACATATTCCTCACCCTCCATCTAATTAGATGATTTTGGGTTTAAATAAAAAAGACAAACTTTAGACACATAAAATCACAACAATTTTTAGATTTTTTTGTTGTTGTATTTCTAATTATAAATTGTATGGTTGTCAAATCATTTTTGTTTCAAATGTCATTTTCATAATCACCCTTTTCTCATATACACTAAAAGGGGAAATAAGTAATTAATTTTTATAAAAGAAACATTTTCTCACTCCGAGCTAATTTGAAAAAAATCTTTCCATTTACAACTCACCTTCGAATATATCCTATACCCTAATGCATCACAAAGTCCTCTTCTCATGTTTAATGATTTGATTAGTATTTTATCCTCTTATAATGTATCCCTTATACACCACTCCAACCTCCAAATTTTCTCCCCCCCCCTCTAACACATACACCCTCCATGCATGCAAAATTCCCCCAGCAACCATGGTGTCTACCCTTCCTTAAACCCCTCTATACCCTCCGTAAACATCATTTTCTAAAATAGACAAGACATGACTATACTTGATAACCCTATTAAGCCCCCTTATTTCCAAAATAAGACACCAACCTTGTACTCTATCTGTCAACATAACACCATGACAAGGCCTCAAAAAAGAGCAACTACCGCTCTCCACCCACCATAATCCTTTATCCCACTTCTATTTGTCCTTCCAATACTCTATCCAGTTATCCCCTTCCTTTCCAAGTTCCATAGTCCCTCAACATGGACCCTATCTGTCAACCTAGATCTTGCCTTGCACAAATCCCCCTAACAACTGAAACCTACCTAGAACTAGGTCTGAAGCACGATTTACACATCAATTTTCCCCTTGTGGGCCTCCAAAAGGCATAGTTATTTGGCTTAAGAGCCATTATTGTCCCTCTATATATTGATGTTGGACATAATTCCTTGGTCTTGTGCTCTACATTATCCAAAACTTATCATCCAACCTTCTGCACACTATGTTAAACACACCAAAAGTAATTTGAAATAATGAGCTCATGTATGCTCTCAAATTAGCTAACGAGATGAAGAAGGTTGTGGACAAATCTTTCTATGTGGAATTTGGCTCTAAGAGAGTGGAGGCTAAAAAATTCTTTTGGGACACCGCTCTTAGAGCCTCCACTTCCCATGACTACTCCATATACAATTCCATCACCTCTGGTCTTCCTACCCACCTATAGACATGTGACATTTAAAGAACAATAACATACAACCGAGATGCCCTCCTTGTTGAACTCCCTAAAGATACCACCATCCCAATAAACGTTTTTCATGTAAATATTGCCTTACTTGCCTCTCCAAATTTTACCAACGTACACTCTTTGAATCATTATGGGGGAATCATCTTATCCTCTCACTCCTTTTAGAATAAATGACCCCTATAACGAAAGTCTTTTCTTATTTGATAATATTTTTCATCCTCCCCTTTGGATGTTCATCTCGACTTTTACAACTCTTCTCATGCAACTAAATCACCATCTTCTCATAGCCGTCTCCAAGAAAAACAAAATCTGTTTGACATTTTCCACATTCCAAAAGATAAAGTTTCTCTAGCAGTATACCAAACTAAGTTAAACCCTAATCCCTCTCCCTTGGGGCCCTAAAAATCACATGTCTGGACTCATAAAATGATGATCCCTGATCTATATCACCCTCAAAGCCCATCTCTGACATATGCCTCTAACTTATATTATTCTTCCACTTTATCTGCATCGACCTTTACTTTTGTACCTTCAACAAACAACCATACCCTCTTCTTGTAATAAGTAATAAAAGAACATGTTTCTTACACTAATAATTTCTTTGAGTTTATATCTACATCTATCTCGGGTGAAATATTACATCACTAGAAACCTCACATGATATGGTTGTGGACTTTCTAGCCCCATCACTGGATATTCCATGTATTGACTCAGAAGGTTCATTCTCTCCAATGGAAGGATTAATTATCTTGTCCCTCATAAATGGTTAAAAAGTTTACAACTCCACATATCAACCTACACCACCCACTATAACCCATATGGTATCATTTTCCATTGTTTGTTTCTCCTTCAAATCATAGCCAACACTTTCCCAACACCATGAAACACGATCCCACAAACAACTTTCTTTTCTGGTCTAACTTGGAGGTGCACTTGGGTTTTGGCAATAGCATGGGTCTATTTTCTATAATGAGGATGACAAATATGATTTCATGGTGCTTGTATACCATAATGTTATTGGTTATAATCAAGTAGTGAGGTTTTCAACCTGCTTTTTTGGCTCCCTTCACATTTAACGATTATTTCCTTCCCTTTTAAATTTTAGTTCTTTTTTTTCTCTTGGAATATTAACAATTTAGATTCTTATAATATATAAAGGCTTTCCAAACATCACATTAACTTTAAAAAAATTGGTTTCATCATATACCAAGAAAGAAAAACCCATCTCACAAATAGAAAACTTTGCATGTTAGGGGGTCACAAAATTAATACATGGCTCTAATTTTAGCTGAGGGTATTATTGACTTAAGATCTAAATTGAAACCCTTGTTTCAATTGACTAAACACTTGTTTTGATGATGACTAAACCATTCCACTTATTTGTGTCTAATTCTTCTACTTGAGTTATTTCATATTAGGTATAGACATACTCTAAATGCCCTAACTTGCACATCCTAACTTGGAAAAATGAGTCAAAATCTATGTCATGAACTTTTGTGGAAAAGGCCTCAAATCCTTTAGAGTTGTGTTGTAAATCACTTGTAATGATTGTATTACTTGTAATTAAGCTAAGAAAAAATTAAGATCACTTAAAATGAATATTAAGCACTCTAATGACAATTTCTAAGATTCATTGTAGTGACCTTTGTCGGCCAAGTTTCATCCTTGATAAAATCGATCGACGCCCTTGATGGATCTTGAAACTACTAGGTTTGACCAAGTTTCCCCACGACAAACTTGACAAAAACCTCCTCATAGGAAAACCAAATTTAAGTCGTAGGATGAGATTCATTTAGGATAAATCGACCAACAACTCAAATTTGATTTTTCGCATAGTGTTATTGATTGAGTTTACCAAAAGTAAACTCGACTAACTACACTATATGGAACTTTCATAAAAAGTGTTTCTAGCCATTGGAGTGTTTCAAAACTAAAAAATCGATATGTTGCAACACCCCAAATGGCTAGAATTTTTCCTTCAGTCTTTCGATTCGCTAGTAGGAATCCCCAACTACATATAGGACCCCTTGGGATTCATCCCATGGTTAGTCAAGCACTATGAAGGCCCATATATTATAGTTGAGTTCATCCTACAACCACCTTATAATATCAAGATTAATCACTTACTACATCCATTAGAGTGAGTAGGAGATTTGTAAGAGAGCTATTCCCACATGTATATATTGTGAGGCTTTTACTTTCTACACCTCCAAATCTCTCTTTCTACCATGAAGATGAAGGTTCTCTCTCTTGTCTAAGAGAGGTGAATAAGAAGAAGGGAAGGAATCCCTTGATCAAAACTTCTCCTTAAAGAAGGTGAAATCAAAGGCGGAAGATCCAAGAAGAGTGGGTAATTCCTTCAAAGTGAAAGACATTTTGCAAGAGTGGTTTTTATAGATCTATTCACCCCCTCTAGATCCCATAACCATTATATCCATGAGGTATTAGTGGTAGTATAATTCTTTCTTGGAACGGTCATCTACTCACCTTGTATGATCACACCATTCAAAAATACTCTATATTATCACCTTCCTTGATAACTCTTATTGTCTGTAACGAGATTATATGGTGAACTATCCTTAAAAAAAGTGTCTTTTGTCAATGCACTCACATATCTAGGACAACTATTATTCCAATACCCCTTGGATACATGATGGAGCTTCCACTCACGTGGAATTGCGTGCACCACTAAAAATCCTAAAGATGGTAAGTCTTTAAGTTTAGCCTTTCTTATACTAGATCGAGAACTCCACCCACGTATGCTAAGATACGTGGAAGTCTTATCGTAGTATAGTTTAAGGGTCGAATCCACGGGACAACGGTCTTGTTGGGAACAACAAGATGAAAAATGTTAGAATTTCATTTAATCTCTTAATAGTTGGTATTTAAATCAAAAGGTTGGTTTGGTTGTTTTTAAACTAAGAGCAAGTACAGCAATCAAGTAAATTTAAGGATGTTAAACAATGATAAGAAGCCACCAGGGTGTGATCGGTTTTCACCGCCACTACACATGGATCAAAGCATGCAATATAAAACACAACCTGCAATAAGAGTCAAAATAGTTAGTATCTTTGTAGACTAAGTTTCCTTTTGGAGAACTAACTATGAGAAGTGCGGGAATGTTGCAAAGTCAGCCATCCCCGAATGAATGGTCAACTACTTTGCATCATTCCCTTCGCAAAGTGTGTTCCTCGACTTATCAAGGTTGTACTTTCATACGTCAATTGATTCCATTTCATAGTATGAAAGTAAAATGATGGAAGTGAGTTTACGCCACTTCTTGAAAAACACTCCCAGATACCAAAACAGATGCATGGTGGATACATGCATCAAGAACCAATATTCAATCGAGTTTCGAATCTAGTAGCACAAACATAGACAATTCATACTAAAAGATAAAAGATAACACAAATTGGTGATCAAGAAACAAGCATTCATTAAACGATTGATGTTGAACTGAAAAGAAAGCATCTCTACATTGCAAACTATGGATTACATTACATGAAATGAAAACATGGGTAGCGGGGCTACTCCCCACACCCCAGTGAGAGAGACTACTCGCTCATAGCTATGACAAAGAAGGAGGCAAGAAGAGAGAGAGAGAGCATCATCCCCACAAAGGAGAGAGGAAAGTCAACCCCTTAGAGAGAGAGAGAGTGACGATCTTCAATCTTCACAGGTTGCTCGATGACGAGGTCTCCTCTTCCCATCTTCTTTGATGGAGAGAGAGAGAGAAAGCAGCTTCAGGATGGAGCGTGGATCTCAGACTGGCAGCCTTTGGGCGGAAGACGGAAGTTGGAAAAGCTCTGGAGTAGTAGAGGTAGCCTCTGGGCATCTGAAACTTGATGATTTGGGAGGACCCCTTGGGTCTTATTTATAGGCCTTAAGTGAAGTCCAAACGGTTTGGACAGTTTTGGATCCAAACGGTTTTGAAGACCGTTTGGATTCTGAAACTATTTGGAATTTGAAACCGTTTGGACCCCGAGATCGTTTGGACTCTGAAACCGTTTGTCCCCGAGACCGTTTGGACTCTGAAACCATTTGGACCCCGAGACCGTTTGGACTCTGAAACCGTTTGGACTCTGAAACTGTTTGGACTCTGACACAGTTTGGACCCCGAGACCGTTTGGACTCTGAAACCGTTTGGACTCTGAGACTGTTTGGACTCCGAGACCGTTTGGGCTTCTGAGACCATTTGTCTTCATGCGGTCTTGGGACCGGTTGACTCCATACGGTCTTGGGACCGGTTGGCTCCATGCGGTCTTGGGATCGGTTGGATCCATGCGGTCTTGGGATCGGTTGACTCCATGCAATCTTGGGACTAGTTGACTCCATGCGGTCTTGGGACCGTGTGAGTCCATGCGGTCTTGGGACCGATTGGCTTCATGCGGTCTTGGGACCGTGTGGGTCCATGCGGTCTTGGGACCAATTGACTCCATGGGGTCTTGGGACCGGTTGGCTTCATGCGGTCTTGGGACCGTGTGAGTCCATGCGGTCTTGGGAGCGATTGGCTTCATGTGGTCTTGGGACCATGTGAGTCCATGCGGTCTTGGGACCAGTTGAGTCTTTTATGATTTTTTGTGTCTTTTTCTGTAAGTAAAAAGGAGAAAAGTTAATCTAACAGTATATTTGCAATAAGAGAGGATAGTTAGGGATTTTGTCTAATTTTATCTGAGAAAGAGTGTGGAACACTGAAGAAAAATACTAAGATAACATCATAAAATTGGAGGTTATCACCCCCCCAAACTTAGAGTCTGTCGTGTCCTCAAGTTAGATAGAGCTAAGGCATGTAGCGGCGAGGCGATTTTATTTAGTTAAGGTTTCCATACTCTTGTTGTAGTTCTAAACCTGAGATCTCCTAAGGTCGTATCGGAGCCTTTTTCTTGCCTTAACTCTTTCAGGTACTGAGAGTTGCTTGGATCTCAGGTTCTTTCCATATCTCAAAGTCTGCATTGGAACCACTTTTTGTTCGGTGCATGTCGTTGACTCTAATCAGCTTTATACTTTCTCTGAAAATCCTACTGGAAGCTAGAGTGGGTATGAGGGTTGGCTAAAGGCTTAAAGTGTAACTCCCCCTTCAAGTGGGGGAGGGGTTGTCTATTCTTTTAGGATCTCACTACCGGGCACGATACATCTGCCTTCTTGAGGGTAGCTGAATGTACCGGCCGGGCGAGCCCTTTATCAGCCTTTCATATATTTAGATACCTTAGGGTCTCGCTACCGGGCACGATACATCTGCCTTTGTGAGGGCAGCTAAATGTACCGGCCAGGCGAGACCTTCATTGGCTCTCTATATAGATCCTTATTCATGGCACAACTCTCATAGTTTTATTCGACACTCTGGCTTTTATTCGTAAAAACTCACAAGCTTAGGTTATGGGTTTTTAGGGAAATTGTTTGGGCGGCCAAGCCTCTTTTATTTGAAGAGAAGAAAGTTGTTCTTAGAGTTTCTCGACATGCACTTATTTGGTTTACTTGCGAGACATCTTGATTTGTATTTGACCTGATATCCATCCCATCCTTGAGAGTGATTGGCTTATTTTGGCCTTGATGCTAACTTGCGGCGAGTCAGATGTAGAAATGAAGCAAACGCATGAGAATTCAAAAGTGGGGATATTTTATTAATTGCCATTACATATCTAAGTGCTATTCTTATTATTACTTTTTGAGGACTAGCTGGATTCTAAAGTTGGTTAGAGATGACTTTGTTCCAAAAGGGGTGTTCTTCTTGCAAAGTTTATTTTAACAGGGAAGACAAAAAATAAATGCGTCAGGAAAACTGTAAGAAATGAAAGAAAATGTAGGAAGGGTTTGGAAATGATACCTCACCCTTGTCAGTGTACTCCCCCCCCCTAACTTATCACTCACTCTGTCCTCAGAGTGTCAAAGTGATAGGTGGAGAAGGACAAGGACAAGGGCATCAGGCTTCTATTAATCCCAAGTTTTCCCCTGGTGTTTTGATTAGATTAGCTGCAAACTTTCCGCGTAGGGCGTGGTAATCCACGTATGTCATATCCTCTACTGGTCTTTGAAGGACCATGATGGTGTACATCCAGTAGAGGACGTGGAAGCCGCAGTCGTTTGATTCCCGAATTTGTTGGGGACATTTGTGGTTGAAGGATGGGCGATGAAAGTGTTCTTTGTCGTATGCCCTGGTGTGCTGACTTAGAATATCGATTAGTCTATTTGCACATTCCTCGCCACTTCCTCTGTGGGCGTCTTTGGTGTCACTACATATTTCTTCTGCCGTGGATTGAACTGGCTGTCAGAACTGTTGTAGATGGTAGTTGTTCCTTTGAGTAGGATTGTTGCCAGAAGCATCCAGTGCTCATGGTGAAGGAATGGTAGCATGATAAACTTCAGTGTTGTGTGTTGTTGGAAGGAAATTAGTGCTTCAGTTGTTATGAAGTTCTTTAGCTTTAGGAGATCTTCCTTCATATATGCAGATGCCATATAGGTTGTAGGGTGATTCCGTCCGAGAAGAAATTGATAGGCAGCCATCAAGCTCACGGATAGAGACCATTTGAACTGTACAGTTTCTCGTAACGCGTCTGCCATGACCAAAATGTCACCGGACATCAAAACGAGGTCATCTTTCTCGGCGTAAAGCCTTGACATGATGAGACAGAGTTCATTGTCAGAGAGACTTTTACAAGCACTGAGGTTGAAATCTGGGAAAGTTGGTTCTATGGAAGATTGGGGCACCATTTGTGATGGTGATCTCCTAATGGTTGCCCCTGACAAAAGATCTATGTCCCCTTTATCCTGCGCCAGATCAAAGTGGGAAGGGTCCCATTTTCTTTGCTCGGGAACTATGGATGGATGTTTGTTTTTCTCCAATTCTTTTAAAGTTTGTCTGTAAGGTCGCCTTTACGGATGTTGGATTGCTGAAAAGAGGTAGCGAGGGACGTCATCTGGTGTCATTGTTGGGTCCTTGAAGAACCTTCTATCACAAATGAGCTCCATGGCGTAACGCCCTCGCAGGGAGTGAAAATCTTCAGCGACCAGCTCGGTAAAGGGGATTTCTTGGTTTAGCACTTGAATGTGACAGATAGTGCAAAAAGTGCAATCCCCAGGTCCCTCAGTTGTTTGGACTTGCAGGTTTATTATTTGGAACCAGGGTTGGCTCCAGTCCTGACGGGGGGACGGGCGTACAACCCAAATTAGCTTAAGAAGCTGGAAAGGTATACATCTTGCCTCTCCTGCTTCTTCTCCAACAAAATTTATTGTTCCGACTGGTAGCTCAGTGGTGCAAAAATTGTACACCTTGGTGTCCCGAGCCTCGGTGTCCACAATTATAAACAACCAGTGATCGGAAACTTGAAATGGCATGGTAAGATATCGTGCCCTCCGTGCTAAACCAGCACGCAGCCGCTTGATTGACTTTGCTCGTATTTCTTTGTATAACAAGCCGATAGATAGAGCAGGTGAGGCATTGAATATTGGTTGCTTCCTCTAAGAGATTCTATAAACTTCTATGCAATTGGCAAGTAGGACACGGAAGATTGCCATTGACATCATTGACTGTGGTCGCAGGATGATACGGAAATCTTCGCATGTCAACTTGCACTTAGTCTTTGTATTGTGGTAGATGATGTCTCCCCCCTCTTTGGCATCGTCGACAATAGTGTTCAGGATAAAGATGTCCTGAGCATCTAGTATAGAGATGGCTGCCATATCTAAATCGTGCATCTTATGCGGTAGAGGTGGTGGCGGGGGAAGCTCCTACGGAGGGGGTGAAGAAGTTTGCTCCAAATCTTCTATATAGCCTTGCAGATCTTCATCTGAATTGGAAGCAGAATCGAGTTCTTCATCTGTATCTAAACGGACACGTTCTGATTCTTCCTATTCTGGCGGAAAGGGCACTGATTGGTCAAGTGTGGAAAAATGTTGAGTGGCAGCTCTTGGTGGGCTTGCGCTGGTTCCTAAAATACATTGGTGGAACTCAGCAAAAGCCGCATCTTTTACAGATTCCCCTATGGATCCCAAAGTAGAGTAATCGAGGAATTAGTCCCCATATGATATATTTACATTTTCGTTGTGGGTGGGGGACTTGGGATGATGTCCACCTTCTTGGTGGTCTTTGTTGTATCCTTTCTGAGAAGGTTCTGCTCCTTGGCTTGGGCCCTCCCCAACATTGTTTGGGGCATCCGATTTGTCATCTGAGGAGGTGGTATCATTGTTAGAATCTGTGGAGGAGTTGGAGTCATCTTTGTCTTCATCATCACCTTCTTTGTCAGTTGTTGCTTTGTCTATGAGCTTCTTGTGTGCTGTCTTCTTGCACTGCCGATGGATGGTTTGTAACTCATCAAATGCCACTTGCACATGCTCATGTGTTTCGAGCAGTGCGTCGTGTGTTTCCTTGAGATCTTTGTATCGGTCCTCGGCAGAGAGGAGTCACGCTGTAAGATCTGTTACTGTATCTCGTAATTGTTGGATTTCATTGTTCGTCGACTCCTCTTGGCGATTGCTGAGTTGTGTGAGAGTGTTGGTGATGTTATCCAAGCACGTGCTAAGAGCTGTTTGTTGATGCTTGAGCTCGTGGAGAAACTCAGGCAGAGGTTGAGTCTGCATAGAGATCTCTTCGACTTGCTTGGCCATCGCTTCTTGCTAGCCTTTTACTCCAAGGACCAGCTCGGGCAAGGTGTTGTAGTGGCTGTCGATGTGATCAACTTGCCTGGCCACTACATCTTGTCATTGCTGAAAACCTTGGAGGATGCTTGGAAAGGCACGGTTCTTCTCGTCGATCTTGGTGACATGTTTAGATAATCCCTACACACAAGAAAAAATGGAATGCATTATGTTAGAAGGGTCGGTGAGGAGGTTTTGGATGGTGTCGAATTGACGTCTGAATTCCTCACTGACATTTGTGAAAGGGACCCCGGTTATGGAAGGGTGGGGTGGTTGGGGTCTGGGTAGTAGGGTTGTAGTGTCTTGCGGAAGAGACATTGTTGATGGTTCTGCAAACTACGTGGTGACTATAGATGGGGTCACCAGCGGTGTCGGGGTGGTGGTGGATGTGAAAGGTGGTGGTATATCTTGTGAAAATGGTGGGATTGAAAGTGGTGGGGGAAAGATTGTGGGGATGGAGGTGAAGGTGGTGAAGTCGGGTGTAGTAGTGGAGAAGGGGATGCCCGAAGAGAAAAAGGGTGAAGAGGAGGATGCGGGTGGTGGTGTAGTTGTGGAGGAAGATGGAAGAGTGGTGAATTGTGGAAAGGTGGAGGGTGGTGAAGTGGTGGTGGTAAGCTCAGCAGTTAGGATCATAATGAAGGAGTCTAGAGATGAGGTGGTGATTTGTTCTTCGGGGAGGGTGGCTTCTGGCTCTAGATGTGGTTTTGATGTTGGTGTCCCCGACAGCTGTTGTTGCTGTGAAAGCCTTTTCGAAGGTCGTTTCACTGGAATTTTTGTTATACGATCTGTCGGGGCTGTGATACTGAGCGTAGTCTGCCCCGCTTGGGTTGTCTTAGCTTGTGCTTTGACCGGAGCTAGGAGTTTGGTAATCTCTTCATCAGTAAAGAGAAGTTTGTCTTTGTCGTAGTCCACTAGCTCCGGAAGCGGTAGTAGGGTCCTGGAAGATTTGACAGTTGGGCAGAAGATGTAATGTAATTTCGCATCCTTTTCCTTGATAATGTAGGAATTCTTCACGGTCTGTTCGTTGGTAAGGATGTCACCCTTGATCTTCGTGCAGCGCGGAAGAAATCTGTCCATCCTGAGATATTTGATTATCGAAGTTATGTGCCCACCCATGCAAATTTCTTTCCCTATGGCGTAGGCGGAGAATTTTTGTATCAAGTGTCGGCCAATATTGACCGGCTTTCCATGCAGAATGGACCATAGGAGAAAAAGGTCAGCGGTTATAACATTTCCACCCTCCGTTCTGGGGAAGAGTGCACCAGTGAGGATCTTGTGAAGTGTACGCACGAACCCAGAATGGATATTGGAGGCTTTGCATGTCTTTGCCTCATAAACTGGGAACCCTATTAAAGTTTTCCAGAAGCTATGTCTATTGAATTGTGAATTTTCCGTTCATGTAGCTTTGGCCATTTTGAGATGCTCTGGGTTGTCGATGAAGATTTCGTTCAGAAGATTTTCTGTTATGACAACCTTGCTGCCAAAGAGTTTGGTGACCAGCCTACGATCACCTCCATCCCTTGATCTATCCATAATGTCGACGGGTTCTTTATTAAGATAAGTGAAGAATTCAGTTGTAGGTTCAGTGTAGGAGATCTCAGGTACCAAACACAACCTTGAAAGATTGGCGTTGTCTAGCATGGTGAGAATTCTGTCGTAGATCCCCATCTTAAGCAGTACGCTGGAGCAGACATACTTTGTAGGTTTTAGCATTTTATCGATGGAGGGAAGGGTGTGTATGTAGAGGTTTTCTAGTGGTGGTGTTGTAGTGGTGATGGGAGTGAAAAAAGGAATAGTGATGGTGGCGGAGGTGGTGGTTGGTGGAATGTTTCCTGCCAGGGTTTGTTCCCTTGCAGTGACAGGATGAACCTGTTTTCTTGCACGCTTCTTTGGTTGTTGAGTTGTGGTGGCTTCTGGGGCCTTCCTTTTCCCCTTTCTCTTTGTGGTGGGGGATTCCTCCTCGGGAGTTGGCTCGTATTCTGAGCCCTCATCGCTAGAAGAAAGTTCTTCTATTTCTTCTTCTGGTGCCTCAGCTAGACAGTTGTTTATGTGGTCGATTTCACATAAGACTTTTATGATGTTAACCTTTGGTGGGGCTTTCCCAGTCTTGTTGAAGGTGTCTATTATCTTTTTTAGGTTGGTTCGGTCCTCCATGAGTTGCTCGCTTGTCCAGAAGGGGGCGTCTTCGTTTCCGGTTGGTTGCTTTGCTGGTGAAGCCATTTCTGAAAATGGAAAATCATGTGTTCGAATAACAAGTTTAAAATTAGATTGTATGTGTTTATATGTGTTTTTATGTTATAGTGAAAAATAGGCGGTTTTGAAAAGCCAAACGGTTTTGGAGACCGTTTGGTCCCAAACAGTTTCAAGACCATTTGGTCCCAAATGGTTTCAAAACTGTATGGTCCCAAACGGTTTGAAGATTGTTTGGTAGGTGAAGCGTCGAGGAGTGGTCGGCGACGAAGAGGACGACGATGGCGAGAAAGGGGGGTGCCGCGACAGCGCCGAAGATGTCGACGGTGGTAAAGACGGTTGTGGAGGCGAAAGAAAAAAGATAATGGTGCGATAGAGCCGCGGCGGCGTTTGCAGGCATCGGCGATGGTGGCACGACTACCTTATAGCTGTTGGTGGAGATGACGACAATGAAGCGAAAAGCGGTGGCACTGTGGTGAGGTCGCTGACCGGCCTAAATGGCGTGTCCTAGAATTGGAGGTGGATTTGAGGTAGTCGAGCTTTTACATTTATAAACTCGAATCCTTCTAGGCCCCCACAACTTTGTTTACGGGGTCGAACACAGGGACAAGGGGGTAGTGTTGAGAACACATAATCGACACGCTACACTCTGGCAGGTATATAAAGAGAGATAAATTCCCAAAAAGGGAAGCAGTAAGATGTCACAAATAAAACAAAGAAAACTATCTCCAAGTGGAGCTACAAGAGAGAATTAAGGTTTTAATCATTTAGCAGTTTTTAGGGGTTTTCATGCAACAGAAACAGAAAGATCTTGCTCGAGCTAAAGCGAGGTACGAAGGATAAAACTCCATTAAAACAAGCGGCGGTAGAACCAGTCCTGTACCCCTCCTCTCGAAGCGGGTACCTCAAACAAGGCATCAGCGCCCCTCTCGAGGTCACTAGACTAAAATTAGAGTGGAAAGGTCACTAAAGCAAATCCGTTCCAGGCACTCTCGTACTCCAGAATCGGACCAAACACTAGAGCCACAACACAACTCTCGAAGTTGTTGCGACGGGAAAACACGATTCGTTAGCTAAGCGAAACACGATCCAAACATGCAAGCTAGAGTTCGGATATCAAACATAGCAGTCATCCAACATTGTGTACCAAGCATAGAGCAACAAGTAATTAAGCATCTTCTATTTCCATAAACAAATAAAGGGTCTTAATTACAATTCATAAGTAAGGAATTAAATGAAAGAAAGTAAAGATAGGTGTCGCCTCCTTGATGTAGAAGGATGACAAGGTGTTGTAGCTCCCCTGCCCGATATCGGTCAGAGGCCTAGCCCGATACAGAGGTGTTGGGCAGCACACCCTCTCGGGCGGCACGCACCGACTGTCGACCGTATCACTCAAGGACCCTGGCCGATACGCTCATGTTGGGCGGCACGCTCGACAAGCTAAGCGTATCGGGTTGATATCGTGTCGGGCTAAGAGCTGCGCATTGCTGATGTCGGGCACTTGTGTCGCTCATCTACGTCGGCCGATATCGGCCCGCAGTGTCACCCGGGACGGTCCTAAGTGAATTGTCCCCTCCCTCTCGGGATGAGGAGAAGCTCACCTAGTGTTGCCCGAGACAAGCACTGGGGCACGACATGTATGCTCTCGCAGACTCCTCGGAAGATGGCTCAACTCCCAACTGTTCGAGTTCTAAAACTCAAACTGACCAAGCTGTCTTTTCGGCTCCCTGTAGCTGCTATTTATAGTCAGCTGGTTGGGGAGAAGACTTGGTGCTCGAAGCGCCATGTGGCCCCCTTATGCGCCAGTCGTTGGACGGGCCGATACAGAGGTGTCGCTCGACGTAGATGGTGTCGGCTATCAGTCGTGATGGGCAGCGCGCCTACCGGTGGGTGACTGTGTCGCCCGACAAGCTGGGTTGTCGGGGCAAGCCGGGCTCCCTGTCGGGTAGAAGGTGTGTCGTCCGTCAGCTTCTTCTCGCGTGGCACCTCTTCGTCGAGCGTCTTTGTGTCGCCCAACCCCTGTCGGGTAGGGGTTGTATCGGGCGTCAGGGAGGCCGAGACAGGCTTGGACTTATTCATGGGCCGGAGCGGCCTTATTGCCCAAAAATGAGGAAAACTCTACAAAAGATAGGAAAATTGGATTAAGAGAATTGCTTGGCCAATTATTGCGAAAGTGCTTATAAAAGAGAGGAAAATAGCAGAAAAGGGCAGTTTTGATAACAGAAAAACAACCTAAAATATCACAAAATTTGGTGTTATCAGTCGTCGTGAAGAAACACGGGAACTAGATCGACAGTGGCGGAGGGAACCTGAGTTGCGTGGAATCAGGAAGACAGAGGCTATGGAATAGTGCTTGCGCAAGGGTTTTCGAAAACTCAGGAGTCGGAAGAAAGAAGAAGAAGAAGAATGAGGGGGGCTAGGGTTATATATATAGGGATCGGGGGTTGACCCTACAAATTCTCCAGGTCAAACGGTCTGAGACCGAATGGACTCCAAATGGTTTCAAGACCGTTTGGCTCCAAATGGTTTCAAAACGGTTTGGATCCAAATGGTTTGAAGACTGTTTGGCTCCAAACGGTTTCAGGACCGTTTGGCTAGGTTAGGGGTTAAAGCTTTTTATATTTTTATATTTGTTTTGGTTATGTGAATTTTTATATTTTCAGACTAAAGATGGTAATCCTAGATTAAACAAAGGAAATAGAAAAATAAAAAGTGATACTCAGATCTTGGGTTGCCTCCCAAGTAGCGCCTGGGTTTTACGTCGCTGCCTCGACGAGGTTTTGATGTTGTGGCATCTCTGATCTCAATAGTTTGTCTCAGCATTTTATCTGCTGGAGTGTAGTATGTTTTCAATCGATGGCCATTGACTGTCCTTTCTCCTCCATTGTCGTCAACAATTATGACAGCTCCAGTCAGGTATATATGTTTGATGGTGAAAGGCCCGGACCACTTTGTGCGGAGTTTTCCGGGGAACAATTTGAGCTTGGAGTTAAAAAGGATTACTTTGTCACCGATGGAGATGTCTTTCCTTTTTAGATGACCGTCGTGCCACATTTTGGTTTGTTCTTTATAAATCCTAGCACTTTGGTAAGCGGTCATTCGGAGCTCCTCAAGTTCTTGCAATTGGAGTTGTCTGTTTTCTCCGGCACTTTTAAAATCGAAATTCAGCTGTTTAATGGCCCACCAAGCCTTATGCTCAAGTTCTACTGGAAGATGACATGAATTCCCGTATACCAAACGGAATGGGGTTGTCCCGATTGGTGTTTTATAAGCTGTTCGGTAAGCCCAAAGGGCATCGGGAAGCTTGGTGGACCAATCAGTGCGGTGTTTATTGACTGTTTTTTCTAAAATTGCCTTCAGTTGTCTATTTGAAACTTCAACCTGACCAATGGTCTGTGGATGGTAAGGCGTGGCAACTTTATGGTTAACTCCGTATTTCTTTAAGAGGGTTTCAAAGTTTTGTTCCAGAAAATGGGTCCCTCCGTCGGATATGACAGTTCGGGGGACTCCAAATCTGGTAAAAATGATATCTTTAAACATCTTAATGACTGGTTTGGAATCGCTGGACACTGTGGGTATAGCTTCGACCCATTTCGAGACATATTCTACTGCAACCAGAATGTAGGAGAAACCATATGAAGAAGGAAAGGGCCCATGTAGTCTATCCCCCACACGTCGAAAAGTTTGATCTCTTGCCACGTGGTGAGGGGCATTTCATTCCTTTTAGAGATGCTGCCAGAAAATTGACATTTGTTGCAAGATTTCACAAAATCATAGGAGTCTTTTGCTATGGTTGGCCAAAAGAATCCGGATTGCAGAACTTTTATAGCAGTTTTCTTCACGCTCATGTGTCCCCCAGTAGGGCCAGAATGGCAATGCTCTAAGACGAGGGTAGTCTCTTCGTCGGGTAAGCAGTGACGGAAAAGTCTGTCTGCGCATAGGCAAAAAAGGTAAGGTTCATCCCAATAGTATTGCTTTACATCGTGAAGAAATTTCCTTTTGTTGTGATGAGAGGCGGAAGGATGAATGATTCATGTAGCCAGATAATTAACAATGTCGGCATACCAAGGGAATCCATTGGTAACTTTCATTAGTTGGTCATCTGGAAGGGAGTCTCGGATAGGTACTTTATCGTCATCCTTGACTTCAATACGACTGAGGTGATTGGCGACGACGTTTTCCACTCCGCTTTTATCTTTGATTTCCAAATCGAATTCCTGAAGCATCAACACCCAGCGGATAAGTCTGGGTTTTACATCTTGCTTTTGAATTAGATACCGTATGGTGGAGTGGTCAGTGTAGACGATGACCTTGGCTCCAATCAAGTAGGAGCGAAATTTTTTGAATGCATAGATGACAGCTAAGAACTCTTTTTCTGTAGTAGTGTAGTTCTTCTGTGCTTCATCGAGCATTTTAGATGCATAGTAGATTACATAGGGTTTCTTGTCGATTCTCTATCCTAGCACGGCCCCTATGGCATAATCGCTCGCATCACACATGATTTCAAAAGGTTGTGACCAATCCGAGGCTCTTAGTATGGGTGCAGAGACTAAAGTGTTTTTCAGAGTTGAGAAACTTTGTAAGCATTCTTGATTAAAATTGAACTCGGTATCTTTGGTCAGAAGTTGGGTCATGGGCTTTACTATTTTTGAGAAATCTTTGATAAATCTTCTGTAAAACCCAGCATGACCCAAGAATGCCCGTACTCCTTTTATATATTTTAGTGGCGACAACTTCGAGATAACATCTATCTTTGCCTTATCTACATCAATCCCTCTATCACTCACTCTATGTCCGAGGACGACACCTTCAGTTACCATAAAATGGCATTTTTCCCAATTCAAGATGAGGTTCGTTTCCTCACATCGTTGTAAGACTTGTCCAAGGTTGAGTAGACAGTTGTCGAAGGAATCTCCGTAAACTGAAAAATCATCCATGAAAACCTCCATTATAGATTCTGTTAATCCTGCAAAAATAGCTGACATACACCTTTGGAATGTAGCAGGTGCGTTGCACAGCCCGAATGGCATTCTTCTAAAAGCATAGGTTCCAAAGGGGCAGGTAAAGGTAGTTTTTTCTTGGTCTTCCGGGTGTATAGGGATTTGGTAGAACCCGGAATAACCATCTTGATAGTAGAAGTATTTCTGATGGGATAAACATTCTAGGACTTCGTCGAGAAAGGGCAAAGGGTAGTGATCTTTTCGTTTTGATTTGTTGAGTTTCCTATAGTCGATACACATCCTCCACCCTATCACAGTCCTTGTCGGTACTAACTCATTCTTGTCACTTATTACGACAGTGGTTCCTCCCTTTTTGGGGACCACTTGGACGGGGCTGACCCATTGGGAATCTGAGATTGGGTAAATTATGCCAGCTTTCAGTAGTTTGAGGACTTCAAGGCGGACTACTTCTTTTAGATTGGGGTTTAGCTTCCTCTGGTGTTCTCTTGATGGCTTGAATTCTTCGACCATGGGCAGTCTATGCATGCATAAAGTTGGGTTTATACCTGTAAGGTCATTTATTTTGTATGCAATGGTTTTCTTGTGTTTCTTCAGCTCAACAAGAAGCCTTTCTTCCTGGTTTTCTGTCAGGGTGGAACTGATGATAACTGGACATAATTTTGCTTCGTCCAAAAAGACGTGTTTAAGTCCCATTGGTAGAGTCTTCATCTCAGGAGCCTTGGGTGTTTCTGTTGCTTCTAAAATAGTGACAGATTTAAGCTCCTCAAAGGTGGTTGTCGACGCTTCTTCAGCTTTCTCTAAGTGTTGCAAACATTGTTGAACCAATTCATTTGCTGAAAATTTGACTTATGGATTAGTCAGAACATTCTCTAACTCATCTGATGGCTCAGATATTTCTAATTGGGACATTTGATGTATTGCATCTAAGAGATAGACCTCCTCTTGAATGTTGGGGCCTTTCATGTTGTTGAGAACTCATAATTGAATTGCTTCTTTTCCCAATCTTAGAATGATCGTGCCAGCTTCAACATCAATAAGCGCCCTAGCTGTGGCAAGGAAAGGTCTGCCAAAAATTATTGGGTATCTCAGATCCTCCTTGATATCCATAACAATGAAATCGCATGGGACATAGGCATCTTTGCCTATTCTGACTGGAAAATCCTCGATAATTCCTAGAGGTGCAGTGATAGTAGAATCAGCTAACTGAATTGTCATCGTTGTGGGCAGCAAGTCAGTGAAACCTAATCGTTTACACATGGAGTAGGGCATAATTGATATGCTAGCCCCTAAGTCAGCTAATCCCTTTTTTCTTGAGGCATTTCCAATACAGCATTGGATACCGAAGGAACCAGGGTCCTTCTTTTTCTTTGGAATCTTATTAAGGATGATATCGAAGGTGGTTTGAGCTAGTTTGACAGATTCTTGTTCTTTAGTAATGTATTTCCTTGATAACATAGTTTTTAGGTATTTAGCCCAAGCCGGCACTTCAGAGAGGGCATCGAGGAGCGGGATGT
This sequence comes from Alisma plantago-aquatica, assembly GCA_963693085.1. NCBI lineage: Eukaryota > Viridiplantae > Streptophyta > Magnoliopsida > Alismatales > Alismataceae > Alisma > Alisma plantago-aquatica. Next base: position 54,699,557 of record OY856411.1, read on the forward strand.
CGATATAGAGTTTCTTCATCACCTCCTTAAATCGTTGGAACCTAGTGTCCATTTTTGTCACTCGCAATCTCCCCAGATATGGTATCCTTGGTTTATATTGTGGTATTTCTGGCTCTTTGGAAGTTTGTTCTTTTTATTTGCCTTTCGAGTTCTCTACAGACTTCTCGATTCCTAGGTTTGGGCTTGCATTTAGAATAAGGATAGGTGTATCATCATCGTCAAGAGTGATTCTCGTAGTTTCGTGAAGGGTGCGTCCAGATCTTGTAGTAACGACATTCAACTGCTCAGGTCTATTCTGGTCGTGTCTAGGGTTCGATTCAGGTTGTCCTGCAAAAGTGCCTGCTGGAGGCTTCAGTTGAGCAATACTTTGTGCTAGTTGAGCCTCCACTGCCTTCTGCTGAGCTTGCTGATTAGCGAGCATGGTTTGTTGGGACTGTAGCATCTGCCTTATCAAAGTCATCTTGTCTGCTGGCTGGGACGGGGTATTTTTCTGAGCAATTTGTTGTTGTACTTGTTGTGGTTGTTGCGGAGGCAGCGCTAACTGAGGTTGCTGCAACTGAGGGTGAAGTTGTGAATGTAGAGGAGGATGGGTATATTGATAGTATGCGGATGGATTTCTGGGGTAGTTGGATCTTGGGAAGTTATTTCTGGGGTTCCCTTGATTTTGATTATAGTTGCTTTGGAATCCAGGTGGCAACCTATTGGAGGATCCGCCTTGTGTCTCGTGTTGCGGATTGGCAGTCCCAGCAAGGTTCCCATATTGAAATCATGGGTGGTTTCTTGGTTGATTAGGATTATAGTAGACTTGTCCAGGTATAGAATGAATAGAATTAACTTGTTCAGGCAATTGCTCTTTAGGTTGTTCAATGATTGGTTCGTATTGCTGTTGTGGTGGATGCATATCCATCATCACATTGTAAAGAAGACCGCATGACAGAGTTGGGTGATTGGATGCGTGACAGGCTTCACAGGTCCCTGTGGCAGCTTTAACCTGTTGAACTTGAGGGGTTTTCTTCTTATCAAACTCTCCAAGCGAAGTTTCAAGAGCCTTCTGTTTATGAGCTATGGTATTTAAGGCTTCAGTAATAGCCTAGACTTTCTTCATCAAGCACATTTTTTATATGTAATTCTTAAACCTAGACTTTCTTCATCTCTTAGGGTGCACATCGTTCTCTTTATGTCCCAACATTGGGCTCATGGTGACCTTCCCTCCTAGGCTTGGTCTTCTTAGTGACCTTTCCTCCAGGGCTTGGACTTTATGTTGGCCTTCCATCCTGGGCTTGACCTCTTTGCGACCTTCCCTCATGGGCTTGGTCTTCATGTTGGCCTTCCCTCCTGGGCTTGGCCTCTTGGTGATCTTCCCTCCAAGTTTTAGTCTCCTACTGTTAGCCACCACCTCAGTGACTTTTTCTTACGTCCCTTAGAGATGCCATAGTTGGGTTTAAGGAATTATACTCGATATATGTTCTTTCATGCTTTTTGTACTTAACCCTCCAAACATTAGGTGACATTAGAGGTAATCTCAATTCTTAAATTGATTGATTGACAAACCCTTCTAGGGGTGATCAATTTATCGATATACAATAATCGAGCAACATTTTGAGCATTATTAAACATGTCATGACATCAATATCGAGTTTATTTTCATGGTATTCATGGTTGATGAATGACCCAGGCCTAGGTCTTTCTAGGAATTTGACCACTAGCTATAGTCAATGCCATCATATTCCAAGGTCGTCCTTAAATTGAGATTTTAAAGTCGAGTATCAATATCATCATAGAAATAACCTATTAGGGACTTAGTTCAGGAAATCAAAGTCATGTGGAAGCGGTCACCTTTCTAAACTCTAGATAATCAATAAGATCAAAATTTAGAGGTAGTCATAATGGGAGTATGACCTAGGTTAGGGGAGTGATTAGTCAACTACTACCCTAATCTAGCACATTAATCTACCTTAATCATGCATCATCAAACGTATCCAAATAGGGTGAGTATGAATTATCAAATCATATTTCATAAGATCACAAGTCAAACATCAAGACTGTAATAGTGTAATCACACTTCAAGATTTTTGCAAGATCAAGGTTATAATTTCATTTCCTTCCCTTCAAGATCAAGGTAAGGGTAGATTTTGAAAATTGAGAAGTCAAATTGAGAGCTTAAGAGTTTGAGAAAAAAGGGTGATATTGAGATCCACGTCCATCATATTATTAAAATTAAATCTATAAAGAGGAATAGTAGTCAATAGGGGACTTTCCTCTTATTACTAGTCTTCACATCATGATCTAGGGTTCCAAAGACATTTTCATTTTGTGGCTTGATCATTGTACATATCAAATAGGGGAAAAGTTTTCTTAACTATGTTTGAGGTTTAATCAACAAGAGGGCAACGTAGTTTTAATCAATAGGGACCTCCTCCAACATCAGGTGTAAGATAAGAGTTCTTCCTTATCTCACCATATCTAAAATTTACCTCAAACATTGAAAACACTTGTATATAGTCGAGTAAAATTGAGTCTATATGACCTTAGGTTTTGCATATGAGTACATCGCTTCCAAGAGTACGTTCATAAAATTTACACATGAGTATATTAATTTCAAGAGTACTTAATTAGATAAAATAGGGTTTTCAATTTAAGATCAGATCGTGGCATTATCCTCTTGATCAACTTTCATGATTTAAAGTGAATTCTTATTTTTATTTTCCCATGCATAAACTACCCAAAATCAAGATTTCATGTGATTAATAGTCATGAGAGAAGAATCACATGGGGAGATAAAAAATCTAACTAATCAACATCTACTTGGGCGGCTTAGGTGGTCCTTAAAGAAGAGATTAGATGCTAGAAGACTCACTAAACTTTGAGGAAATGATTTTAGTCCTCCTTGGTTCTGAAGATGTGTTATGTTTTAAGCATATATAGAGGCCTATGTGTTTAGATATGATACCATTTGTCAAGGAATAGTTTTTTACCCTCCTCCTACCCCCATTAACTACATAGTAAGTGGCAGTAGGGATTGGGCACCCATCCATAGAATGGAACATAGTTTCACATTAGAAATATATATGAAAAGGCAATGACAAATTAAAGAGATAACAAGATACTAAACATGGAGATAAGATACATGTACCCATTTCTACTTCTAGTATCCCATTCATGTCTCATTTCATAGCATAGAGATTTGAGTGCAGCAAATCTTCATTTGACAACTAAAATTTCAATACACAAAACATATTTGTGACATCCCCAAATTTTCTAAAACTCAATCTGATTTGTGACGTCCAAATTGAAACCCTCACCTCAGCGAGAATCCCAATTTAAACACCACACGCTAGGCTAAGAAGAAGAAAATTAGAGGAATTCATAAGGAAACAACAGTAGCACATGCACATGAACAATAATAAAACCATACAACACATGTTCACCATTCAACATATAAATAACATGAATCGTTACAACATTTGATATTACATATTGATCAACAAACTTTTACATAAACATGTACTACCAATAAACAACAGGATCTTAAGACAACATGTCCACTTGTACATCTTCTCACCACACAACTCTCAACTATTTTAGATCTTCAAGAACACATATCCACAACCTAAACAAAAGATTACATGGCGTACACGTCAGCACAATATTCAAGAATATTGTACTGAGTACGCCTATGTGTCCTTTTATATACCTATAATTACTAAGACTTGGCAATAAGATAGAACTAGAACTTGGAAGTAATAAACAAATGTATGAAAAAGAATATACATGCATAAAGATGTTTATTAACAAAACAGAACACATGTTTTAAGTACATTTTCCATTATATATCCATGCATTGACTGCCAAAGGTTTTGATACATTCTCTTTGACTCTCAATAAGCCCAATATTAAGGCCTTTATGATCAACTACTAAAGAGTTAGATCATATGTACAATGTGACCAACTACCAAAGAGTTAAGTCACTTCCAAGCATTGTACTATCAAAGAGTTTACTACTTTCATATAATGAAATAGATATATTATAGTTGATGTGTTCATAGCCATAAGTATGGAAAATCAAGCAAGATATCATGCAAGAACAATCATTTCACACAATATCATATGCCAAGTATTTGTATACACATAATACAAGCATATTGAATAGTAGGCCAAGTAAGAGGTAAGGGTGTATCTTGATCAAGATAACCCAATCCACACATATTCCTGACGTCAACTATATCCTTGTTAAACCTGATCAACACAAGATCACATATCACCATCAAGTTCTCATCATTTTAACCCTAGTTGATTCATTAGGGTTTGCTTAGTCATTAGGATATGTGCATCGTTACTTGTCTTATATCCTTTTAATTAGGTTACTAGTCTTAGGTTACATATTAAGATATATAATCTGATTATTTGATTTTATATAATTATGTGCACATATTAACCCTTTATTACATGTATTAGTCATATTTGTGTTTATATCACATTAAGAGCAATCATCATGTAAAATGAATTTCGTGCACAACTACTGATATCCAAGTTATATATTATCTTCCCATTACTGAAATAAGGGTGTCCTGTAAATTCCATCATTTATTAAGCATGTATGTATTTTATTGCATTTAATTTAGGGTTATTAGCCCAAATTATCCATATAGAGATTACATGATTTTATGCATCAACATTACTATCTCTAATATTAAATAGATTATAAACATGAATATGGATTTACTAACATATTATCAAAATTTTAGGCTATCATTTGATATTTATTATCCATGAAACAAACCTTTCACAACTTACATGATATCACTAATATTAGTGCATCAAAAGCCTAATATTATAGTTTCATGTTGTTCTACACATTATTCTGAGAATTTTGGGACCTTATTTGTATTTTTCTGATATTCGTGCTAATTATTGTGCATTTTCTATGATCTGAGTACTTTTGGGTATTTACTTTTTTGTGGCCAATCCAAGAATGCCAAGTGTCTCGTGGCTTGAGTTATGCATGCAACCCACTGTCTGTTGGGTTATCTCATGGATGTGCCAGTTCTAGTTTGGTTCGCATCAGGTTTAACTTGACCTGATTGAGGTATGTCGTCTTCTCTCTTTCTCCAATTTCACACGAGACAGACCTAGTTTTGCTCTCGCGTCATCCTCTGTCGATGTTGTGTGCATCAGTTCTCCACACCACCTTCAATCTTCTCTCTAGTGTGTTGTTGACCACTAGAATCTCCTCCTCTTGATCATGGGTTCCATGGTTCTTTCTCGGACAAGGGAGCAAATAGCATCACCTCCTCGCCAACCCTGACCCATGCAAGGAAGTTTAATGCCTATTGATCATCCTGGTGTCGTCGATGAGCATCGCTCTCACCTTGCCACCGCCATGGCTGGAAGATCGGTGAGGAACCTTCCACCAATGAGATGTCATCACTACAGGTTCACTTCCACCTCTTCCTTCTCTCAAGAACCTCTATGGGTTCATATCACAGTGAGGAAAGACCGACAACTATTCCCCTTCATCCTTTGTTTATTCCTTTGAAAGCTTCCACGTTCCTAGGAGATGTGGGGGCAATGAGATCTCTAGTGCCATGTTCCCTTGATACACCTGCTCAGACTCTGAGTTGTAGTGATCATGGACCCCCTTGGCACCAATTGGGCATCTTTAATCCTTATTCCCCATAGCCACATCTGAAAACTCCATCGGCCTTGCATCCCCTATTGTGTTTACTCCTCGTTGAAAGAGCTAGGATTCCATTTCCATGGCTTGCGTGCTCTACATGTCGTAAAGGAGAAGACATAGAGGGTGAGGTTGTTCTCCTTCATCTCTCAGTTGTTCTTTATGCCTCGGTTGTTTTCCACCTTTAGCCCACGATCAGCGCCCCACGATTAGCATTGTGGATGGGTGTTGATTAGCATGGCCTCTCCACCCATGATCTACATTAAGATTGGGTAGGAAAAGAGCTTGAAACCTCCATTCTTACATCTAAGGGTCGGGGAACTATTCACTTAAGCTGATATGTGGCATAAAGCTTGTGAAAACGATCTACCTACTATCAAGTAGTGTGACAAAGACATGATCAAAGCCTAAGATAATGTAATTGAACAATTTCCAATCATACATGATTATATACGTTCTGACATCACTTTCAAACCTCAATATCCCTTTCTATGAGTACCCTATTGTCACCATATTTTATATATAAGTTTATCGTCATCCAGTACACACCCCATATAACTTTGGTTCATTAAAACAAATGTATGGCTATTGAAATAAATACCTCAAAAGGATATACACTTAAGGATTTCAATCATGATGTCAAAACCAATTAAGATCCATATTTTGTTGAAACACTTGGGACTCCTAATATAATCCAAAACTAGGATCCATTTGTCTCATTAGGTATCCAAAAGACCAGTCCATCACATCCTACACACCTTAAAAGAAATTTCATCCTCAAAATTAAATCAAAATCTAGTTCATGACATCATATACATCTAAACAGAAATTTCATCCTCAAAATTAAGCCATTCATATACTCCAAGGAAAAATCAAGGGTTTTCATTCACATGTAGGCCACTACTTCACGTGCAACATTACCATGAACAAGGTCTCTATAACAAGGTCCACATCTTTCTAGGAGGTATTATGATCATATAGGGTGAACCATCCCTTCAAAATGGTTTAGAAACTCATGTTATGTCATGACATATTTCATATGTTAGGATCTGCATCCTTACTTTAGGAAGAGTTATTTATAATTAATTCAATTTTATCCATATAGATTATAACAAGGTGACATCATCATTATGTTGTGCAAAATTTGCAGACTATACATAATATATTTATTAATCACTAACATTATCATTGTTTGGCATATATCATTAAAATGATCTCATTTCACTTTAATATTAAGTTACAAGTTTATTAGTGTATTCATCTCTAGATTCACCAACCATATTAAGTCATCACAATTCATGTAACACGTATCACTAGTGTCATCTCATTGTACTTTCTCATATTAGGTTGTAAACTCTATTAGAGATTCATCATGAGATTAGACAATTATTCATATTATCATCATTATTCATGTATATGGTTAACCATTTATACATTGAGATATATTAGATCATCTCTAGGTTTTCCATGATGTTATATCCATATATTACATCTTGAGATTAGAAAACATTATTCCATATATTATATCATGGTTGTTCTAAACAAACTTATGTGAGTGGTTTATCAAGCATATAATAAAGCTTTTATCTATCCCAATCGAGGTCCTTACCCTTACCATAAGGGTATTGTCATGCTTAGTCACTCTGAGCTAACTCAACTCAATGAGTATCTCATATGCATATACTTTATCTTTCCTCTCTTAGCCTAGGGTTCTCGGGTTACCTCATTAGAACTAGTGATCAACTTCACAAGCTCTAGCCACATAAGAACAAACCAAAACATGATGTGATATTCTCTTCATAGGTTCTCTACCCATGAGACATGCTTACACGAAACTTTCTTATATATATGCAACCACTAGATTCCCACAAGGAACCACCAACCCAATCTTGAGGCCTCATAGAAAATAAAACATAGTTACCTCCTCTAGGGTCTTGGGACTCTCTCTCCCTCACCCAGATGGTAGGTTCTCATATTCATGTTCACATATACATACCAGCCTCTCACTGAATCTAACGTTTGGTCCTCCCAAGTACATCTAGGGCTCAACAAGACTCTAGGAATCATGAATAAAGCAACTCAACTCATAACTCAGGAGTAGTCTAGTTTAGGACATATCATGTCACAAATTTCTTATAGTTCTCATATATTGGAGTCTAGGTTCTCTTACCTACTTTCTCTGGGTCTCACACTCTCTAGAGTTAACCCTAAAACTGGTCCCAACACTATAGGTCCTTCTTTGTAAAATAAATTGAGGCTCATGCTGACTCACATCATGTCTTAACTTAGCTTATAACATCTCATAAAAGCACACATACTTGCATCATCAAAGCTTATCTCAAATCCTCAAAACCAAACCTTAATCCTAAAAGACAACATAGTACATCACAAACCATCTTATATCATCTATATAAGACCTACATCATATCATCAAAACTTATTTCATCTATACCTTCTATCATATATTCCAACAAGTCTATAAACATCTAATCTAGAACTACTCTCTTCTAGACTGATGTCATTGACTTTCACTTAGGTTGTGTGACCACTTCCTACTCGTACGTGTGTGGGGACACATTTTGTAATACTTACATATATAATAAAATATCATATAGTTTTTATTCGATAAAACATGCGTTAGAGAAAACTATCGAGGTTCGATCTGATTGGAATCAAAAACCAAATCTGCAAAATGAGTGTCCCACACATAGTAGAGAGTCTAGAGTCATGCCACCCAGTAAAATGGGTGAGAATAGGGTGTAGACTGGTGTAGCTACCCAAAACATAGATGCATCATATGTCAAAGGTTTCTCTTCCTGTGATGTACATCATTTCCAAATAATGCAACGTCCCATACTACTGCACTATAAGGAAAGAATGACATCTAAGGACCTGCTATAGAATAAGCACCATTCTAGACCTAGTTCTCAGACATCTAGGTGCTAACCTAGAGTCTAGGTCATATCTAATCTCTACAAGACAACTAATCTAACCCTAATAATGTTCAAGTTCAAGTTTTTCTTTAGTATGAGTTGCATAATGAGCAAATGCTAGGCTTTGCTATACCACCTTTGACGTCCCCAGATTTTCTAAAACTTAATCTGATGTGTTACATCCAAATTGAAACCTCACCTCAGTGAGAATCCCAATTTAAACACCACACACTAGGCTAAGAAGAAGAAAATCAGAGGAAGTTAGAAGGAAACAACGAGAGCACATGCACATGAACAATAATAAAACCATACAACACATGTTCACCATTCAATATATAAATAACATGAATTGTTACAACATTTGATATTACATATTAAACAACAAACTTTTACATAAACATGCACTACCACTAAAAAACAAGATCTTAAGACAACAAGTCCATCTGTACATCATCTCACCACACAACTCTCAACTATCCTGGATCTTCAAAAACACATGTCCACAACCTAAACAAAAGATTACATGTGGTACACATTAGCACAATATTCAAGAATATAGTACTGAGTACGCCTACATGTCTTTTTATATACCTCTCATTACTAAGACTTGACAATAATATAAAACTAGAACTTGGCAGTAATAAACAAATGTAAGAAAAAGCATATACTTACACAAGGATATTTATTAACAAAAGAGAACACATGTTTTAAGCACATTTTCCATTATATATCCATACATTGACCACTGAAGGTTTTGATGCATTCTCTTGACTCTCAAGGAGCTCAAGATTAACACCTTTAGGATCGAATACCAAAGAGTTAGATCATATGTACAATGTGACCAAATACCAAAGAATAAGTCACTTCCAAGCACTATACTATCAAAAAGTTTAGTGCTTTCATATAATGAAATAGATATATTATGTTTGATGTGTTCATAGCCATAAGTATGGAAAATCAAGCAAGATATCATGCAAGAACAATCATTTCATCCAATATCATATGACAAGTATTTGTATACACATAATACAAGCATACTGAATAGTAGGCCAAGTAAGAGGTAAGGGCGTACCTTGATCAAGAAAACCTAATCCACACATATTCCTAACGTCAACTATATCCTTGTTAAACCTGATTAACACAAGATCATATATAACCATCAGGTTCTCATCATCTTAACCCTAGTTGATTCATTAGGATTTGCTTAGTCATTAGGATATGTGCATCATTACTTGTCTTATATCCTTTTAATTAGGTTACTAGTCTTAGGTTACATATTAAGATATATAATCTGATTATTTGATTATACATAATTATGTGCACATATTAACCCTAGATTACACGTATTAGTCATATTAGGGTCTATATCACATTAGGAGAAGTCATCATGTAACATGAATTTCGTGTACAACTATTGATATCCAAGTTATATATCATTTTCCAATTACTGAAATAATATTGTTATGTAAATTCCATCATTTATTGAGCATGTATGTATTTATTACATTTTATTTAGGGTTATTAGTCCTAATTAGTCAAATGGAGAAAATTACATGATTTTGTGCATCAACATTACAATCTTTAATATTAAATGGATTATATACATGAATATGGATTTACTGACATATTATCAAAATTTTAGGCCATCATTTGATATTTATAATCCAAGAAACAAGCATTTCACCACTTACATGATACCACTAAGATTACTACATCAAAAGCCTGGTATTATCCTTTCATGTTGTTTTACACATTTTTATGACAATTTTGGTACCTTATTTGTATTTTTCTAATGTCCGTGCTAATTATTATGCATTTTCTAAAATATGAGTATTTTTGGGTATTTACCTTTTTGTGGCCAATCCGAGACTGCCACATGGCTTGTGGCTTGTGTTATGAGCATGGCCCATTGTCTGTTGGGTTATCTCCTAGAACTACCGGATCTAGTTTGGTTTGCATCAGGTTTAACTGGACCCGGTTGAGGTGTCGTCTTCTCTCTTTCTCTGGTTTCATTCGAGACAAACCTAGTTTCGCCCTCGCATCATCCTCCATTGATGTGGTGTGCGTTAGTTCTCCACGCTACCGTCGATCTTCTCTTTAGCATGTAGTTGACCACCAAAATATCCTCCTCCTAATCCTGGGTGCCATGGTTCTTGCTCCGGCGAGGGAGCAAATAGCATCACCTTCTCACCAACCATGACCAACACAAGGAAGTTTAATGCCTATTGATCGTCATGATGTCGTCGATGAGCATCGCTCCCACCTTGGCACTGCCATGGTTGGAAGATCAGCAAGGAACCTTCCACCAATGATATGCCACCACTACAGGCTCACTTCCACCTATGCCTACTCTCAAGCGTCTTTGTTGGTTCATATCACATTGAGGAAAGATCGACAACTATTCCCCTTGAACCTTTGTTGATTCCTTCGAAAGCTTCCTCATTCCTTGGAGATGTGGGGGCAACGAGATCTCAAGTGTCATCTTCCCTTGATACACCTACTCATAATCTAAGTTGTAGTGATGATAGACCCCCTTGGCACCATTTGGGCATCTTTAATCAATGCTACTCATAGCCACATCTGAAAACTCCATCGGCCTTGCATCCCCTACTATGTTTACTTATTCTCATTGAAATAGGAAAGCTTTAGGCTTCCATTTCCATGGCTTGCATGCTCTATAGGTCATAAAGGATAAGCCATAGAAGGTGAGGCCATTCTCCCTTATCTCTCAGTTATTCTTTATGCCTCAATTGGTTTCCACCTTTGGCCCACAATCGACACCCCACGATTAGCGTCGTGGATGGGTGTTAATTAGCATGGCCTTTCCACCCTCAATTTGCATTAAGATTGGGTAGGAATAGATCTTGAAAGCTCTATTCTTACATATGAGGGTTTGGGAATTATTCACTTAAGCCGATATGTGGCATAGAGCGTGTGCAAGCGATCTACCTACTATCAAGGAAGTGTGACAAAGACATGATCAAAGCCTAAGCTAATGTAATTGAACTATTGCCAATCATACATGATTATATACATTCTGAAATCACTTTCAAACCTCAATATCCCTTTCTATGAGTACCCAATTGTCACCATATTTTATATATAAATTTATCATTATCCAATAAACACTGCATCTAACTTTGGTGTATTAAAACAACTGTATGGCCACTCAAATAAATACCTCAAAAGGACATAAACTTAAGGGTTTCAATCATGATGTCAACACCAATTAAGATCCATATTTTGTCGAAACACTTGGGAATCCTAATATAATCTAAAACTAAGATCTACTTGTCTCATGAGGTATTTAAAAGATCAATCCATCACATCCTACACACCTTAAAAGAAATTTTGTCCTCTAAATAAATCAAAATCCAGTCCATCGCAATATTAATGCTAAAACATTAAGTAAGCTATGAAAAGACATGTAAACAGTTTAAGAGTAATACAAAACTTTCTTGGCTAAAAACAGGATCATAGTCCATAAGAATAAGCAAAATGAGAATACTTAACAATATCATTCTATAAATACCATGTTTTAGGTTCCTTTATCCATTATATTAAAATGGATTTATTTATATAATGTTCAAGGTTTTTCAACATATCATATCCAAACATGAAGGTTGTATTCATAGGAATAATAGCTCAACCAAGTAAGTAAGTAGCCAAGCATTCATATGAGCATATGTACAACAAGCCAATATCATAATAGGGTCAATAGATTAAGCGTACCTTGTGAGTAGAGAACAACTCATAAACAAGTTGATTTAGAAGACCCTATAGGAAGCTTAAATAGATCTTGGAAAGAGAGTCAAAATCGAATTCCTAACATTATAAATAAGTGCAATTGGATTAATATCAACAGGATTAGTTCTATTTATTCATAAACATGGTGGTTGGATGTGTCACCTCGATCTAGGTATCATATCTTCAACATAGGTTCCAATATTTCAACTAGTTAGGCAAGTTCATTATCAGGTTACCTCATACATAATTGATTCTTTTAAGCCTAGGGTGACACATCACAACTGAGATTAATGACTCATGATTAGGGTTTCATGATCATAGTAGAGAAACCATGTATTTCGAGCAAGATTAAGTAACATATAGGTATCAATGTTGACAAACAAGTCATTTTGAATCATTATCATGCAAGAATGTCACTATTAGAGTGTATATGGAGTCTATTTACGTTAAGCATTATAGGCATCACCAAGTTATTGATTTGAGATCATAATATAACATGGGTGACAAAAGATCAATGTTTATATAAGATTAGCAACTTGGCTATTAACATTCATACTAGATCATATATCAAGTCAACATTAGGGCTTTTAGTTACATTAGGTCACATGAATGATTCATGAGGGAAAAAGAGATACAAGTCATGATTATTTACTAATTTCAAGGCTACATAAATATCTTTGAGTATCTTTAGATTAATGAAAGCATAAGATTTACCATTCATCTCATAAGGCCATATTAAGACACATTGAGTATCACAAGACATTCATTATGGCCCAACAAAGGCCATGATCATAAATGATTGCATTTTAGGGTGAAATATACTGATTTAAAGCATTCATAAGAACCCTTGAACAAGTTTGACCATTAAAGGAGGGTCCCTTTTCATAAAAGCCAATTTAGATCATTTTCACAACAATGATCACATAGGATTCATATAGTGAGTAAAAGGTCAAAACTTGTTACATAAAGATGCTCACTCTACTGATATTAGGCCAAGATCATATTTTGAGGTATAAGAAAGCAAGTTGGTAGATTAAATAGCATTAAACATCTTAAGAAGAGTATGAAAGAATACATTTTGGGATATTAGTAGAGGACAATCCAGATATAGAAGTTGGAAGTATTTTTATTATAAAGATCTCATTTTATAATCAAAATGACATGTTGAATGACTATATTTGGAGCTAGAATGACAAGGATACAATTTTTCAAAGAAACACCTTAAATAGGACCTTCTAAATAGTTGAATTGGATCTAAATTGCCGATTTGAAGGAGCTAGTCACCTATGCCTGTAGCTAGATGCCACTCACCACTGTGTACCACCAAATGTCGCTCCCAGAGCGGCCGCCAACGTACCTTGGTCGCTTCAGGAAGCTGCCCACTTTGAGGTTAAGGGCCTTGCACTCGACCAACTGAGTTATAAGAGTTGGATCCAAACTGTCAGTGACTGATCTAATGGTGTCTGTCACTCTCCCTCATGAGACGCCATCCTACGTGCACACACGACACAGTGCTGGTGTGCATCTTCATTGACAAGTGTGCGAAGGGGGGTAATAACCACCTAGTCCAGCACGAAATGACCGCCCTAGCCTGCCTTGGCCCAGTGGATGTGTTGGTATCCTTGGATTGTGATGAGGAGGTGTGGAAGCCAAACACCCAAATGGGAACACCCAGGCGACGTCACGGAGTGAGGGAAGGAGGGGGAGTTGGGGGAGCACTAGGGTTTGCAAAAGTAGCAAAAAAGATAGGGGAATGAGAGGGGAAGCAAGAGGAAATGAATGGTAGCATCAATTATTCAAAGCGGGGCTAGAATGTGAGTGATTGGAGGAGAAAAAGGGGAGTAGGTGGCTTCGGTGCCACCTCTACTGGGGAGATGTACGAAGGTAAACGACATAATTTGTTACAACCCCAATCTTTGGGTTCCTTTGGTGAGAAGTGTGTTTTCTCATATTAAAGATATTGGAATAGATAAAGATATAATATGGATTTTGGTTACAATAGCCTTGATGATTGTGTTGTGGGCTTTATTGGCTATTGGGCCCAATAACGAGGAAATTCAATTAGTAAATGAATAATTGAGTTTTGAGAAAAGAAAGGTGTGGAAACCTCTAGAAGGTAAGAGAATATAATCCAAGGATGGATTCTTTTGAGTTCCTCGAGTTCCAAGGAGTCCAAAGTTGCAAAAAGAAAGCAATAAGAAAAGAAAATATTAATTAAGTATTTCTTTATTAAGAAAGAAATTGAAAACAATGGTAAAATGTGGAAAACAAGTGAAAAGAGGTGTAATGGAGTTATTCTTGGTGGAATTTCGCATCCCAAGGATTCCTAATGTAAAAAGGAAAACCAATGAGGAAAATTAAAGAGAAATAAAAAGAAATCCTCAAAAGGAAATATTTTAAATAAGAACTCAACATGATAATGAGGAATAATGCATTTAGATGCATCTAGAAAAATAATGAGTATCTAATAAAAAGGATTTCGAAATAATAGAGTTTCTTGGGATCCAAGGAGTCCCAATAAAAAGGAAAGATAGAGAAAATACCAAAATTGCAAAATAAGAGGATAATGTGATACATTATTAATGAATTTTGTGATTTTGATAAAAAGAAAGTATTTGTTAATAAAGGAAAATAGGATTTTGAGGCCAATGAATTAAAAAGCAAACATAAAGAGAATAAGAAGAAAGAATTTCGAATTCTTAATAACCAAGGATCAAGGGGAAACAAAGAATTAATATAAGAGAGAGAATTTATTCTCAACTATGGAGAGATGGTTTCCTAATGAGGAGAAGCCTTGCTTTTCTCATGGGCAAGTACATTAGGGCATGGATGTCATCCCTATATAAAGGGTTGAACACATTGGCCAAGACCAGAGAGTTCCCATGTGGATATCTCTCTCCTCTTCACCTTCTTCATTGTTTCCATCCACAAACCCTAACAGAGGGTGTAGATCCATCACATGAGCAAACGAGAGGCTGCGGAAATCATCATGATGAAGGTTCAAAGGTTGCACGTCAATCCGAGGGAGGTTGGCCATCGTTCTCTAAGTTCTCGACCTATTGCGACCACCAGCAGCCGCCTGTAGGACTAGCTAGCTTCTGAGGTTGGTGTACTTGAACTAGCCACCCAGGCTGTAGGCTGGGCGGTGCCCCAGGAACGGCGGATGGTGGTGGTGGTAGGGGACCCATCGGAGGTTCCCTCGGACCTTGGAAGGTGTGAAGAAACCCTCTCGCAGGTCGACCTGGTCGGCGGGCAGCGCAGGGTTCGGAGGTTGAAGGAGAACGGTGGTGTTGGACGCTTATGCCCCTCATGGGCATGAAGAAGCGAACCATGGCCCAGGGGTATAAGAGACTTTTCATCATATTTCCAAATAAGTGAAGCGGGCCGCTTTGCATGCAAGGAGCGATGTGGTGCTCTCTGATTGGCCAAAGGTATTCTTATTTTGCAAAAATCATATCTAATGATTGGTAACTCTGATTAGGACAAGTAATATATGAATTTTGATCAGGAGAACGAGAGGAATCCAATAAAAATGATATTAAAGATTTCTTCCATTCCTAATTGCAAAATTACTATAAGTTGATGGAAAGTGCATTAAAGTTAAGTTAAAAACCCTATTTGTGATTAAAGGTTGAATCTAGTATGCCTAATGGTTTAATTGAAGTATTAATAACCTATTGAATGATAATGTTAGATTCGAACCTGATCTAGATGAAATTTGCATGATTTAGGGTTTTTACCCCATATGAGAATGATTAAGTATTTAGAAACCCTAATTTAGGGTAAAAGAGGATAAGATCATATATGATTTGAAAAAGGTGAAAATACATTGTTAAATGATGGTTCTAAATTATTTTGAGTACAAAAGTCCTTAATTCTGGATAAATACCCTACATGTAGTAATTAGGGTTTTCTCATGAATAAAAGGTGGAAATGATGGTAAAACGAGTTAATATGTTAATTAGACCCTAATGAACTTTGAATTGACGATAGGTGTGTATAATGATCTTGTCATCGATTAAAAGGATAAAAATAATAGCTTTAATGTAAAAGAAGCTTAATGAAATTAATTGATGATTAATGTGCCTTTAATATGGAAATAGGGCTATATGTTGTTACGATAACCTTAATGTTGAAGAATAGATGAGATAATTAGGGTGTATGAGTAATGGCATAAAATTAGGGTTTAATATGGTAAAATATGAAGGGAAACCCTAATTGCTAAACGAAACCTTAAAATGGACACAGAAGCCCTAGAAAGTGAATCCAAGTCAATAAAGTAGATTCTTGATAAAGTGTGTAATAAATAGAGTACATATTCTTTTCAGGAATTATGTGATTGTTGAATTGCTTGCTTGGATTGCTTTCTTGGTTGGATTTGTTTAATGCTTGTGAAATCATCAAATCAGGTATGTGGTTACACTTATGAATATCTCGAATTAGTTTTTCGAGGTTTATCGAAGTTTTCATCGATGTCATGAATTAATGGTTGGATGATTTTATTTCATGCAAACTATAATGTGGATATGACTATCACATAAGATATGTGCCTACTAGCTCAGATCATGGTCCCCTCGGTGACTTAATAGTTGACATAGTACATGGCTACCTATGGGGTAGGTCCATCAGGTCATTGGATGACTTAGTACATGGCTACCAATGGGGTAGGTCCATCAAGTCACATTGAGTTAGATATTGGGCTACCTTCAGGTAGTGCCATGTGACTCTATTACCCTATGTATTGGCTACCTATAAGGTAGGACCATGGGGGTAAGAATCTACCTAAAGAGAGGTAGCATACAAGTCCACTGCAGGGATAGCACAAAGTTAGGGGATAGGTAAGGATTGAGTAGTATGGCTTAAAACGTAATCTTGGTTGTTAAATGATTAATTGAATGATTACATTGTTAACATATTTGCATGATTATTGTTTCCCCCACATACCAACTTCTTGCTGACCGACGTTTTATTTTTTAGCATTTTAGGTACAATGAAAAGTACAAACAGTAAAGTGGCATATGTGATATTAAATGACAATTAAAGTGCAAAGAAGGATTAGATAGATTAGTATCTTTGTGGATATAAGTTTTGAAATCCCAGTTTTAAAAGGTATGCAAAGTTTATTTTCTTACAGTTTTTCAATTTAGTCTGTTAAAATTTAATAATTGTTCTTGGTTAATTGTCGAACCTTTGATCCAGAGATTATGGGTGCGACTTCGACCTCTCAGTATCCATTAATTGGGGGTTATCGGGAGGTGGGGTCGTAACATAATCACTATCATTGAATAGGGGCTCAGATCCAATTACACAAGATTGAAAGCTCCAAATAGGTCGAGGGATGATGTGGTGATTTGTGATTTGTCTAAGTGGATTGATTTGGATTTCCAAATGGGTGAGGAGGGGTGTGTGTGTGGTTGGGCTTTGGTATGTCTATTCCAATGGTGTTACACACTACTCAATTGAGATTTGAACAGATGCAACCCCGCGGATAGAAGTACACGATGGATTAACTTTCAAAATTTACAAATACCTAACTTAACACACTCTAAAAAACCAAAACACTACACCTGCAAGCGCACGGGGTCATTTCATAGTATATAAGGGCAGAAAGTATAGGGTTGATCCACAGGGAGAAAAGGGGACACTAGAGCTAGGTTCATTTTTGGGCTAGGTTCCCACTATAGAGTCTAGGGTTAAGGGTTTGAAGGTTGTTTTGATTGCTAAACTAGGAATGCACAAGTGAGCAATTAAAGAAAAACAAGGCAAGATTAAAACCTAAGTTAACCCTAGATAGTTAATTCTATTAAGCAGGAAAAGACAAGACAAGGTAAGAAAAGTACAACTACACTAAGGCAGGCAAGGAAAGGTCTACACTACACTAAGCTAGCAAACAATACAAAAGAGAAAGTAAAGAACTAAACTATCAAGAACAAAGCACAAACAAGGAAAGAAGCTAACTAAGCAAAGAAAGAGCTAACTAAGCTAACACTAGATAAACAAGAAGGCAATTAGGGTTTTAAAGCAATAAAGGGAAACATGGGCTATTTGGGGATGCACTTATCAATTAGATTTGGGGTGACATGAGAACATAATGATTTCATTTAGATTACCAAACCAAACAACAAGTTACAGTCTAATGAATTGCCCCAGACTACTAACTAGCCATGGGTACGGTAGGTTGTGTATAGGGGAACTAGTCTGTAACAACTCCTACTACCCTTACAAGGCTCAATTAGGTTAGGGTCTAGGTGCAATTCAATTGGAGTCTAAACAAGCCTAGGTTTCTAGGTTTGATGATTTTAGGATGATTAGGGGCTAAGACTAGTAATGGGAGTGGAAGTGAGGTTTTAGGCCTCCCATCACTCACATTCTAGCCTTGAGAAAGCTCCATGCTAAGCACACCAAATTCATCTAAAATAGCTACTTAGATCTCTCAAGTAGGGTTAGGAGAATTGATTAGAAAGTACGAGGATGGGTACCTAGCTAGGGATCCAAGAATTGGACCTAGGAGCAAATCCAAAAATTCACACATAAAAGCAATTTCCCTAAGTTCCTAGGTGATTTCAAGAACAAACCAACAATCAATTTATGAAGAGTGAGATAGAAATAGAACATAATCATTAGAAAATGAAATTACAATGTTAACATATCATTTCCCCCTAACATGGTATCAAAGTAACATACTTCACCCCAAACAGCTCACCCAAGGGGACTATCTACTCACAACAATACAAATACAAAAAGAAAGGAGAAAGAGATAGAAGAAGCCATGGAACTTGGTGTAGATCAAGAATTCCTCCACTTCAGCTATTGTAGGACATCCTCCACTCTCCTCCAAGGTGCAATGACATGGGATGGTGGTGGAAATGGGTGAAAACAAGAAGAAACTAGGGTTTTGGTGGTGGAAATGGTGAAATGAAGTGGAATGGATGTAGAAATGGAGTGGAATGGCTAAGAGGAGAAAATGAAGTGGTAAGAGTGAGCTAGGGGTGGCAAACCTCATGCTCCAACCACCACCTAGGTATATATAGGTGTCGGGGAAGCAATAGGTCAAGTAGGGGTAGTATGAGAAATGCAGTGCAAAAATAGCTAGGTTTTTGTGAGTAGCATGATCGTGGTGGTCACCACGGCCATGGTGGGGAGGGGTGAGAACGATCATGGTGGATGGGAACGACCATGATGAGAAATGGGGAAAATTATAGGGACTTGATGGATTTTTTATTAGAAGTGGCACGGCCATGGTGGTCACCACGACTGTGCTGGGGCTAGGCCATTACGGTCGTGGTGGCTCGGATTGCACAACCCGTTCTACCTCAACTGCCACACGGTCATGCAAGGTGGCATGGCCATTTTAAGTCAGCTCACCAAGACCATTCTGAGTGGCATGACTGTGGTGATTCTAGCTTTTCTTGGAGATGTCTCTATTGATTTGCAAGTGTGCTAGCATGACCATTTGGTGGTACCACAGCCATGTTGGCCTCTGGATCAGCACTGGGACTTGTTTCTTTGCATTTTCTTAGACATCATTACTTCAATGGATCTTTGGCCACTAGAGGTAGGTTGCAGAGTATCAGACTTCACTTTAGGTCTCTCCAAGGATAGAGAACCCCTAGGATCATTCCTTCTCTCTCTCTTCCATCAAGCGTGGTCCAAATGCCTGAAAAAATACAAATAATGTCCATAAGTGTGTTTTATACAAATATTCATATTGAGGGGAATAACATGTAATCTAACAGGTATTGACATGATTGAAGTGCAATAAGACACAAAATGAATCCCTAAAATAGGGTTGAATCATCACCCCAAAATTAAAACATACTTGTCCTCAAGTATGCTCCAATTCAATCTCTCTGTAATTTTTCCACAATCAAGAATTGAAAAATGCAATGCAGAAGATGATTATTTCTTAATGGGATAAATAATGACTAAGTGCATGCATTCCACCCCTTTCCTATCCTACTTTCAAAAACAAATCATGAAAAGAGCACAAAGTATATGAACTTCAAATATAGCACATAGAACATACAAGCTATCCATATTTCTTTCATGTAGTTCCGGGTAGACCGTTTTATGATGGTGTTAATCAAGGATGATTAGGAGTGTTATTTCACCTTCATGCATTCAACATTATGCTTCAAACCGTACCAAGTGACCCACGTGGCTATGGAAAAAAAGGAAAAATGAGCTATGGGTATGGAAATGGAAAAAAGGAGTGTGGTAAGATTTTGGAGTGCTTTTACACACTCATCTTTTCTTTATTTAGATGCTCTTAAACAACAACATCTTTTTTTTCTTTTTTTTCTATTTTCTTTTCCCTTGTAGTAGATATGACATATGGTGATGAGACTAGAGCAGTGAGATGTAGATGTGGCATGTCCAAACTTTTAGATGTGGCCACGGCTGATATGTGCACTTTGGCATCCTTTTATGAGGCGGAGGGGTAAGAAGATGGTGAGTGAAGAGTCGAGTCAAAGAGGGGTCACTAGCGTGATTCTCAACATAAGGCTCCCTACATGAAAATTAATCTAACACTTCATCCAACAATTTCACATCACATGAATGAAAAACCTGAAGTTGATACTTATATCAAGTGATTTCATAGGCACTAAGCGCTCATAGCTTGCTCAAGTCACAATTCAACTAAAACAATCACAAACACAAGAGAGGTGGTGCGCATGTAAAAAGTTAAGAATCCATACCATTTAGTAATAAACACTGGTAATTCACTTGTGTTTGTCAAAGTTCATCATTTTTAATCCAAAGAGTAGAGATTGGGTCGAAACACACTATCAGACAAGAAAACTCATATTTGGGCAAAATTTGCCAAAACGGTGCCAAGTTGCCTTCAATCACATCTAAGCCTATATTATTGAATATAAAGTAAGAAACAAGCAAATCCTAGCTAAAACATGTAAGAATTACCAAAAATCTACATGATGTGCAATGCATGGATAAAAGAGCAAAAATTTTGAAAAGTACACAAAAATTGCAAGAAAGTAACTACATGGCATGCGAGTATGCAAAGTAGGTAAATTCTAAACTAAAACAAACAAAAGCAAACAAACAGAAGTAAATGGCAGGTGAAATGCAAAATGAGAGTGAAAATTAGAAAAGGAAATACATCCCTACCACCCCAAACGTTTGAATCATGATGTCCTCAGCATGACACTAAAGTCTATGAATGATAGGGTAGATGACCGTTGTGGTGGCAGTCCTCCTCCCTGTGGTGGAGGGTGCTGGTAGTAGGAACCCTAGTAGTCTGACTGTGGATGTCGGTAGTTATCCTGAAATGCTGACAGTAAACTCCACCAATCTCCCCCACTGGGATTTCCTCTAGGACTAGGCATGCTGGTACTAATATAAGTGGTTGACCTGGTAATACTTCTATTGATGGTCTAACCACATGGCATCATGGGTGTGCTGGAAACTCTCCTATGTCCTCAAGATACCCTCCAGGGTGCTTAGTATGCGATCTTGAGTTCTTTGGATGCGCTCCAGCTGCGCATGTATGGTGGACATATCATATGTTTTCGTTGTGGGCTGCTGCTGCTACTGTAATGTCTCTGCCTCACGTCGCCTCACCCTACGATTCTCTCGCTCCTCAGTTTTCCTCCTCTCCGCGGCTACCTATGATTGTAACATACTCGATTTTGAACCATTAGAGGTACAAATCAGTTTAAATAATTTTTAAATTATATGCTTATTGTTTCTATTTTCATTGGTCATATTTGAAGTCCACTTGAAAGTCCGTATAAGTTAATCGTATAATTTTGCATTGGCATCCTAACTCATGAAATTTAGTTGTTCTCTAGTCTCTCGAAATATTAGTCCCACCAAATGATAATGTACGTCAATAAGAATAATGTAACCTTAGGAATAATGATAGCTGAAAATTTAGTAACCAGACAAAAATAGATGATGAATATAGTTTAAAAAAATGTATACTTGAATTCTATACGACTAGTATTTAATAGGTTGCATAAACCATATGCATACTAATAGCTTACGTCGTTTCTGCTGGATGAGAGTTGTCAAATCCATTTCCAAAATGTCGTGGATGGTAAATGGTTAATTATAACATTAACTAAACAATTAGAGACTTGCCGCCAACATATTAGTTACTTTTACGTTTAGCCATTGTTTCACCTTCCAAGTATACCAACGATTAGAGTAATTTAATATTGAACATGTATTTCCCATTCACAGTCTTCATCCTTTCTATCTTTTAATTATGCCCACAATCATATGAATACATAATTCATAAGGAATTCAACGAGATATTAATGATCTTTACTTTTCTCAACTCCAAGATTCTTCCTCTTAATTATTATATTTATTGGTCACACCTATTGCAATATAACTGACAACTTCAGCAACCGGCTGGGAAACATTACTCGCTCTGCTCACGCACAGTACCCAAATGCCAGACTAACTATTAGGAAGAGAGAGACGACGTTCCATCCACCATCTCAATGTTTCTGCTTAGGAGTCCTTGTGGTATGAATTCAAATCTTCATATTGACCGTTTAGCGAGAATAAACATTATCAAACTCTTTGTTCTCCTCTGAAATATATAAACGGCTGAACACAGATCGCATAATGACTCCTCATGTACACAATCTTTCTCCTATCCATCTGCCATTAAATCTCCCCCACTAGATAGCCCATTAGCAGCCTCCATGAACTCTACGCTGCTACCCACTTACCAATATAACCCCGACCATAGATCAGAATAGAACCTACAATCTTAGAACTGAACATCGACTGGAAATCCATTGACAAGATCTTCCACTTAGTCGAGCCTCCCATCCACAAGTCATCCATCTAGAATTCATCCGCACATCTTCTCATCTCTATTAAAGTTCACCACCTAACCAAATTTCTACCACCCTCGTCATCTACCAAAACCTTGGACACCATCACAAACTGTTAGATATATAGCTTTTCCAGCTATTATTTAGCATGGGTTAAGCCCAATGTTGCGCAACCAGTACATAATGGAAATGAACGTAAGTTACCTCTTTTGTATAAAAGGATAATCACGTTATTAATTATCAATTTAATTAATTGTATCTTTCCAAAACGTTTTAGCATCTTTTGGTTATGTGAATAAGAGATGAAGTTAATTATTTATATAATTAATGATCTCCTTTCCTTAACGATTAAGATATGTAAGTTTCGTGTACAAATCTGAAACGGTTCAGCAACTTTCTGTTATGTGAATAAGAGATAAGTTAATTATTTATATATAATTAATGGTCTCCTTTCCTTAACGGTAAAGGCATGTACGTTTCGTGTACAAGAGTGATCGAGTGATCGTGTCCGTCTAGGATTAGGACGTGGGGCGTGAAAGGGTTATAAATAGGAAAAATGTCAATAGGGTTGGACACACAACAAAGTCTCTCTCTGCATAAGGCACAGCCGTCAGCCGCCGTTTGCAAGAGACAAGAGATGTGTCCCTTTGACAAAGTTGTTCTCTTCTTTCTCTTCGCCCATCTGAATTGCTACTTTGTGGATACTTGTCTTCGGAACGAAGTGAGTATTCAGAAAAGTTGTCTCATGGAGATCCTTCTCCTGAATGAGACGAACAATGTCGTCCTTCTATTCCTTTGACACGATCTGTCCGGGTGGTGGTACCTGCGATCGCTGGGCTGCACTGGTGGTGCAAATATTTAGGCGTCAATTTGACGTGCCTGAAGAGCGACGTTAAACGTAAGCAGACATGCAGAGTGACTTGGCGTCAAGCGTTAGCGAGACGAGCCAAGGATATAGACTTGCTGCATTCTTAATGACTGGATGGACAGGTTGGCGTCAAGCGTTAGCGAGACGAGCCCAAGATATAGACTTGCTGCATTCTTAATGACTGGATGGACAGGTTGAACATCACTTATCCGAAGGATTGTAAGGCAATGATTTCTTTAAGTATATATACGTATATGCAAATATACATGTCTTGTTTCTCAACAGGACGATCCGGTCAGGAGTTTCTTACTCTTTTATTTATGTTCTCCTATAATGTTTTATTATTGTATATTTTATCTTGTTCTATCTGCAATTGTTAATCATTTGCAACTGTTTGTTGTTGCATGTAACGACGTTTACACATAAATTATCTATCAATCTTAAAGAAATCATGTATTGTCGTTAATTAACAATGTAGATCATGGTCTGTGCGCTAGAATTAACAATAAACATATGCCTGAAATTTATTATTTTGAACGTTGTATATTAGCAATGTTGAATATATAATTGACATAATATATGGGTATGAAGAATAAAAACAACCATAACTAAATAAAACTGATCCCAGCAATGTGAATATTATTTCTAGTTGGAAAAAGGCTGATAAGAGATGCCAAGAGTTAATTTTGTTTGTGTTAAAAATAGAAACTGTATAATTTATACTCTTAGCAAGTATTGCTTATTTCCATGACATTGTATAGGGATGGTAGAAATAAAATATAAAACTGAGAATAAAGGTACTAATTAGTGATGCGTTTCAAAGTTTATAATATTTCTAAATGTTTTATTTAGTAGAGGTAAATCTATTCTTGAACAAGTAATTACTGATTTAATTCTTGGAGTATAAAATTTTGGATGCATGCATTAAATGCTTGAAAATTTTGTTATTATGTCTATAGTTGAGATATTCCTAATATTTTAGGAAGTCATTTGACATATATCTCAAATATAAAGGAGAATGTCAATGAGCGGTCTCATGTTAGACATTAATAAATAAGATGTACACTTGATAATTTTATTGTTATGTCTATAGTTGAGATATTCCTAATATTTTAGGAAGTCGTTTGACATATATCTCAAATATAAAGGAGAATGTCAATGAACGGTCTCATGTTAGACATTAATAAACAAGACGTACACCTGAAAGATATAAATGTCAAGTTACATGTTAGTTCTTACCCGACAGTTAATTTTAGTGCTAAGATCAAAGATAAGAAATTAAAGATAGTACATATATCTATGGCTAAGAATAAAGTATGTTCTTTATATACAAAGGATAGAAGGTAGCCACATCTGAAATTAAGGAGATTATAATTAGATAATTATTTTCTTGAACCTTAATGATGGGTATGTGTCTTTAAAACCTAAAATCTCGATTAGTAAATGAGATGGTTTTGTAATAGAATGTAATAAATTATTATTACATACCTTCGTGATACTATGTTCTTTAGCAAGTAATATTTGTGTAACATGGAGAACAAGTTTAAGATTCTTGTTGAACATATTTCAAATTACAATTTAATATTTGAATGACTATAGTTCTGTATGCATGAATCTTGTTTCATCTAATATATAACATTATTGTTTGAGACATATTTTGCTGTCTCGATGAAATAAATGATGAATCATGAATTGGTTCTGAAATCCGACATTAATTCTAAAAGATGTAACATATATATAAACTAAATTGACTAGAAGAATTTCTTTTATAATAAGAATTCTGAAATTCTAGATTTAGTTCACCATTACATCTGTGAATTTAATGAAGTTTTGTATAGGAACTGGAAATTATTATTTAATAACATATGTGGATGATTTGTGTAGATATTGTTATGTCATTTTACTTAAAAGTAAAATTGAGACATTAGAAAATTCAAAAAATTTTAGATGGAAGCTAAAACTCAAACTAGTAAGGTACTTAAATGATTAAGGTCTGATGGGGAGAAGGACATACCTTGAACTTGTTTGTTAGAATTTTTGACAACTCCAATGTGTAGTTCATGAAGGTTGTTGCTCCATATACACCACGGTTTATTGGGATTGTAAAACGTAAAATCTAATTCCTTATTTAAATGGCTAATAACTTTCTCCAGACCTCAAGTTTACTCATACATATGTGGAAGAAACTTTGACTATGGCTTGCCATTTTTTGAATAAAGTTTTCTGTAGACATAATAAGAGTAACCTGATTGAGTTATTGATTGAGAAAGAATTATTTCTCTAATACCTTCAAATGTGGGGGCATTTTACTAAGGTATATGTATCTGAACACAAAAGAAAAGAAATTAGAAAAACAAATGATGCCATTTTATTGGGTCATGTAAAAACAAGTTATGCCTTTAGATTTATGATTGTAAAATCTGAAATCTTAGGCTATAAGGTTTATACAATTATGATATTACATACGACATTCTATGATAATGTGTTTCTCATGAAAAATGGGTGTATCTAAATAAATGTCTCATAATGATTCATTATACACATGGTCTTTCCTCGGGAACGAAGAAAGGATGAGAAATGTGGGGGGCAACTTAGAATTTGCTATTTTTGAATTTATTGATTTTGATGAAATGGCTGAACAAAGGAGAAGTTAACGTACTAAGATTTTCAAGGATGATAGAAGTGAGTTTCTCACTTATAATATCAAAGATGATCTTGTTCCTTTCAAAACATGCTATGGATTCTCTAGAAGCTTAGTTTTGAAAGAATTTGTTAACAAAGAAATCTTATGAATTCTCTCAAATCAATTGTAGGAATTTATAGATTTGTCTTCTAGTTGTTCTAAAGTTGTTAGTAAATGCATCCTTAAGATGAAAATAAATTCATACTGGATAATCAATAATGTACTTTGCTAGGCTAGTTGCTAAGGATTTTACACCCTGAAGGAATAATGTATATTGATACATATTCTATGTTTCCTACATGAACACAATCTAAATGCTTAAGGCATTGGTTATCACATATAATCTCATATTCAATAAACGAATGAGAATTCTGTATTCTTACATGGTAATATTCATGAGAAGATATATATGTGTGGAACAACCTGATGGATTTGTGCATTGTAGGAATGAGCATAAAAGTGTGTAATTTTATTAAAGCTATTACATGGCTTGAAACAAGCTCCTAAGCAATGATATGAGATGTTTGATAGAGTAATATCAATGAAATGCTTCATTTCTAATAATTTTGATAAATATATCTACTGTATAAAAATCGTCGATGGTTGATTCATGTTGTTATACATAGATGATGTTTTGTTTCCAATATAAACGTAATAAGTTAGACTATCATTCTTATGTAACAAGTTTTAGATGAAATATAAATAAGAGTCGTTTATGTGATTTTAAGGCCTAAAATCATGAGGTTTACTGATGGTATTACTCTCTAAAAGTCTCATTATATTGAGAGGATACTAGAGAAGTTTGAGTACATATCATGCAACCATGTTAAGACTCTATATGAACTCATCAAAATGTCTTGTATAAGAATGTGACTGAAGCTCTAATGAATTAATTATGATATTTTTTGGATATTGGAAGTTTGATGTATCTTAAGAACCACACATGTACATACATTATGTTTGTTATATGCAACTTGAGTAGATACACCAATGATCATGCTAAGACCCATTTAGAAATCTCTTGATAGAGTATTGAGGTCTATAATGGGAACGTGTTACCTTGACTTCATTATGACAAATATCCTTTGGTAGTAGAAGGATATAATAATGCATGCCAGTTTGTCATGAACTCTAGGAGTAATGGTGTCTTGTGATGTATTTTCCTAATAAGAAAATGTATTGCTTTATGGTTTGTCTTGGTCTTCTTCTGAAGCTTAGTTGGGTGTTTTATATATGAAATTGAATTGGAAGTTGAATGGCTGCATAGATTTTAATCTAAGTTAGCCATTAAAAATAAATATGATTCCTGTAATTTCATTTCATATTAATAACAGTACAACTATAAAAGATATAAAGACGGACAAGTATAATAAAACAACATTGACACATCCAAGTCAGACTTATGTTTGTAAGGGAGTTAGTGTCTTGTGGGGTCAAGGCTTGACTACGTAGGTACCTTTCTTATTATAAAGCCAATCCTTTGACTATATGTCTTAATATGGCATTAGTTGAGAAATTCAGGTTGGGGATGGGACTGAAACCCCTTCTTATTCATAGGCAGTAGCAACCCAACCCAAAAGAGTGGAGATCTCACGAATTGGGTTCAATGTGGTAATAACGAGCTGTCGGGTGAATTGATGACACTATATAAATTTATGTTTGATGCTTCATGCATCTGTGTGTCTATCCCCTGAAAACCTGTTTAGTGTCATAAGTTGTAAGTTAGTAAGAGATTAGTCTCTGAATGGAGTCAAGTCCTAGGACAGGATGCTAGCAGTACATCCTTGGAGACTTCAACTAAGTTATTGATGTTGTGTGGGCCGCAACAAGGAATATGGTTGCTTCCTATATCAATCATGATTCCCTGATTTGGATGCATGGCCTTTAATGCATCGTTTTACTTCTTTACTGCCATGTCTTTATTATGTCGTTACCAACTGATACTCTTGCAACCAAGGTTCAAGTTCAAGACTTTAGTTCACTTAGTTCTTGCGGGAGTCTACGTTGGATAACTCAGGTAGATTCAAATTGAAAGGTATCTACTGAAAGCATAGTATGGATGACTGTTTGGCAGGGCACTACACATTTCGTGTACAAGAGTGATTGAGTGATTGTGTCCGTCTAGGATTAGGACGTGGGGCGTGAAAGGGTTATAAATAGGGAAAATGACAATAGGGTTGGACACACAACAAAGTCTCTCTCTGCATAAGGCACAGCCGACAGCCGCCGTTTGCAAGAGACGAGAGATGTGTTCCTTTGACGGAGTTTTTCTCTTCTTTCTCTTCGCCCATCTGAATTGCTACTTTGTGGATACTTGTCTTCGGAACGAAGTGAGTATTCATAAAAGTTATCTCATGGAGATCTTTCTCCTGAATGAGACGAACAATGGCGTTCTTCTATTCCTTTGACACGATCTATCCGGGTGGTGGTACCTGCGATCGCTGGGCTGCACTGGTGGTGCAAATATTTCGGCGTCAATTTGACGTGCCGGAAGAGCGACGTTAAACGCAAGCAGACATGCGGAGTGACTTGGCGTCAAGCGTTAGCGAGACGAGCCAAGGATATAGACTTGCTGCATTCTTAATGACTGGATGGACTGGAAGAACATCACTTATTTGAAGTATTACAAGACAATGATTTCTTTAAGTATATATACGTATATGCAAATATACATGTCTTGTTTCTCAACAGGACGATCCGGTCAGGAGTTTCTTACTCTTTTATTTATGTTTTCCTATAATATTTTATTCTTGTATATCTTATCTTGTTCTATCTGCAATTGTTAATTATTTGCAACTGTTTGTTGTTGCATGTAACGACGTTTACACATAAATTATTTAACACAAACTGCTGCATGTAAAGTACAAACTGCAGACTTAAAACAGTACCCTGCGGCATGGAGAGTGGGCGAGTGCAGTCTATGCTACACCATGGCCCCTGAAACTTGAGGTCTCAACATTGATTCAACTCCTGGAAGAAAGACCAGTCAAGATCGTGATCTATCAACGGATGACATAGACCAATATTTACTTGTCTGCAAACCGATCATCAAGGTTAGTAAACATGACTTTATATATATACCTCGTCATTATTAGAAATCCTATGATATGGTAAATGGAATGAAAAAATATATACCAAGCCAATTAATCAAATCCTACTTAAGGCTGTACCCCTAATACTATATACCTGCTAATTAACGTCATACGTCCATTACATATTTAAGAATTTCCGTAACTGATGATTTCAGGAATCTAGCGAATATGTATACCTGGGGTAGAAGTTTAGATATAAGTTTTAGGAAGAAAAACTAATTTAGCACACTTTTATAAAAATATTTACCAAAATAGCACAATTTATAAAATATTTCTGAAAATAACACACTTTGGTCTAAAAACGCCACTTTGTGTGGAGCTTTTTATACCCGGAACTGAAAAGTACCACAATGATTGGCATGTTTATTTTTAAATAAAAAAATTTGAAAAAAAAAATAAAAAAAATTGGAAAACGCCACATGAAGTGGCACTTTCAAAGTGCAATTAACATTAAGTGCCACTTCATGTGGCGTTTTCCAAATTTTTTTATTTTTTTTTTCAAAATTTTTTATTTAAAAGTAAACACGCCAATCATTGTGGCACTTATCAAATTCGTATATAAAAACGTCACTTTAAGTGGCGGGTTCCACACAAAGTGTGTTATTTTGAGAAATATTTTACAAAGTGTGCTATATTGGTATATATTTTTAGGATAAAAAACCAAAATAGCACACTTTGGTAAAAATATGTACTGAAATAGCACCAAACACATCTTAATTCCCAAAATAGCCCACTTTCAAGAGAAAGCGCCAACATTTTTGGCATTTTACTGTTTTCAGGACCAAAAGCGCCAAAAAAATGGCATTTTCAATTGAAAGCGCCAAAAAAATGGCGTTTTCAGTTGAAAAACGTCAAAAAGTAGGCTTTTTCCGATTTTACATGGAAAACACCTAGTTTTTGGCGTTTTCATGTGAAAACGCCATTTTTTTTACGCTTTCAACTGAAAACGCCATTTTTTTTGCGCTTTTGGTCCTACAAACAGTAAAATGTCAAAAGTGTTGGCGCTTTCTCTTGAAAGTGGGCTATTTTGGGAATTTAGATGGGTTTGGTGGTATTTCAGTACATATTTTTATCAAAGTGTAATATTTTGATTTTTTATCCATATTTTTATAAAAGAGTGCTAAAGTGATTTTTTTCCTAAGTTTCAATTAACCAACAGACTAAGTCAAGGAGTTAATGTAAACACAAGTATATGTTATTACGTGTATAACTAACTTGAAACATGTAAAACTTGCATGTGGTCACATCAGTAAATTGATGACACATAACCTCCTTATTCTGATTCTCTTGAGATTAATCATAATATACATATATGGGGGATTTGCTCCATTACTGGCATGGGTTCGGTTAAGTTGACCACTGCAATTCGTTATACAAGGATCAATAATGTTAGTTGGACACTGTGTAATACTATCCTACTAATCACGTGTGCATGAGATACGTAAGCTATTACTATATCATGGTCGACCTAGTTGTTAATCTATTTGCAGAATGCATGCATAAGAGGTACACGGCTAGGTCACTGTATCATTTATGTCTGCAATATATATTAGAATATGTGGATGAGCATGTACGGAATGTAAATGTCTGTAGCGTTATATTAATAAGCAAGTGTTATATTAGACATTACTTTAGTTATTAATAACTAGAGTACAAGATGTATGATATGTAGTCAAAATCGAGATTAACAAATGAAATACATTGACACTAATTGTATTAGTGTTATATATATATATATATATATATATATATATATATATATATATATATATATATATATATATATATATATATATATATATATATATATATATATATATATATATATAACACTACATACATTTAGTGTCAATATAGGGCGTTCATTCATTGCCCATAACTAGACTACAAGATGTATGATATGTAGTCAAAATCGAGATTAACAAATGAAATACATTGACACTAATTGTATTAGTGTTATATATATATATATATATATATATATATATATATATATATATATATATATATATATATATATATATATATATATATATATAACACTACAGACAATTAGTGTCAATATAGGGCGTTCATTCATTGTCCATATATATATAACACCACAGACATGTACGGAAGGGTGGGCGGGTAGCTACCCGCGCGGGCAATAAAGATGAGCCCATATATATATACATTATATATGTATATATATATATATGTATGCATATATATATAAATATATATATATATAGAGAGAGAGAGAGAGTCAAACTAGAATACACTCGAGTATATTCAGAGCAGAATACACTCAAGTAGTTTTTCATGATGTAATATTTTTTTCAAAAATCTAATCCGTTGATCTTCTTAAACATCTTGTGAATAGCTCATACGCAAAATTTGAGAACATTTGGACATTTATAGGTCATGTTATACAGACCGCAAAAATTATGCATTGCAAATTAATTTCGCGCATTGATTTTGTAGTCCTTGGATGAGTGACTTGCACTCATCCAAATGGGCTCAAAATTTATATGCATTCTAGTTATAGTATGACGGTGAAAATCAATAGTTTACATTTTGTAAAAGATTTTCTTGATATGCAAACTCACTTGAGTGTATTCATGCAATATGTACACTCGAGTGTATTCTAGCATGACTCTCTCTCTCTCTCTCTCTCTCTCTCTCTCTCTCTCTCTATATATATATATATATATATATATATATATATATATATATATATATATAGACCTATGTATACATATACCCGTTTAAGCACTAGAAGGTAATTTACACTAGTAGTTAATAATAACTATATATATATATATATATGGCGAAAAGAATTGTGTACCCGATTACATATAGCTTATATGTACCCACCTTCATTTATGATGATTGTAAAATCAAATTGAAGTATCCAACCTTATGGATGTGATGTATACCACTTAGATAAGATGTGTATCAAAAATCACTAAAATCTGATATTGATCGATCATCCAATGAAAGAATTAGTGTGTTATCGAATCAACGGTAAGTTACAGAAATTGGAGAAACCATTGGATGATATATTGATATATCTCATGATCTATATGAGATATAGTTATGGTTTTTTAAACACATGTAATCTATATAATATTGAATCAATCCATATGGTTATATTTTATTAAGATACTCCACATGTCACATTTTGATGGCTGGTACACGTAAGTTACATGTACCGGCCGGTACACACTTCCTAACCTCTCTCTCTCTCTCTCTATATATATATACATATATATATATACCTATATATACATATACCCATTTAAGCACTAGAAGGTAATTTACACTAATAGTTAATAATAACTAAATAGTTTTAGGTACTCATATTCATTTATTCATTTTTTTAACTCCACATTAAGTATAAATATTTTGATATAATTGGTTACTATTCATTGAACTTAAAATGTACATAAATGACAAGTGACAATGCATCATATCATGAATGAACATATAGAACAATAAGAAAATGAAGTACTGATTCCAAATTGATGACTTTGATTGTGACTAGTATGTCTAATTATATGTAGAATCCAGTCAAAACTTGGTGGAGGACCTTCTTATTTAATTTATTGATTTCTCTTCAATCAAGGAACGAGAATCTTCTATTTTGTTGAAATGAAGTTTACTCCTTCTTGAATATCATGCATGTGTAAGAAATATTGGGGAGTCCAGTTTGTTGAACTTCTAGCCTGCTCTTGAAAGACCCCCAATTAGATACTTGATGAATTGGCACGATAATTGGTACTATCAAATTTTAGGACCAAGGCCCAGTTATTTAGTGGAATTACGCTTCCACGACTCTATGTAGAGATAAGGGAATGTGGTCCTCTAGTCGACTAGCAATTCAGCTTAACGTGGTCATTCTTGATTTGGATGATGAGAACATATGGTCACCTAAGCATAGATAGAATATACCAAGTGTCTAAATTGTTTGAAAAAATCTTCTTAGATTGATATATCATGTTGATTGAATTTGAGACCCATTTATATTCTCCTTTTGAATTACTTGCCTATATTTCATATTCTCTTGCATCCTTATTGATTGAATCTTGAGTAGATAGAGCATACCTATTTAGCTTTGTTTAAACTGGATTTTCTACCAGTCTTATAGACTGACCTGTACCCTTTTGTTGGTTCATGCAAATCTATTCCTTGGCGGAATGCATGGACAGGCCCTGTGGAGTACTGAGACGATATTGGATCTAGACTTGCTGAGGAGATTTTGCTGAGAAGATGTCTAGGTGCCCTTTGTGTTTTTTAATTATCTTTTATTTCCACATGATAAGACTCATTGTAAGTCCCATGTTTGGGGACAAGTTTTGGATGTTTGAACCTTTGATATTTTTAATTGTTAAGAACACTCAGCTATGATATGTATCCCTTCATCTTGGAAATTCTTATGGGTTTCAACAACAAGATATGGGCATGTGACTGATTAGAATCTAATCATCACATAAATTGGTATCCGAGCCACTTAACAATCAACATCAACCATCTTCTCAACCTAGAAAGACTTTATAAACATAGAAGTAATAATTTCCCCATATATAGGTCTATATCTGGATCAATATGCTCCAACTCTGACCATGGGAAATATAATGAGTAGTCTACATAAAGCAGGAGCACTCGCCAAGACCATGAAGGACCACTTTCACCTCCTAGAAGTTATGCTGATAAAAGACTGGAAATTTTAGAGGACATCCTTGGGAATGCATTGGAGGGCTTCCTCAATAAATCAGCCACTTCGAAGGACACCTCCTTGATGGACTTCCTCAAGATGAAGCTGAATGAGTTCCTTGGGGAGAGTGAGTAGGACCAAGTGGAGAAAGTTGAGTAATGACTTATCTCTATCAAAGACATCATTCAAAGTATGAGCTTCCCCGAGAAGGACTGGGTGAAGTTCAGTGCTTTCATGCTCAAAGGTTCCTCCAAGGTTTGGTGGTAGAACTACACCAACTCCCAACCTGAGAGAGCAGCTCTTCCAAATTGGCGTGAGATTGAAGGGATCTAGCTTTGGATCAAGGTGCTCCAACTCTGACCGTGGGAAATATAATGAGTGGTCTAGATCAACCAGGAGTCCTCACTGAGACCATGATGGACCACTTTCACCTCCTAAAAGTGATGCTGATAAAAAATTGGAAATTCTAGAGGGCATCCTTGGGAATGCATTGGAGGGCTTTCTCAACAAATCAGCCACTTCAAAGGATACCTCCCTGACAAACTTCCTCAAGATGAAATTGAATGAGTTCCTTGGGGAGAGTGAGAAGGACCAAGTGGAGAAAGTTGAGGAATATCTTATCTCAATCAAAGACATCTTTCAAAGTATGAGCTACCCCGAGAAGGATTGGGTGAAGTTTAGTGCTTTCATGCTCAAAGGTTCTGCTAAGGTTTAGTGGTAGAAATACACTAACTCCCAACCTGAGAGAGCAACTCTTCCAAATTGGCGTGAGTTTGAAGGGATCTTTCGCAACAAGTATATCCCCATGTCATCCCTCACCAAGAAGGAGAAGGAGTTCAACTCCATCTAATAAGGGGTGATTCAGTGGCTGACTACCTTTGATGTTTCACTGTCTTAGAATGGGAAGATCCAAGTCTTCATAGATGGGCTGACCAGATTCCTGAGTGACAACCTGGCACCACAAATTCCATTGACCTTTGATCAACTAGTCACCAAGGCTCAATATATGGATATGCATCAACAGAAAAACTATTAGCAACAACCATCCAACCCTCCCAGGAACAACAACAACAACCATCATGGCAGTAACCATATCAACCGCCACAATGGGAGAAACAACAACAACAAGAGGGGACCTACTACA
The DNA here is from genome assembly GCA_963693085.1 of Alisma plantago-aquatica. Lineage (NCBI taxonomy): Eukaryota > Viridiplantae > Streptophyta > Magnoliopsida > Alismatales > Alismataceae > Alisma > Alisma plantago-aquatica. Next base: position 54,735,208 of record OY856411.1, read on the forward strand.
CCTCCTACATCTCAGCCTCCTACCAAGAAACTGGAAAATCATTGCTACAACTATGGGAATCCACACACAGAAGTGTGTCGATTTCTAAAACATGTCTGCTACAATTGCCACAAGCCAGGACACCATAGTACTGAATGCCCTGAGCCCAGGAGGCACTCTCAACCTACACCACCTCCTGGACAAGCTACATCTGGATAGAACTAGACAAAGCCAAACAACCAAATACCATCTGAGCATAGGACCAGAAGGATGTATACTTTCACTACTGAGGAAGCTGAAAAGAGTACTGAAGTCGTTGAAGGTACAATCAATATTTCAGGTCAACCTATTAAGGCCCTATTTGATTTTGGTTCTACCCTGTGGGCTCTGATCTCCAAAACACAAGATAAACATAGCGGAAGCGATTCGATTAATAGCGGAATACGAAAATCACGAGAAATTAAAAACTTTTCGAAAACGAGATCTTAAAAACCTGAAACTCCTTTTATAAAAGTAAGATGAACTGTTTACATCTCTGATAAATCACTTCTCGAGTGATTATATACATCATGATACAAAATCTCAAGATTTCAAAATTCTCAGATCAACAAACTCCTAGGACCTGAGTGTACTAAGACGACATAAGACTATTCTGACTAAAAGACTAGACAGCACAGTGTTTCCACCTGAAGTCACTGCTGCTCCTGAATTTGCTGTTGTTGCTGCTATCCACCTGCAGATCGATTCCTTCGACTTCGACATCCACCTAAAGGTAGAAATCTACGGGGTGAGACAATTTTAAATAATTGTCCCAGCGAGAGTTATAACTCTCCGCCAGAAACTTTGTTAAAAGCAATCAAAGGAATATCATGAGCAGGTAACTTTAGATTATTCACAGCAGGCTTGATAACAATTACTCATCTTTATTAAGGAATATGAAGAACATGTATACTAATACTTGAACAGGATATTAAATGCAAGCAATGTAATATCAATCAATGTTCCTCGTAGTTCAACCTAAACAGTTATGCTACGTGGTTGATTATGTTTTACAAACATCATTATGCCCTGCGGAGATGAGGTATACCGCTCATACTCCAACCGATCACTAGTAAGTCGCATCAGTATCATACTAGGTCATCGAAAGAGTCAGATTCTCATGACCTTCAACTACCTCAGTCAGATTGAGGATAAACATGCAGGACAACTAGTGTCTCTGCTAATATAGCTCACCAGGGTATTCTGGTACTTCTCTATTAGAGTCACAGTGGCATTCTGCACTCTCTTCGCTATCGAAAGACTTCATGTTTATCTCTCATCGATGCGGTATAAAAGATTCCTTTGGGAGAATAGTGTTAGATCATCCCGGTATAAGCATATAGTGAAGGGTTGATGGATTAAGATACATCCACATCAATTCCTACACTAGGATGTAAGGATATACACATCCATATTCCCCCACATACTCTAAAGTATGTGATCCAGGAGTTCCCTTAGGAAAACATGTTTCACCATCATTTAAACTCTGACAATGATGTATCTATGATCAGGGCTCTACACGATATGATTATACTTGATTATTAGGTACATTTCAGTATTCTTTTAGCATCATACATGTTTCCAAACATTCAAGTACTAAACATGGCTATAACAGAAGAATACTAAATGTAATAGGTATTACTCATATCAGTTATCAGATGGATATCAATTCTTAATCATTTTATCACTATAATTCAGGAACATGGGTGTTCATACCCTTATATCATCATAACACTTGCTATCAAATGTCATGTCAGCATCAAGTCATCTATTAGCATGACCTTGATGTCATTCATGGCCCTTAAGGCATATCAGTTTCATATGATGTCATTTGCATCTAGGCAACATAGTTATTTCTGTTCATAAGCTATTGACATGCTTTCAATGAATATGATGTCATGATCCTTACCTGGATATGATTATTTTCTTATAGGAACCTACATGATTAAATCAATTAATAATAATCAAAATGCATAATCAGATCAGCAGTCAATAAGACAGAATTAACCTTTCAATTCAAAAGTTATACTTTTATGTCCTTACAAAGGGTAAGATTCCCTTGTTTACATCATTTAGGGTTATTCACCCCTTTCATTATGATTGGGAATAATAATTCCTCATCTCATATCTTTGATAATACAATTCATACTTAAAGGAATAACATGAGTTTAGGTTTTATTGTTCATTTCTACATATTACCATGAACTAGGGTTTACTATTCACATTACTCATGATTACCCTAAAATTAGGGTTTACTATTCACATTACTCATGATTATCCTAGAATTAGGGTTTACTATTCACATTACTCATGATTACCCTAGAATTAGGGTTTACTATTCACATTACTCATTATTACCCTAAAATTAGGGTTTACTATTCACATTACTCATGATTACCCTAAAATTAGGGTTTACTATTCACATTACTCATGATTACCCTAGAATTAGGGTTTACTATTCACATTACTCATAGCATCATCATGAATGAGAAACATCATCATTATTGATACTTTCAAATTAGGTTAAGACTCATCAGTTATCTTAATTAGGGTTTTCATGATCTCTCATAAGTGGATCATACCCTAATCTTGCATATTCATATACATTGAAGGTACTTTATTTGAGTTTTAACCATAAATGGTACATTCTCTCTCTCCTTCCTAATGAAAGGTGATTACATCACTCTAGATAGGGTTGGTTTAAGTCCTTGTTGATTAACATAAACCAATTCACCACTATCATGTCATTAGAGTTTACATAAAACAAGGTATCCTTTAATTGAGCCCTTTTAGGTTGAAACGAGTGTGACCCATTTGGGTTGAAACGAGTGTAACCCATTTGGATTGAAATGAGTGTGACCCATTTCAGTTGAAACAAGTGTGAACCCGTTTGGATTGAAACGAGTGTGACCCATTTCAGTTGAAATGAGTGCGACCCATTTGAATTGAAACGAGTGTGAACCCGTTTGGATTGAAACGAGTGTGACCCACTTGAATTGAAATGAGTGTGAACCCATTTGGATTGAAATGAGTGTGACCCATTTGAGGTGAAACGAGTTGAACCCATTTGAGGTGAAACGAGTTGAACCCATTTGAGGTGAAACGAGTTGAACCCATTTGAGGTGAAACGAGTTGAACCCATTTGAGGTGAAACGAGTTGAACCCATTTGATAAAGTTGGATAAGGACCAACATAGGTATTAATTCCCTTCATCTTCAACCTTGAAACCAAGGTCTATTCTTCACGAAAAGGCTTGCAAGAGTGCAAAGAAAGATGGGGAAGAAGAAGAACTAACTATTATTTGCAAGAGTAAAAGTATGTATAACAAAGCAAGGTGTAGAGTTATAAAACCCACCTCAAACGTTGTTCCTAGAGCTCCAAGCTTCCAAGCTTCGAAACTTTAATGGTGGCTTGAGCTCCACAGGTCATACAAGGTTGTTTCTTTAAGAAAGGTTGGGAAGGATCAGCTAGGAAGAGAAAGCTAAGTGAATTAACCATGAAACCAACCTTATACAAGGATTTCCTCCATGAATCCAAGCTAGAAGATGGTGCTCTCTTACCTTAGAACAGGTTGGTCGTTTCCCTGAGCTGCAGAGCTTTGCCTTGGTCAGTTGAGAAAGATGAGAAGTGAGGAAGTGAAGGGAATGTGTTTGGTTGTTTTACAAGGAACTAGGCTTATATACTTTAGGTTATTTTCCACCATAAGGACCTCTAAAACATAGATTTCTAATCTAAGTCCCTTCTTATTTCTAAGGCACGTCCAAGCATGATAATCTTATGCAAAACTCATCAAAATTTAAGATCTAAGGGTAGATAAAACAAACATGCATACTAAGGTATATATATATGAAGGGTCTTCTTACTCATACTAGGTGTTTTCACTATAAAGTCATCCTTCTTATTCAATTATTTAATAGAAGTGCCCCTCTCATCCTTTCTTCTCTAAATGATGTCAAGAGTCATAAAAGATATTCTAGAAAGTGTATAGCACAAGTTGCACCCCACATTTTGGGTAAATTGCACTTTACACCAAAATTAGGGTTTAAGCACAAGGATTGCTCCACAAGCTGCACCTTGGTGCCCAAACTTGGGAAATCCATCATACCTCATCATATTACTTCATATGATGTCTCTTTATTAGAGGAACATATTAACCTGTGTAATTTGCAACTTAACCCCTCTAATTGGGTAATTTGCACATAGGTCCTTGTATTACCAAACAATACTACAATCATTGTTTAAAAAGGACAGAAATGAAAATGTATGTTCCTTAGGAACTTAATTACATGCCAAAAGATAATCACAAGGATTTAATTACATATCTTAGGCAAAACACCTAGGGTTAATTCATAACCCGGGTCAGGGATGTTACATACCCACTCTTTCATCTCTCTTGAAATGGCTAGTACTCTAAAATTAAAAGTAGAATACATGAGTTTTGTTCTAGCTGTAGACACCCCTAGTGGTTGAGTCAAAATGACATATTAGAAGTTTCCATTTATTGACATATAAGGATTTCCCAACCAAACTCATCTTACTAGACATGACAGACTTTGATGTCATCCTCTGGATGGACTAGCTGTCAATATACCAAGGGATGCTTGAATGTGTGAACAAGAAGGTTCACCTCACCCACCCTGATGGAGACCAAATCACAATTATTGGATGAAGGAAGTGCAAAAAAGTACTTATCTCCTCTATGAAGGTCCATCAGCTACTTGAGTCTGGATGTCGGGCTTTCCTTGTTGCAATAGTTGTTGAACTAGAGGCAAAAAGGATAGAAGACATAGATGTTGTATGCAACTACCCTGAAGTCTTCCTAGATAAAATCTCCAGATTTCTGCCCAATAAAGAGGTAGAATTCAATATTGAGGTTCTACCAGGAACATCTCCCATTTCCAAGGTAGCCTACCGAATGGCACCCGCCGAACTAGCTGAATTGAAAAAGCAACTTCAAGAGATGCTTGATCTGGGATTCATCCTATCGAGCAGCTCTCCTTGGGGCACACCTATTTTGTTCATTAAGAAGAAGAATGGGTCCATGTGTATGTGTATTGATTGTGGTATGTTCAATCAAGTGACAATCAGAAACTGCTACACCCTTCCTAGGATTGATGATCTATTCGATCAATTGAAGACAACCATAGTTTTTTCAAAGATCGATTTACAAAGTGGCTACCGTCAAATGAATGTGAAAGAAGAAGATGTACAGAAAATAGCCTTCTGTACACGCTATGGGCACTATGAATATTTGGTCATGTCATTTGGACTGACTAATTCCACAACAACATTTATGGACCTGATGAATTGAGTGTTCAGGCCCTATCTCGACTGATTCATTGTAGTGTTCATTGATGACGTCCTTATCTTTTCTGAGACCTTAGATCTGCATCGGGAGCATCTGAAATAAGTGATGAATATCTTGAAGGAACACAAATTATATACCGATTTATCAAAATGTGAGTTTTGTCTCTCTAAGGTGATGTTCCTAGGCCATGTGAACTCTGTTGGACACATAGCATTTGACCCTACAAAGGTTGAAGTTGTCCTAAAATGGGAAGCTCCACAAACACCATAAAAAATCCCAAGGTTTCTCGAACTAGCAGGCTATTATCGACGCTTCATTAAGGATTTCTCCAAGCTGTCACTGCCCTTGACCAAGTTGATAAGGAACAATGCTAAATTTGAATGGATGCAATAATGTGAAGATAGCTTTCAGGAGTTGAAGAACAGTTTGACCTCCACACCAGTTTTGACCTTACCAGTAGAAGGGAAAAACTATGTCATCTATAGTGATGCCTCTCGAAAAGGCTTAGGATGTGTTCTCATGTAGGAAGGTAAAGTGATTGCATATGCCTCCCGTCAAGTAAAGCATAATGAAGAGAATTACCCCACCCATGACTTAGAGCTTGAAGCCATAGTCTTTGCCCTCAAGATATGGAGGCATTATCTGTGACGTCCCTGGATTTTCTAAAACTTAATCTGATGTGTGACGTCCAAATTGAAACCCTCACCTCAGCAAGAATTCCAATTTAAACACCCCACACCAGGCTAAGAAGAAGATCGAGGGAGTCAGAAGGAAACAATTAGTAGCACATGTACATGAACAATAATAAAACCATACACACATGTTCACCATCCAACATATAATTACAACATGAATTGTTACAACATTTGATATTACATATTGAACAGCAAACTATACATATACATGTACTACATTCTAAAACAACAGGATCTTAAGACAACAGGTCCACCTGTACATTAGCCCGCTACACAACTCTCAACTATCCTGGATCTTCAAGAGCATAACCACAACCTAAACAAAAGATTACATGCGGTACACGTCAGCACAATATTCAAGAATATTGTACTGAGTACGCCTACGTGTCTTTTATATACCTCTCATCATATCTTGGCAACAAGATAAAACTAATACTTGGCAGTATTAAACAAAATATAAGAAAAGGTGTATAGTTGCACAAAGATATTTGTTACCAGAAGAGAACACATATTTTAGGCACATTTCCATTATATGTAAACTTGATCAACCACATGCACTATTCTACCAAAGAGATTTAGTACTATCATATAATGGACCATATATCTTATGTTTCATGTGTTCATAGCAATAAGTATGGAAAAACATGCAACATATCATACAAGAACAATCATTCAATCAATATCATATGCCAAGTTTGTACTACCATATAACGCAAGCATATTATATAATAAGCCAAGTAAGAGGTAATGGCGTACCTTGATCAAGAACAAACCTAATCATCACATATACTCCTGATGTCAACTACATCCTTGGTCAACCCTGATCAAGACAAGATCACATACTAGCATCAGGTTCTCATCCTATTATATCTCATCTTAACCCTAATTATATCCATATTAGGGTTTAGCTTAGTTCATTAGGATATGTGCATCATTACTTGTATTCTTATCTTATGATTATCTCACTGATGTCATTTTCCAGATTACATCTCATTATCAAATTTCATCATCTGAACATTAGGTTCCATATCCTTTTTGTGCACATATTAACCCTAGGTTACATCATTAACCTAGCTTAGGGTTTTATAACATGTATTAATATTCATCTTCATGTAACATAGATTTTATGCATAATATTGATCTCATACTTAAAACTGAGGTTTCATATACTAATATGAGCTTACTCTGTAAATTTCATCAATTCTTGAGCATGCATGTATTTAATACATTTTATTTAGGGTTATTAGCCCTAATTAGTCATATTGAGAAAATTACATGATTTCGAGTCATAACATGACCATATCTGACATCATATGCATTATGTATGTAATTATGGACTTACTGATATTTTTCCATGATTTTATGTCATCATTTGCTATTTATTAGCCATTAAACGAGCATTTCACAACTTATATGATATAACTGAGATTTGAGCATCAAAAGCCTGATATTATAGTTCCAGGTTGTTCTACGCATTTTTCTGAGAAAAACGGTATATTATATATATTTTTCCGATAAGTGTGCTAATTACTGTGATTTATTGAAGAACTAAGCAAATTCTGGGATTTTTACCTTTTCGGGCCAATCGGTCATCGACACGTGGCATTGAGGAGGGCATGGTTCACTTGGTCTGATCCGGCTGGTCTCCTGGTTCGTAGTGGGCTGGCTGGTTCAAGTCAATTTATTTGTTTTGGACCCGGTCTGCTCTTTCTTTCTCCGTCTTCTTTACTCCGTGAACGTGAGTCTTCCGCACAGCACCTCCGCCGTCGGGGCTCTCCTTTGGCAAGCGATCGACAGAGCAGAGGTGCCCTACCTCTTGTTTCTTGGAGGTCAGACGACCAAAACCAGGTCCGATGCCTAGGCACGTCGTCTCCCTCTGCTCAAGGCCCGACATCTTCCCGATCTAGGTCGCCGGCGTGGCTTCAATTGATCCAGTTGAGCATCGCCGGCCTAGGAAGATCCCGACGAGGGGTCACTGCAGACCCTTACCTCCTCTACTTATCGCCTACTCCAGCGTGAGCCGCACTTCTGGTTGTCGTCCACCTCCTGCTCGACCTGGGCGCCGTCGTGGCCAGGTCTGCTCCAGCTAGCGACCACTGGGCAGGCTCGCCGCCTCTTGGCTTCTCGCACCGGTCTGTGTGCCGCCGCACAGCAAGGGACTGACCGATCTCTTCTCCTCGTGATGAGTGATCGGTCACCCATTGCTGCTGCAGGGTTCCATGCTCTTAAGCTCACCAAAACTCTCAAGCGCCACCACAGGCTCCAGCCTCTCCTTCTCCTTCATGCGTCTATCCTTGGCACCGCTATCGGTCCTGTCTCTGGCGTGCGGTCGGCCACCAGAACTTTCTTTTCACCACTGGTCTTTACCGTTGTGTCACCTCCTTGCTTCTAGCTATAACCTTCCACCCGCAGCACCTGAGGAGAGGGGCAAGAGGCGATGGGATTGGATCGGTCTGTCTTCACTCCCTGATGTAGTAAGGACAACCACCTGCTTACGATTCTGTGTGAGCCCACGTTCAACTACGTGGTTTGGGCAGTTCGATGGCGTTGCAGCTCACCAGCATCGTGTGAACATGGACTGGAATATAGAGTCGTGGTCGTCCGTTCTCTCCATCTGATGAGCACTGAGATGCCATGCCACGTATACATGGGTATATACTAGAAACTTAGGCTAACGATTTTATACTCTTGTACCTTAATAAATCAACGGTCTCACTATATTCAAACCTTAGTAACAAAGTCTACGATCATTCAAACCCTATGAAATTTTAATTATATATTTATAATAACACAAGCTGAATTCTCTTCCATTCGGTGCCAAGTTATCATTAATTGACCAATCAACAACTTAATCCAAGGTGGTGCAGAAATTAGGGTCATTAATTTTAATATTAATATCAAAAATATATACACCATCATCACTGTCACATTACATATTAACACATGTTTATAATTCCAATCTCTGGCTCATGATTCAAGTTGGGTATTTAAGAACATCAAAAGTTCACTCCATCACATCCTACACACCTTAAAAGAAATTTTGTCCTCGAAATTAGACAAAATTCAGTCTTTCACATCATATACATCTTAAAAGAACTTTCCTCCTCGAAAGTAACCATACTCATACTTCCAGGAAAAGCCTTATCTTGCCTTCATACACATGTAGGCACTATTCTATGTGTAACATATCCGCAAGATTACCTAGAACCATGTATCCAAAGCACTATTAGGGGGGGTTTACAACCATCTTGGTGCACAAACACTTCATTCAAGGTTGAACTCAACGTTTAGAAACTCAGATTTTGTCATGACCTATCTCATATATTAGGGTTACTTCCTTATCGTCACCCATGCATTATTATCTAACTTCATATTACCATGTTCTAAAGGAGTTAACTAAGGTTAACCCATATAACAAGGTGTCATCCACATTTTATTTAGCTCATTGTTAGAACATGTTCATCATTAACATATGCCTTTTAGGAGGAAGTTAACTATAGTTAACCCACTTTATCCATCTAGATCATATCAAGGTGTTATAATCGTTATGTTGTGTTGAATGTCAATCTATATTTTTCATCTGTAATAAGCACTAAGATTAACACCTCGTGTAACATGTTTCATTCATATAATCTTATTTCATTGCTCATAACAAATTACAACATTTACTAGTGATTTCATCACAAGATTAACCAACACTAACACATTATCATCATTATTAAAGCATATGGTTAACCATTTATACTTTGATATTCTTTAAACTATTTCTAGTTTTCCATCATATCATGTCTATATATCATGTCTCGAGATTAGTTCACATCCTTGCATCTATTATATCATGGTTGTACTAAACAATTATACATGTGGCTCATGAAACATGTATCAAAACTTTATATAGTCCAATTGAGGTTCTCCTATCCCATATCATGAGGGTAGTGTCATGCTCAGTCTCTCTGAGCTCACTCATTTCTATGAGTGTCTCATATGCATATACTTTATCTTTCCTCTCGGTCTAGGGTTCTCAGATTACCTCACTGGCACTAGTGATTAACTTCACAAGGTCTAGCCACATAAGCACAAACTGAAACATTCTATGACATTCTCTTCTCATCTTTTACCCATGAAACATGGTTACCCAAAACTCTCTTATATACACCACTAGATTCCTATGTGGGAAACCACCAACCCGAGCATGAGGCTTCACAGAAACTAACATACCTACCTTGTAACATCCCTGACCTGGGTTATGAGTTAACCCTAGGTGTTTTGCCTAAATATGTAATTAAATCCCTGTGATTAACTTTTATCATGTAATCAAGTTTCTCAGAAATATATATTTCAGATTTTGCTCCTTTTTATATAAAGTTGTAGCATTGTTTTGTTATGCAGGGACCTATGTGCAATTTACCCAAATTTAGGGATGCAATTTGTTAAATACATCATCTAATGTATCTTTTAAGATTCTTATCATCATTTAGAGAATAAATGATGAAAGGTCACTTCAATTGATTAATCAAGTTATGAAAAACACCTTTGTGATTGAATAATCAGGGTGTATGTACTATAGCCCTTTTTATGTGTGTGCTTTAGTAATAGGTTGATCTTCTTTGCTCTCATTTCTTGTCCCTATAAGAAAATTTGTCCTTAGAATTAATAAGAGAGGACGAGCAAAGAAGGATGGAGGGACTTAGTTGAAATTATGGAAAACTCAGGAGCTAATGTTGAAAATCCCACCCCAAGTATATATACCCTCAACTTCACTTAGCAAGGAACCTCTCCCTTCGTTCCTTTCACTGTTCTTTTCAACCAAACCGACTAAGGAGAGCTTGGAGCTCAGGAGGACGACCAAAGGTGTGCAAGGTAGGTTTGGATCCCTCCTTTTGCCTAATTTCATGGTTAGAACTCGAATTCAAGGCCAAATTGATTACTAGCTCCCTTAACTCTACCTTTCTAGCCATATTTTCTCAACTTTCCTTGGAAGGATCACCTTGGCCGACCTGTGGAAGCTCAAGGACGCCATTAAAGCTTGGAGCTCGAAAGCTTGGAGCTCAAAAAGCAAGCTTTAGGCGGGTTTTATAACTCTAAGCCCATGCTTTGTTATATACATCTTGTTCATGCTTTTAGATGATAGTTCTTCTTCTTCTCTACTTTCCTTTGCTACCTTGCAAGAAAATCCGTGAGAAATCCTTGCTGTTCTTGAGCTAGGAGATGAAGACGTTATTTCCAAAGTTAATCCACTACTTTTTACTTTACCAAACGGTCTCCACAAATTGCTCTCTCGGTCTCAAGACCGTGTGGAGAGCAAACGGTCTCAGGACCGTGTAAGGGCAAACGGTCTTCAAGACCATTTAGCCGAGTTGACCGAGCGTGGACCATATAAGATTTATGTTCGTAATTATGTAAGCTAATCACCCACAAAATTTGAGATGATAACTCCAAAGGAATCGTGAGATATGGCCTTTTTAATCAACAACTTTAATTGCATTTACTCCTTATTTCCAATCTGTTGAAATCGCCCTTTTTGGGCAAACGGTCTCAAGACCGTGTAAACACTTTGACCAATCGTTGACCATATGAGATTATTCAAAATAATGTTCATTAACAACTCACCAAATTTGATAGACTAATTCCAAACGAGCTAAGAGTTGAAGGGTGATTACTAGGGCAAACCCTAATTGAAATCAGTACTGAAATCTCAATGGATAACTTAGTGTTTTGGGGTTGATTGACCTAAACGGTCTCAAGACCGTTTGGGGATCAACCAAACGGTCTCAAGACCGTGTGGGGGATCACCCAAGACCGTATGGAGGTCTGGGGTCAAGTATAGTTGACCAATTGAAGGTACAAACATACCAAATTACATTGCAATTAAGTATTGATATGATCATCAACTCAATGGATCCAACCTTGAAGAATTTTCACTAGAATCCAAAAGTTGGATGGGCAAACGGTCTCAAGACCGTTTGGAACTCATCCAAACGGTCTCAAGACCGTTTGGTGACAATCCAAGACCGTTTGGAGGTCTAGGGTTAAGGTAATTTGATCAATTGAGAGCCCAATTGCAATAGGTTATCGAATTAATTAAAATATTGATTTGAGACTCAATCAAGGTTCAACCCCTATCAAATCACTTTAGATTTTGATGAAATCTTGGGAAAACGGTCTCAAGACCGTGTGGAGTTCATCCACACGATCTCAAGACCATTTGGGCCAAGTTTGGGTCCAATTGGAGCTCAATTGAAGGGTTCAACCTTGTGTTTATTCACATTGTTGAGTGTTGATGGTTGAACGTTGATGGACCTTAATTGAACCAACTTCAACCCTAATTGGATAACAATTGAGGGTCAATTGAGTGACCAATTGGTTAAGGACAACCCTAATTGTCTCAATTGGTAAGTGGTTAGCAATCTTGAGACCAATGAATGGCTTCAACATAGGAACCCTAATCGAAATTACCCTTTGAATCACCTTGGAGGTCTATACGATCTTGAGTTTTTGAGGGCACTCGACCTCAAGACCGTGTGAGGTCTCTCGACCTCAAGACCGTGTGAGGTCTCTCGACCTCAAGACCGAATGAGGTCTCTCGACCTCAAGACCCAATGAGGGTAAACGGTCTTGAATGTTATACGGTCTTGAAGTCAACCCAAGCTCAAACGGTCTACAAAGCTTAAACGGTTTGCAACCTTAAACGATCTCAAGATCATATAAAGGTTGAAGGTGTGAAACCTTGTTCTAATCAAACTCTAATCACTCAACAGTGGCGATTTGGTCTATGTTAATCAAAGTGGACTTCACCCAACCTGATCTAGAGTGGTGCTATCACCATCTACTAGTATGAGGAGAGAGAAAGTACCTTAGAGAGAGAAAGTACCTTAAGAGAGAGAAAGTACCCTCATATGATGGAAATTCAAGTAAAGAACCTTCAATACACATGAATGTGCATGATTAGGGTATGATCCACCTATGTGAGATCATGGAAACCCTATTTATGATATATGATGAATCTTAAGCCAATCTGAGAGCATCAATGATGATGTTCCTCATACATGATGATGTTATAAGTTCAATTCAAGGGGGATGACATGTAATGTGAATAGTAAACCCTAATTCAAGGGGGATGACATGTAATGTGAATAGTAAACCCTAATTCAAGGGTAATGACATGCAATATAAGTATTAAACTCTAATTAATGAGAATCAGAGAACTCAGCTCTTATGACAAGAGTGGGAAATGTATTCCTTGTTTTGAATTACCTTTATCATTTGAACTAACCATGCAGGTTCTGATATGAAGGTGATCATATTCAGGTATGGATGATGATATTGTATTCATTGAAAGCATGTTATAAGCTTTATGAATAAGTAAAATATCTTGATGCCTTGTCAGTGGCATCCTATGATTTAATGGTCTATGTGAGCCATGAATACCATCAAGGTCATGCTTTAGAGATGACTTGTGATGAGTATAATGAGAAATGATGATTGATGAGAGTTAGGCTTGTTACATTTAGTATTCTCCTTTCATAGCTGCTATGCTACTGTTATTGTTTGAAGAACAATGTTTAATGTTAAAAGAATACTAAATGTACCTAACTAATCAAGTATAATGTAGAGCCCTGATCATAGATCCATCATTGTCAGAGATCAAATGATGGTGAAACAGGTTTTCCTAAGGGAACTCCTGGATCACATACTATTGAGTATGTGGGGTATATGGATGTGTAGAACCTTACATCCTAGTGTAGGTGATTGATGTAGATGTGCAATCTGTCAACCCTTCACTACAAAACCCTACCGTATCAGTGGATGGTAAACATGAAACCTCCTGATGACGAAGAAAACATAGATATCTGTATTAGTAGAGATAAACATGAAATCTCCTGATGACGAAGAGAGTACAGAATGCCACTGTAACTCTAAAATAGCGAAGGACCAGTTTACCCTGGTGAGCTATAATAGTAGAGACACAAGATGTCCTACAAGTGATCCTCTTACTGACTGAGGAAGGTGAAGGTCATGAGAATCTAGCTCTCTTAATGACCTATGTATGATACTGATGTGACTTCTTAGCGATCAGTTGGAGTATGAGTGGTATGCCTCATCTCCACAGGGCATAATGTTGTTTGTAAAACATAATCAACCACGTAGTATACCTGTTAGAGATAACTACGAGTTAGTGGATTGATGATACACTGTGATAGTGCTTATATTTCTTCATATCTCATAAATGTTAAGCACTTATTTATAGTTGCAACTGCTATTGAATACTTTGAAAGCTTTACTACGTAAGTCATTCTTTGATGTTATAATAAAGCTTCTGGCGGAGAGTTATAACTCTCACTGGGACAATTATGTAAAATTGTCTCACCCCGTAGACTTCAACTTTTTAGGTGGACGTTGGAGACGGAGGAACCGGTCTACAGGTGGCCAGTCTCAGCAGCAGCAACACCAGGAGCAGCAGTGAAATCTCAAGTGGAGATTTAGCCTGCCATGTGGTGTAGTTAGAGTCAGTCCTATGTGTCCTATGTACTCTCAGGTCTTGGAGTCTTTTGTTATGTGTTCTTGAGATTTTTTATCTTGATGTATATAATTACTCGAGAAGTAATTATCATGAGATGTAAACAGTTTATCTCTTATTATGAAAGAAGCTTTTATGGATTCAAGCTCTTGTCTCGAAAAGTTTTAATTTCCCGTGATTTTTGTCTTCCGTTGTTTATCGAATCGCTTCCGCTAAGTTTAAATCGTGATTATATCATGGTTTGGAGATCAGAACCCACAATTAGTGGTATCAGAGCTCTAGGTTAGTTGAGTTTACAGAGGCATAGGACTTAGGATGTCGAGTCTATCTTTAGTACTCCTTCCTTATCTGATAGAATCTTCTGCTCCTCAGGAGAAGAAGATACATAAGAATGGTTGAACCACATGATGAGTACGTGGCAGAGAGTAGTGCTAGTGCACCTCAAGGCGGTGCAAGGGTTCCAAGAATAGAACAATTTGCACCTGAGTCACCAAGAGAGCAACCCCAGTTTGACCCAGCCGACATGGGTAACCCAGCTGTACAGACGATGTTCGGGCAGTTCATGACTGCCATGACACACATAACCGATAGGATGCCCATACCTGCACCGAGGGCACCTGTCCAGCCTGAAGCACAAGGTATAAGTAAGACGTTCGAACGACTTCGTCGTGTCAGAGCTACTGAGTACTTTGGGACTGCCGACCCCGCAGATGCTGACCTATGGTTGACAGAGTTGGAGAAGGCTTTCAGGATTCTTATTATCCCAGAAGCTGAGAAGGTTAGACATGCTATCTATCTTCTCAAAGGAAGTGCTGGTCATTGGTGGAACATGGAAGAGCAGAAGAGACCTGGAGTAGAGTTCTCATGGGAAGAGTTTCTTTGGGAATTTATCAATAGATATTTTCCAAAGACCTTCCTAGATGAGAAGATCTCTCAGTTCGAAAGACTAAGGCAGGGTATGATGAACATTAGCAAGTATGAAGCTAAGTTCATGGAGTTGCTGCGGTTGTGACCGCACATGGCTGCCACAGAAGAGGAAAGAATCAGAAGATTCGAGAAGGGTTTGAATGCTGATATGTCAACCCATGTGTCTGCCTTAGAGAACCGAGAGAGATTCTCTACCTTCTTTGAGTCAGTCCGAAGGATAGAGAGATCTGTGGTTGAGAAGAGACAAACTCATAAAAGATATCCACAGTTCCAGGGTTCTTCATCTAGGGATTCCAAGAAACCTAGATTCTCTGCACCTAACCCTCCACCACCCAGATCGAGTTTTCAAACTCAATGGACACCAAGCATAGGTAGAGGACGGAGTCAACCGCCTCAAAGGACTCACAGTGCTGCATCAATGTCAGTTACTGGACCACCCAGGCCACAACAACAGGAGAGGAGTTGCTACAATTGTGGTAAGGTGGGACACTTGATGAAGGATTGCCGTTCTAGGCCTGTCAGTGTGACACAACAACCTCTGAGACAGAATCAACAAGGATCTCAGAGTAGGCAACATCAAGGAGCAGCTCGAGGACGTGGACAAGCGTCTCAAGCTGGATCATCAGCACCACCTCAACACTAGGCGACAACAAGGTTCTATGCTATGAACCCACCTGAAGCAGTGGTCAATCCACGGGTAGTGGCAGGTCAGATGAAACTTTTATATTCTGATATGTCTACATCTTGTGTTGTATCTGTTCTGATTGACCCGGGTGCTACGCACTCTTTTATCACTCGTAGAGTGATTCGTGAATGCAATGTGACTGTTAGTCATAGAGCAGATAGTTTGTTGTTGGAGACTCCATTGAGTGGGTCTGCCGTTTTGCAGGAGGTATGCTCTCCCTGCATCCTCTTCTTTTCTGACCATCGCATTCAAGTGGATCTTATACCACTTGATATGCAGGGATTTTATATAATCCTCGGGATGGATACCTTGGAAAGGTATAGAGTTGTCTTGGATTGTGAGTCCAAGTTGGATGTGTTTGCTGATGAAAGCAACACATGGATCTTTCAAGGTGAGAGAAAGATTCTGCCCACCTGTCTTATATCAGTTATGGTTGTTGATAAGCTGTTGAGGCAAGGATGTTATGCATTCTTAGCCCATGTGGTAGATGTTACCAAGGAAAGTTCCAATCCTGCTGAAGTTCCCATAGTCAGGGAATTCGAGGATGTGTTTCCTGAAGAGCTTCCTGGTATACCACCACCTCGGGAAATTGATTTTGAAATCAATCTGATCCCAGATACGAAACCCATAGCCCAGACTCCGTATAGGATGGCGCCTGCCGAGATGGCAGAACTCAAGAAACAGCTTCAAGAGTTACTTGAGAAGGGCTTTATCCGACCGAGTACTTCACCTTGGGGTGCTCCGGTCTTGTGTGTTAAAAAGAAAGATGGGTCAATGCGATTGTGCATCGACTACAGACAACTCAATAAAGTGACAATAAAGAATAAGTACCCTCTGCCGAGGATTGATGATCTCTTTGACCAGTTGCGTGGTGCAACCATCTTTTCCAAGATAGATTTGAGGTCTGGATATCATCAACTTCGTATTAAGGATAGTGACATATCCAAGTATGCTTTTAGGACGAGGTATGGTCACTATGAGTTCACGGTTATGTCGTTTGGACTAACCAATGCACCAGCTGCATTTATGGAACTCATGAATAGAGTTTTTCGACCTTTCCTTGATCAATGTGTTGTCGTCTTCAAAGATGACATTCTGATCTATAGTAAGGATGCTCAGCAGCATGAGCAGCATCTTCGCCAAGCTTTGACCTTGCTAAGGGAACATAAGTTGTATGCTAAGTTTAGCAAGTGTGAGTTTTGGCTACCAGAGGTATCCTTTCTTGGACATGTGATATCTGCCTCGGGAATTCGTGTTGACCCTACAAAGGTAGAATCTGTTCTACAATGGGAACAACCGAAGACACCGATGGAGATTCGAAGTTTCTTGGGGTTAGCTGGCTACTATCGAAGGTTCATTAAGGACTTTAGTTCTATAGCCTTACCTTTGACCAAGTTGACCCGGAAAGATGTTCCTTTTTCTTGGAGTAATAAGTGTCAACAGTCTTTCCAGTTGTTGAAAGAGAGGTTGACAAGTGCACCTGTGCTTGTGCTACCTGAACAAGGAAAAGGATATGTAGTCTTTTGTGATGCTTCCAAGAATGGACTTGGATGTGTGTTGATGCAAGATAAACAAGTGATTTCTTTTGCTTCCCGACAGCTTAAGAAACACGAGGAGAATTATATGACACACGATCTGGAGTTAGCTGTCGTGGTTTATGCCTTGAAGATCTGGAGACATTATCTCTATGGAGAGACATTCCAAATTTTCACAGACCACAAGAACCTTAAGTATATCTTCTCTCAGCACGAGCTTAACATGAGGCAACGTCGTTGGATGGAGTTAATCAAGGACTACGATTGTACAATTGATTACCATCCGGGCAAGGCCAATGTTGTTGCAGATGCCTTGAGTAGGAAATCAGCAACATCAACCATGGATAGAGCACAACTAAACTCTTTAGTATGCTCTAAGAGAGATATGCTTATCTCTTTAAGGCAAGACAATGTACAGTTGAAAGTGTCATTGTTAGCCGGGTTGTTGGCTGAGATGCATATTAAACCTACCCTTAGAGAGCAGATTAAGGAAGTGCAGCAAGGTGATGTTGCAATTCAGCAGATTAGATCAGAGTATGGTAATGAGAAGCAAGATGGTTTCCATGACTCAGATGATCATGTAGCTTGTTATAATGAAAGAATGATAGTACCGGATGTGGATAACTTGAGAAAGTTAGTCCTGGAAGAAGCTCATTCTTCCATGTATGCTATGCATCCAGGGAGCACCAAGATGTATCAGAATTTGAAAGATCTGTATTGGTGGCCTGGAATGAAGAAAGATGTTGCAGAGTTTGTTCTGAGGTGTCCTGTGTGCCAGCAAGTTAAAGCTGAACACCAGAAACCTGCAGGGACAATGCAACCTTTACCCATACCACAGTGGAAGTGGGACCATGTGACCATGGACTTTGTTGTTGGCCTACCCAAGACAAGCAAAGGACGTGATTCCATATGGGTAGTTGTTGATAGGTTGACTAAGACAGCGCATTTCTTACCTGTCAAAACAACCTATTCTGCTGAAAGGTTATCACAGTTTTATGTGCAAGAGATAGTGCGTTTGCACGGAGTTCCTGTCACTATAGTTTCTGACAGAGGTCCCCAGTTTACAAGTCATTTTTGGGAACAGTTACACAGAGCCTTAGGCACCAAGCTAAGGTTTAGTACGGCCTTTCATCCACAGACTGATGGACAGTCAGAAAGGACCATACAAACCTTAGAAGACCTGTTGAGAGCATGTGCTCTCCAGTTTACCAGAAATTGGGATCTACACCTAAGCTTGATAGAATTTGCCTATAACAATAGCTATCAGCATAGCATTGATATGGCACCTTATGAAGCCTTGTATGGTAGACGTTGTAGATCACCTCTGTGTTGGTTCGAGACTAGTGAACATCAGTTGTTAGGTCCTGATCTTGTGCAGCAGACTATAGAGAAGATTAAAGTAATACAACAACAGATTAAGACTGCACAAGATAGACAGAAATCTTATGCTGACAAACGTCGTAGACCCTTAGAGTTCCAGATTGGAGACAGAGTGTATCTCAAAGTCTCGCCTTGGAAAGGAGTCCTTTGTTTTGGGAGGAAAGGGAAGTTAGCTCCTAGATTTATGGGACCTTATCCAATCATTGAACGGATTGGAAAGGTAGCATATAGACTAGAGCTGCCACCAGAGTTACAGAGGTTACACCCTGTGTTTCACATTTCTATGTTGAAGAAATGTCACCCTGACACTGAGTCAATTCTGCAACCTATGGAGGTAGAATTGAATGATGATATATCTTATGAGGAGGGACCAGTGTCAATCCTTGATAACAGAATTAAAAAGTTGAAAAAGAAAGATATAAGTCTTGTGAAAGTCCTCTGGAACCACTGTGGTGTTGAAGAAGCCACTTGGGAACTAGAGGATGAGATGAGGAGAAAGTATCCTGCCCTTTTCTCTTAATATGTCTTATCGATTTTGGGGACGAAATCCTTGTAAGGGGTGGATAATTTGTAACATCCCTGACCTGGGTTATGAGTTAACCCTAGGTGTTTTTCCTAAATATGTAATTAAATCCCTGTGATTAACTTTGAGCATGTAATCAAGTTTCTCAGAAATATATATTTCAGATTTTGCTCCTTTTTATATAAAGTTGTAGCATTGTTTTGTTATGCAGGGACCTATGTGCAATTTCCCCAAATTTAGTGATGCAATTTGTAAAATACATCATCTAATGTATCTTTTAAGATTCTTATCATCATTTAGAGAATAAATGATGAAAGGTCACTTCAATTGATTAATCAAGTTATGAAAAACACCTTTGTGATTGAATAATCAGGGTGTATGTACTATAGCCCTTTTTATGTGTGTGCTTTAGTAATAGGTTGATCTTCCTTGCCCTCATTTCTTGGCCCTATAAGAAAAGTTTTCCTTAGAATTAAGAAGAGAGGACGAGCAAAGAAGGATGGAGGGACTTAGTTGAAATTATGGAAAACTCAGGAGCTAATGTTGAAAATCCCACCCCAAGTATATATACCCTCAACTTCACTTAGCAAGGAACCTCTCCCTTCGTTCCTTTCACTGTTCTTTTCAACCAAACCGACTAAGGAGAGCTTGGAGCTCAGGAGGACGACCAAAGGTGTGCAAGGTAGGTTTGGATCCCTCCTTTTGCCTAATTTCATGGTTAGAACTCGAATTCAAGGCCAAATTGATGACTAGCTCCCTTAACTCTACCTTTCTAGCCATCTTTTCTCAACTTTCCTTGGAAGGATCACCTTGGCCGACCTGTGGAAGCTCAAGGACGCCATTAAAGCTTGGATCTTGAAATCTTGGAGCTCAAAAAGCAAGATTTAGGCGGGTTTTATAAACCCATGTTTTGTTATATACATCTTGTTCATGCTTTTAGATGATAGTTCTTCTTCTTCTCTACTTTCCTTTGCTACCTTGCAAGCAAATCCGTGAGAAATCCTTGCTGTTCTTGAGCAAGGAGATGAAGACGTTATTTCCAAAGTTAATCCACTACTTTTTACTTTACCAAACGGTCTCCACAAATTGCTCTCTCGGTCTCAAGACCGTGTGGTGAGCAAACGGTCTCAGGACCGTGTAAGGGCAAACGGTCTTCAAGACCATTTAGCCGCGTTGACCGAGCGTGGACCGTATAAGATTTCTGTTCGTACTTATGTAAGATAATCACCCACAACATTTGAGATGATAACTCCAAAGGAATCGTGAGATATGGCCTTTTTAATCAACAATTTTAATTGAATTTACTCCTGATTTCCAATCTGTTGAAATCGCCCTTTTTGGGCAAACGGTCTCAAGACCGTGTAAAAACGTTGACCAATCATTGACCGTATGATATTACTGTTCAAAATAATGTTGATTAACAACTCACAAAATTTGATAGACTAATTCCAAACGAGCTAAGAGTTGAAGGGTGATTACTAGGGCAAACCCTAATTGAAATCAGTACTGAAATCTCAATGGATAACTTAGTGTTTTTGGGGTTGATTGACCTAAACGGTCTCAAGACCATTTGGGGATCAACCAAACGGTCTCAAGACCATGTGGGGGATCACCCAAGACCGTATGGAGGTCTGGGGTCAAGTATAGTTGACCAATTGAAGGTACAAACATACCAAATTACATTGCAATTAAGTATTGATATGATCATCAACTCAATGGATCCAACCTTGAAGAATTTTCACTAGAATCCAAAAGTTGGATGGGCAAACGGTCTCAAGACCGTTTGGAACTCATCCAAACGGTCTCAAGACCGTGTGGTAACAACCCAAGACCGTTTGGAGGTCTAGGGTTAAGGTAATTTTATCAATTGAGAGCCCAATTGCAATAGGTTATCGAATTAATTAAAATACTGATTTGAGACTCAATCAAGGTTCAACCCCTATCAAATCACTTTAGATTTTGATGAAATCTTGGGAAAACGGTCTCAAGACCGTGTGGAGTTCATTCACATGATCTCAAGACCATTTGGGCCAAGTTTGGGCCCAATTGGAGCTCAATTGAAGGGTTCAATCTTGTGTTGATTCACATTGTTGAGTGTTAATGGTTGAACGTTGATGGACCTTAATTGAACCAACTTCAACCCTAATTGGATAACAATTGAGGGTCTATTGAGTGACCAATTGGTTAAGGACAACCCTAATTGTCTCAATTGGTAAGTGGTTAGCAATCTTGAGACCAATGTATGGCTTCAACATAGGAACCCTAATCGAAATTACCCTTTGAATCACCTTGGAGGTCTATACGATCTTGAGTTTTTGAGGGCACTCGACCTCAAGACCGTGTGAGGTCTCTCGACCTCAAGACCGTGTGAGGTCTCTCGACCTCATGACCGTGTGAGGTCTCTCGACCTCAAGACCGTGTGAGGTCTCTCGACCTCAAGACCCAATGAGGGTCAACGGTCTTGAATGTTATACGGTCTTGAAGTCAACCCAAGCTCAAACGGTCTACAAAGCTTAAACGGTTTGCAACCTTAAACGATCTCAAGATCATATAAAGGTTAAAGGTGTGAAACCTTGTTCTAATCAAACTCTAATCACTCAATAGTGGCGATTTGGTCTATGTTAATCAAAGTGGACTTCACCCAACCTGATCTAGAGTGGTGCTATCACCATCTACTAGTATGAGGAGAGAGAAAGTACCTTAGAGAGAGAAAGTACCTTAAGAGAGAGAAAGTACCCTCATATGATGGAAAGTCAAGTAAAGAACCTTCAATACACATGAATGTGCATGATTAGGGTATGATCCACCTATGTGAGATCATGGAAACCCTAATTATGATATATGATGAATCTTAAGCCAATCTGAGAGCATCAATGATGATGTTCCTCATACATGATGATGTTATAAGTTCAATTCAAGGGGGATGACATGTAATGTGAATAGTAAACCCTAATTCAAGGGGGATGACATGTAATGTGAATAGTAAACCCTAATTCAAGGGTAATGACATTCAATATAAGTATTAAACTCTAATTAATGAGAATCAGAGAACTCAGCTCTTATGACAAGAGTGGGAAATGTATTCCTTGTTTTGAATTACCTTTATCAGTTGAACTAACCATGCAGGTTCTGATATGAAGGTGATCATATTCAGGTATGGATGATGATACTGTATTCATTGAAAGCATGTTATAAGCTTTATGAATAAGTAAAATATCTTGATGCCTTGTCAGTGGCATCCTATGATTTAATGGGCTATGTGAGCCATGAATACCATCAAGGTCATGCTTTAGAGATGACTTGTGATGAGTATAATGAGAAATGATGATTGATGAGAGTTAGGCTTGTTACATTTAGTATTCTCCTTTCATAGCTGCTATGCTACTGTTATTGTTTGAAGAACAATGTTTAATGTTAAAAGAATACTAAATGTACCTAACTAATCAAGTATAATGTAGAGCCCTGATCATAGATCCATCATTGTCAGAGATCAAATGATGGTGAAACAGGTTTTCCTAAGGGAACTCCTGGATCACATACTATTGAGTATGTGGGGTATATGGATGTGTAGAACCTTACATCCTAGTGTAGGTGATTGATGTAGATGTGCAATCCGTCAACCCTTCACTACAAAACCCTACCGTATCAGTGGATGGTAAACATGAAACCTCCTGATGACGAAGAAAACATAGATTTCCGTATTAGTAGAGATAAACATGAAATCTCCTGATGACGAAGAGAGTACAGAACACCACTGTAACTCTAAAATAGTGAAGGACCAGTTTACCCTGGTGAGCTATAATAGTAGAGACACAAGATGTCCTACAAGTGATCCTCTTACTAACTGAGGAAGGTGAAGGTCATGAGAATCCGGCTCTCTTAATGACCTATGTATGATACTAATGTGACTTCTTAGCGATCAGTTGGAGTATGAGTGGTATGCCTCATCTCCACAGGGCATAATGTTGTTTGTAAAACATAATCAACCACATAGTATACCTGTTAGAGATAACTACGAGTTAGTGGATTGATGATACACTGTGATAGTGCTTATATTTCTTCATATCTCATAAATGTTAAGCTCTTGTTTATAGCTGCAACTGCTATTGAATACTTTGAAAGCTTTACTACGTAAGTCATTCTTTGATGTTATAATAAAGCTTTTGGCGGAGAGTTATAACTCTCACTGGGACAATTATGTAAAATTGTCTCACCATGTAGACTTCAACTTTTTAGGTGGACGTTGGAGACGGAGGAACCGGTCTACAGGTGACCAGTCTCAGCAGCAGCAGCACCAGGAGCAGCAGTGAAATCTCAGGTGGAGATTTAGCCTGCCATGTGGTGTAGTTAGAGTCAGTCCTATGTGTCCTCTGTACTCTCAGGTCTTGGAGTCTTTTGTTATGTGTTCTTGAGATTTTGTATCTTGATGTATATAATTACTCGAGAAGTAATTATCATGAGATGTAAACAGTTTATCTCTTATTATGAAAGAAGCTTTTATGGATTCAAGCTCTTGTCTCGAAAAGTTTTAATTTCCTGTGATTTTTGTCTTCCGTTGTTTATCGAATCGCTTCCGCTAAGTTTAAATCATGATTATATCGTGGTTTGGAGATCAGAGCCCACATACCTCCTCCAGGGTTTTGGGCTCTCTCCCTCACCCAGATGGTAGGCACTCATATCCATATTCACATGTTCATATATAACCAGCCTCTCTCTGTCTCTAGGGTTTGGTCCTCCCAAGGACATCTAGGGTTCAAGATAACTATAAGAATCATGCATAAAGCAACTCAACTCATTCACTCAGGAGTAGTTTAGTTTAGGACGTATCATATCAGATATCTCAGAATTCTCATATCTTGGAGTTTAGGTTCTCTGACCTTCTCCCAATGGGTCTCACTCTCTCTGGAGTTAACCCTAAAACTGGTCCCAACACTAGAGGTCCTCCTTTGTAAAAGAGCTTGAGGCTCATGCTGACTCACAACCTCGTCTTGTTTTAACACATCTTATCTCATAAAAGCCTAGTTACTTGCATCATCAAAACTTATCTCAAATCCTCAAACTGAACTTAAGTCCTCAAAGACAAACATATATCATCATAACCATCATATATCATCTATGTAAGACTTACATCAAAGCTTATTTCATCTATTCCGTCTAATATATATTCCAAACAAGGCTCTAGACATCTAATCTAGAACTACTCTCTCTTCTAGACTGATGTCATTCACTTTCACTTAGGTTGCATGACCACCTCCTACTCATACGTGTGTGGGGACACATTTTTGTAATACATATACATAATAAAATATTATATAGTTTTTCTCCGATAAAACAAGCGTCAGAGAAAACTATCGAGGTTTGATCCATTTGGAATCAAAAACCAAAACCAGAAATGAGTGTCCCACACATAGTAGAGAGTACAGTGTCATGAAAACTAGTGAAAAGGGTGAGAACATGGTGTAGACTAGTGTAGCTACTCTAGACAATGAGCACCATATGTCTAGGGTTTCTCTTCCTTTTATGCACACCATTTCCAAGTAGTGCAACGTCCCATACCGCTGCACTACAAGGAAAGAATGACATCTAAGGACTTGCTACTCAACAAGCACCAGTCTAGACCTAGTTCTCGGACATCTAGGTGCTAACCTAGAGGCTAGGTCAGATCTAGTCTCTAAAAGATGACTAATCTAACCCTAAGGATTATTAAGTTCAAGGTTCTTTAGTTTTGCGTTGCATAATGAGAAAATGTCAGGCTTTGCTATTGTTCATACTCTTATACCACCTGTGACGTCCCCAGATTTTCTAAAACTTAATCTTATGTGTGACGTCCAAATTGAAACCCTCACCTCAGCGAGAATTCCAATTTAAACACCCCACACCAAGCTAAGAAGAAGAAAATCGAGGGAGTCAGAAGGAAACAATCAGTAGCACATGTACATGAACAATAATAAAACCATACACACATGTTCACCATCCAACATATAATTACAACATGAATTGTTACAACATTTGATATTACATATTGAATAGCAAACTATACATATACATGTACTACATTCTAAAACAACAGGATCTTAAGACAACAGGTCCACCTGTACATCAGCCCGCTACACAACTCTCAACTATCCTAGATCTTCAAGAGCATAACCACAACCTAAACAAAAGATTACATGTGGTACACGTCAGCACAATATTCAAGAATATTGTACTGAGTACGCCTACGTGTCTTTTATATACCTCTCATCATATCTTGGCAACAAGATAAAACTAATACTTGGCAGCATTAAACAAAATATAAGAAAAGGTGTATAGTTGCACAAAGATATTTGTTACCAGAAGAGAACACATATTTTAGGCACATTTCCATTATATGTAAACTTGATCAACCACATGCACTATTCTACCAAAGAGATTTAGTACTATCATATAATGGACCATATATCTTATGTTTCATGTGTTCATAGCAATAAGTATGGAAAAACATGCAACATATCATATAAGAACAATCATTCAATCAATATCATATGCCAAGTTTGTACTACCATATAACGCAAGCATATTATATAATAAGCCAAGTAAGAGGTAATGGCGTACCTTGATCAAGAACAAACCTAATCATCACATATACTCCTGATGTCAACTACATCCTTGGTCAACCCTGATCAAGACAAGATCACATACTATCATCAGGTTCTCATCCTATTATATCTCATCTTAACCCTAATTATATCCATATTAGGGTTTAGCTTAGTTCATTAGGATATGTGCATCATTACTTGTATTCTTATCTTATGATTATCTCACTGATGTCATTTTCCAGATTACATCTCATTATCAAATTTCATCATCTGAACATTAGGTTCCATATCCTTTTTGTGCACATATTAACCCTAGGTTACATCATTAACCTAGCTTAGGGTTTTATAACATGTATTAATATTCATCTTCATGTAACATAGATTTTATGCATAATATTGATCTCATAATTAAAACTGAGGTTTCATATACTGATATGAGCTTACTCTGTAAATTTCATCAATTCTTGAGCATGCATGTATTAAATACATTTTATTTAGGGTTATTAGCCCTAATTAGTCATATTGAGAAAATTACATGATTTCGAGTCATAACATGACCATATCTGATATCATATGCATTATACATGTAATTATGGACTTACTGATATTTTTCCATGATTTTATGTCATCATTTGCTATTTATTACCCATTAAATGAGCATTTCACAACTTATATGATATAACTGAGATTTGAGCATCAAAAGCCTAATATTATAGTTCCAGGTTGTTCTACGCATTTTTCTGAGAAAAACGGTATATTATATGTATTTTTCCGATAAGTGTGCTAATTACTGTGATTTATTGAAGAACTAAGCAAATTCTGGGATTTTTACCTTTTCGGGCCAATCGGCCGTCAACACGTGGCATTGAGGAGGGCATGGTTCACTTGGTCTGATCCGGCTGGTCTCCTGGTTTGCAGTGGGCCGGATGGTTCAAGTCAGTTTATTTGTTTTGGACCTGGTCTGCTCTTTCTTTCTCTGTCTTCCTTACTCCGTGAACGCGAGTCTTCCGCACAGCACCTCCGCCGTCGGGGCTCTCCTTTGGCAAGCGATCGACAGAGCAGAGGTGCCCTACCTCTTATTTCTTGGAGGTCAGACGACCAAAACCAGGTCCGATGCCTAGGCGCGTCGTCTCCCTCCGCTCAAGGCCCGACTTCTTTCCGATCTAGGTCGCCGGCGTGGCTTCAATTGATCCAGTTGAGCATCGCCGGCCTAGGAAGATCCTGACGAGGGGTCACTACAGACCCTTACATCCTCTACTTATCACCTACTCCAGCGTGAGCCGCACTTCTGGCTGTCGTCCACCTCCTGCTCGACCTGGGCGCCGTCGTGGCCAGTTCTGCTCTAGCTAGCGACCACTGGGCAGGCTCGCCGCCTCTTGGCTTCTCGCACCGGTCTGTGCGCCGCCGCACAGCAAGGGACTGACCGATCTCTTCTCCTCGTGATGAGTGATCGGTCACCCATTGCCGCTGTAGGGTTCCATGCTCTTAAGCTCACCAAAACTCTCAAGCGCCACCACAGGCTCCAGCCTCTCCTTCTCCTTCATGCGTCTGTCCTTGGCACCGCTATCGATCCTGTCTCCGGCGTGCGGTCGGCCACCAGAACTTTCTTTTCACCACTATTCTTTACCGCTGTGTCGCCTCCTTGCTTCTAGCTATAACCTTCCACCCGCAGCACCTGAGGAGAGGGGCAAGAGGCGATGGGATTGGATCGGTCTGTCTTCACTCCCTGATGTAGTAAGGACAACCACCTGCTTACGATTCCGTGTGAGCCCACGTTCAACTACGTGGTTTGGGCAGTTCGATGGCGTTGCATCTCACCAGCATCGTGTGAACATGGACTGGAATATAGAGTCGTGGTCGTCCGTTCTCTCCATCTGATGAGCACTGAGACGCCATGCCACGTATACATGGGTATATACTAGAAACCTAGGCTAACGATTTTATACTCTTGTACCTTAATAAATCAACGGTCTCACTATATTCAAACCTTAGTAACAAAGTCTACAATCATTCAAACCCTGTGAAATTTTAATTATATATTTATAATAACACAAGCTGAATTCTCTTCCATTCGGTGCCAAGTTATCATTAATTGAACAATCAACAACTTAATCCAAGGTGGTGCAGAAATTAGGGTCATTAATTATAATATTAATATCAAAAATATATACACCATCATCACTGTCACATTACATATTAACACATGTTTATAATTCCAATCTCTGGCTCATGATTCAAGTTGGGTATTTAAGAACATCAAAAGTTCACTCCATCACATTATCTTTATGGAGTAACCTTTGAGGTGTTTCTTGACAATAAGAACTTAAAATACCTCCTGATATAGAAGGATTTGAACCTTTGGCAATGTAGATGGGTCGAATATTTGAAGGACAATGACTCTACCATCACTTACCACCCCGGTAAAGCAAATGTAGTAGTTGATGCCCTGAGTAGAAAGAAAGCAGCTGCATGTGCATCCATGAGGATTTCTGAATGGAGGAACTTAGAGACAATTGTAGAGTGGAATCTTGAGTTATAAGAACTACATGTGAACATGGCGAGTCTCTCCATCACTCTCGATTGGGTCTCTAAGAAGATCATAGCCCAGAAGGACAATCCTAAACTAGAAGAGATGATGAAGATGACTGAGAAAGCCCAGACAAACATCCAGGTTTGAGTGGATGGAGCTATCTATTTCTAACAAAGGATATGGGTCCCTAATGTAAATGGACTTAGGGATAAGGTGTTGAAGGAAGCACATTATAGCATACACCCAGGCACAACAAAGATGTACAAAAACTTACAAAATTCTTTTTGGTGGAGGAACATGAAAACTGACATTCCTGAGTTCATAGCAAAGTGCCTCACTTGCCAACAAGTCAATATCAAGCACCAGCAACCTGGAGGATTGTTGGATCCCTTAGAGAATCATGAATGGAAGTGGGACAAGATTACAATGGACTTCGTCACAGGCTTTCCAAAGACAAAGAATGGTTATGATGCGGTATGGGTTGTTATTGATCATCTTACAAAGTCTACCCTTTGCCTTCCCTTTAAGACTACCATGGATGTGTAAGCGATGGCAGAGCTGTATATCAAGGAAATTGTACATTTGCATGGTACACCAAAGACGATAGTTTCTGACAGAGACCCCAAGTTTATCGCTAGACTATGGAAACAAATTCATGATGAGTTGGAAACTCGATTAGCTTTTAGTACAACATACCATCCTTAGAATGATGGACAGTCAGAGAGAACTATTTAGATCTTAGAGGACCTTCTTAGGTCATGTGCTATGGACTGGAATGGATCATGGGATCAATACTTGCCATTGGCTGAGTTCACATACAACAATAGTTATCAGGCAAGTAGTGGGATGCCCCCTTATGAGACCTTGTATGGTCGCCCATGTAGATCCCCTTTACACTGGTGTGATGTTGGAGAGCATTCACTGATGAAATCTGAAGAACTTCAATTCTATGTTGATAAGGTGGAACAAATGAAAAAGAGAATGAAGGTAGCTCAAGATAGATAGAAGATGTATGCTGACAAGCATAGGATTGATAGGAGTTTTCTTGTGGGTGACTATGTATTCCTGAAGGTAAAGCCTTTGAAGGAAATTGCTAGGTCAAAGATCAAGGGTAAGTTGAGCCCTAGATATGTTGGACCTTTTGAGATTTTGCAAAATATTGGAGAGTGTACTTGTCATCTAGTGTTACCTCCATCTTATGAAAAGATGCATGATGTGTTTCATGTGTCTATCTTGGAGAAGTATATCAAGGATTCCTCACATGTGCTAACCCTGGAGCCTTTAGAGATACGTGAGGACTTAACCTATGAGGAGTACCCAGTTAAGGTCCTAGATAGCTGGGTGAAGAAGCTAAAGAATAAGGAAATTTAACTTGTAAAGGTCTAGTGGAAGCATCATGTCTTAGAAGAAGTACTTTGGAGTTACGAGAGGAGATGGCCCAACTCTACCCCCACCCTTTTTTCTTAGTTGCGGATTTCAGAGACGAAATCCCTTGTAAGGAGGGGATAGTTGTAACATACTCAATTTTGAACCATTAGAGGTACAAATAAGTTTAAATAGTTTTTCAATTATATTCATATTGTTTCTATTTTCATTGGTCATATTTGAAGTCCACTTGAAAGTCCGTATAAGTTAATCGTACAATTTTACATTGGCATCCAAGTCATGAAATTTAGTTGTTCTCTAGTCTCTCTAAAATTCATTCCCACCAAATGATAATGTACGTCAATCAGAATAATGTAACCTTAGAAATAATGATAGCTGAAAATTTAGTAACCAGATAAAAATAGACGACGAATATAGTTTAAAAAAATGTATACTTGAATTCTATACGACTAGTATTTAATAGGTTGCATAAACCGTATGCATACTAATAGCTTACCTCATTTATGTTGGAGTGAGAGTTGTCAAATCCATTTTCTAAATGTCGTGGATGGTAAATGGTAAATTTTAACATTAACTAAACAATTAGAGACTTGCCGCCAACGTATTAGTTACTTTTACGTTTAGCCATTGTTTCGCCTTCCAAGTATACCAACGATCAGAGTAATTTAATATTGAACATGCATTCACAGTCTTCATTCTTTTCTGTCTTTTAATTATGCCCACGATCAAATGAATACATAATTCATAAGGAATTAAATGAGATATTATTGATCTTTACTTTTCTCAACTCCATGAGTCTTCCTCTTAATTATTATATTTACTGGTACACCTATTGCAATATAACTGACAACTTCAGCAACCGGCTCAGAAACACTACTCGCTCTGCTCACGCACAGTACCCAAACTCCAGACTAACTATTAGGAAGCGAGTGACGACGTTCCATCCACCATCTCATTGAATAGGTAATTCTATTTAATAGGATTGGCAAACCGCCAACCCTTGAGCGTAAACGCTCCAACATATAAGATTGTTTTACGAGATAAAAAACTATCCTGTCTAAGAGCCCCGTAGGCCACCCGCTAACAGGTCCTAAGGAGAACCTGGCTTTATTTTCGTTGAATCCGTCCTCCACTAGGTGGGTCCGGGTGAAGCCAAATGATATATCACTTTCAAAAAAAAAAGTTGGGTTCGGAAATCCCCAAAAATTCGGCCAAGTCTCAACCAACAAGATGGTTCAAAAACAGCCCCTCGCTCGAATTCCGGTTGTCCATCCACCATCTCAATGTTTATGCTTAGGAGTCCTTGTGGTACGAATTCAGATCTTCATATTGACAGTTTAGCGACAATAAACATTATCAAACTCTTCATTCTCCTCTGAAATATATAAACGCTGAACACGGATCTCATAGTGACTCCTCATGTACACAATCTTTCTCCTATCCAGCTACCATTAAATCTCCCCCACTAGATAGCCCATCAGCCAGCCTCCATTAAATCTACGCTGCTACCCACTTACCTATATATAAGCCTGACCATAGATCAGAATAGAACATGCAATCCTAGAACTGAACATCGACTGGAAACCCGTTGATAAGATCTTCCACTTAGTCGAGCCTCCCATCCACAAGTCATCCATCTAGAATTCATCCACACAACCTTCTCATCTCTGTTAAAGTTCACCACCTAACCAAATTCCTACCACCCTCGTCATCTACCAAAACATGCAAAGTGCAAACCGCAAACCTGAAACAGTGCCCCGCAGCATGAAGAGTGGGCGAGTGGAGTCTATGCTACACCATGGCCACTGAACCTTGAGGTCTCAACATTGATTCAACTCCAGGAAGCAAGACCAGTCAAGATCGTGATCTGTCAACGGATCACATAGACCAATATTTACTTATCAGCAAATCGATCATCAAGGTTAGTATACATGACTTTATATATATACCTCATCATTATTAGAAACCCGATGATATGGTAAATGGAATGAAAAAATATATATCAAGCCAATTAATCTAATCCTACTTAAGGCTATACCCCTAATACTATATACCTGCTAATTAACGTCATGCGTCCATTACATATTTAAGAATTTCTATAACTGATGATTTCAGGGATCTAGCGACTATGTATACCTGGGGTAGAAGTTTAGATATAAGTTTCAATTAACCAACAGACTAAGCCAAGGAGTTAATGTAAACACAAGTATATGTTATTACGTGTATAGCTAACTTAAAACCTGTAAAACTTGGATGTCGTCACATCAGTAAATTGATGACACGTAACTTCTTTATTCTGATTTCTTTGGAGATTAATCATAATATACATGTATGGGGATTTGCTCCATTGTTGGCATGGGTTCAGTTATGTTGACGACTGCAATTCGTTATACAAGGATCAATAATGTTAATTGGACACTACGTACTACTATCCTACTTATCATGTGTGCATGAGATACGTTAGCTATTACTATATCATGGTCGACCTAGTTGTTAATCTATTTGCAGAATGCATGCATAAGAGGTAACTGGCTAGGTCACTGTATCATTTTTGTCTGCAATATATATTAGAATGTGTGGATGAGCATGTACGGAATGTAAATATCTATAGCATTATGTTAATTAGCAGTGTTATATTAGACAGTAGCTTAGTTATTAATAACTAGAGTACGAGATGTATGATGTGTAGTCAAAACCGAGATTAACAAATGAAATACCTTGACACTAATTGTATTATATATATATATATATATATATATATATATATATATATATATATATATATTGACCTATGTATACATATACCCGTATAAGCACTAGAAGGTAATTTACACTAATATTTAATAATAACTAAATATTTTTAGGTACTCATATTCATTTGTTCATTTTTTAACTCCACAATAAGCATAAAAATTTTGATATAATTAGATACTATTCATTCAACTTAAAATGTACATAAATGACAAGTGACGATGCATCATATCATCGGTGAACATATATCACTATAAGAAAATGAAGTAATGATTCCAAACTCATGACTTTGATTGTGACTAGTATGTCTAATTATAAGTAGAA
Source organism: Alisma plantago-aquatica (assembly GCA_963693085.1). Classification (NCBI taxonomy): domain Eukaryota; kingdom Viridiplantae; phylum Streptophyta; class Magnoliopsida; order Alismatales; family Alismataceae; genus Alisma; species Alisma plantago-aquatica. The sequence continues at coordinate 54,768,366 of OY856411.1, forward strand.
TCCAGCCAAAACTTGGGGGAGGACCTTGTTATTTAATTTATTGATTTATCTTCAATCAAGGTATGAGAATATTCTATTTTGTTTAAATGAAGTTTACTCCTTGAATATCATGCATTTGTAAGAAATATTGGGGAGTCCAGTTTATTGAACTTTTATCCTACTCTTGAAAGACCCCCAATTAGATACTTGATGAATCAGTACGATAATTGGTACTGTCAGATTTTAGGGCCAAGACCCAGTTATTTAATGGAATTACGCTTCCATGACTCTATATAAAGATAAGGGAATGTGGTCCCCTAGTCGACTAGCAATTCATCTTAATGTGGTCATTCTTGATTTGGATGATGAGAACATATGGTCACCTAAGCATAGACAGAATATACCAAGTGCCTAAATTGTTTGAAAAATCTTCTTAGATTGATATATCATGTTGATTGAATTTGAGACCTATTTACATTCCCCTTTTGAATTACATCCTTCATTTTATATTCCCTTGCATCCTTATTGATTGAATCTTGAGTAGATAGAGCATACTTATTTAGCTTTGTTTAAATTGGATTTTCCACCGGTCATTTAGACTGACATGTACCCTTTTTTTTTGTTCATGCAAATCTATTCCTTGGGGGAATGCATGGACAGGCCCTATAGAGTGCTAAGACAATATCGGATCTAGGCTTGCTGAGGAGATTTTTCTAAGAAGATGTCTAGGTTCCCTTTGTGGATTTTAAATATCTTTTATTTTTGCATTATAAGACTCATTGTAAGTCCCATGTTTGGTGACAAGTTTTGGATGTTTGAACCTTTAATGTTTTGAATTGTTAAGAACACTCAGCTATGATATGTATTCCTTCATCTTGAAAATTCTTATGGGTTTCAACAACAAGATATGGGCATGTGAATGATTAGAATCTAATCATGACAGTGACTTTTCATGCCCTTCAAGTAGATCTTTGGCTACTGCTATCACATATCTCTAGGGTGCTCCTCTTCCCACCTACTCAAGATGTCCAAAAAATCTAGAGATGGACCACATCCTTATAGGTGAGGTGTGTCATGGTAGGGGAGCTCTAATGAAACCCTTGCATAAGGAGGGTTGACCTAGTAAAACATCTTCTGATTAACCATTGATATCATCGATGAACGAGTGAAATATTGCAGGTCAATGAGCTTTCCTCCTTCTGCCTTTGTGTATCCAGATACATCCTGCCTCAGGGCCAAAGCAACAGAAGTTACAATCCCTCTCATAATAAAAGGATTCTTGCTCTTAGGATTGTCTTCATATGATCAATAATAAGTGACTCCAGATTTAAAAGCTTTCCCTATACCATCCATCCCAACATAAAGAGGTCTTTCTTGATACAACTACCTTGATTTTCATATTAGGCGAATATGGTGTTTTCCAAGACATTTTGAATGTATCTTAAGACGGGATTGTGAATCAGACTACTCTTTGATTTACCTGCCACAAAATTGCTTTTCCCTACAAGTTTCTTCCACATTGTAGTGTATCTCACATTGGCTTCTCTATCTATGCTTCATTGATCAAGTGATGTTGCTTCCTCGGGGGTTGGAGTAAAAATTTCATTAAGAAAAGATACACTGATGAGGTAGGTGCTACTCCCCAAAATGAAACTGATGGCATCATGTGAGACCTTATCTAGGGTTGCAAAGAACTGCTATGTAAGCTCCACATAGGTCTCCTGCACTATGGTCAACACCTCAACTAGCCCAATGGGCTCCAAGATATCCTGGAAAAAATCAAAGATGCCTAAAGTTTTCATTGTCTCCTGGCATGCGTAGCGAGTGGCAATCGCCCAGTGTCTCAAGCACTGTGAGTGCTCTGGCTTCTTAACTTTCTTGCTCTGACTGATAGGTGTTGCCTCATGATGCACTTTAGGGGCATCCTATTTCTATGCATCTGGCATTGCCTCATCTACATCATCGACATGTAGCTGTCGTCATGCTCTCAGTTGTGGTTGTGGATACAATGTTGTGGACGTCAAAGGTCTTACAACTGAAAATGACGGATGAGTTGCTGAAACTGATGCACGTGCTTCTGAGACCAATGGTTGGGCTGTTGCCCTACTTCTATTGGGTAGTCTGGAGGACTGCTTCATCATGGGATCAACCATTGTCGCCGCATGGGGTGATTCCCCTTGTGAACCGGAGGCTGCCGATGGTGCCGGAAGGGCAAGAGGTGTTGATGGAGCTAAAAATGACGCATTCTTGGGCCGGTGTATGTAGGAGATCACATCCTTGGTGTTAGCTACATCCCTCTTAGCAATTTGCTTCATTTTGGATCAAAATTGGTGGAGAAAATGGGATTTTAGGTTTTATCTGAAGAACAGGGATGTTGGAGCATATTGGAGAGAAAATCAGGAGTTTTGTGGATGAAAATGGGTGGAATCCAGATATTAAGGTAGTGGAAATGATGGGGGAATGATTGGAGAAGGATTGGGGGTGATTCGATGGTGGTGGATTGGCTGGGGGGTGTTGTAGGGCTGCCATTTCTAGGAAACGAGTGTGGTGTTGTGGAGTTCAGAATAGAACTGATTTGAGAATTTTGCAAATTGTTGACTTAAGTGCTGGAGTTGGGCTGCAACACGAACGTGGTGGCTTTCTTGCTACATGACTATGGTACCCCACATGGTCGTTCTGAGTGGGTGGCTACACAGTTGTCCTACCTTGCACTGTCGTGGTAGGTCTGTTCTTTAGTTCTCAACTTCTTTAATTTTTCTTGATTCCCCTATTGATTATGAATGCACCATCACAGTCGTTCTATGTCACCACGGTTGTGGTGAGTATTGTGGTAGTTGTCCCACTCCTGAATCTGACCAAAACAACAAATATTTGATTCAAAATGATTTTCCATCGATTACTTGCCAAAATTTCATCTAATTTTCCTCATTTGACCATATTTTCACCTACACATCTTAAAACTAAACAAAAACTATTAAAAATAAGAGTGTGTGTGTGTGTGGTTTCTTGGAAAAGTTTAAAAACAAAGCAAAAGTATAAAAAATGGAAGGTTGTGTGAAAATTCCCAAACCTAGGTGGGTTGCCTCCCAGAAGCACTGAGTTTCGTACCTTTATCTAGGCTTCTTGAAGATTCTTCAATCATTCATCCATTTGGCATCCTCATGTGCCCATTTTTGCAATAAATGTATCTCTCATTTGCATTCAATCTATGTTCCTCATCCCTTTGATCACAAAATTTGTCATAATATCCTTCATCTTGACCTTCTTCTCTCAAAAGACCAATTAGACCCTTGCAGTGACCATATCCAATATCCTCATCTCAAACTCCCCAGTTTGAGGACTTGTATATGTTGATCTTTCTCTTCATGTCCATGAAAGAGACTATCATTATGCCTCTATAGACATGTATTTTGGCATCATTTGTAGATAAGAATGGTCTCCCCAATATGATGGGGATCTTCCTATCATCGGGTTCCATGTCAAGAATAATGAAATCAGCCAAAAACACTGCTCTGATTTCCTTATCCATCATCACCAAAACATCATCCACTCATCCTCTAGGCACTTTGATGGAGCTATCCACCAATTGGAGAGTTCAATGTGCCAGTTTCAACTTTCCTAAACCCAGCTCAACATAGACAATATACGGTATCTAATTCACACTGGATCCCAAATTAAGTAGGTATCTTCCAATGTGATGTCTCCCAATGTAGCTAGGTATGATTAGGGCTCCTGGGTCTTTCCTCTTCACGAGGAGTGAGTGCTAGATGATAAATCTCACTTGTTCAGTCAACTTCACCTTCTTTGGTATCCTCCCCATTGACCTTCTCTTCACAGAGCATAAGTTCTTAAGAAAATTGGCATATGATGGGATTTGCTTAATAACATCCAACAATGGAATATTGACCTTCACTTGGAAAAATATCTCAAGAATGTCCACATTGTGCTTATGTCTCCTCCTTACTTCTGTTGGCTCGTCTAATGCTTTAATGAATGGTGGTTCACTTACTTTGTCCTTGCTTGCATCAACATGAGGTGGAACACTAGGGATGGTGGAATCTATAAAAGGAGTGTGACGAGGATCACATCGTATCCCAAAATCAACATGCGGTATCACATAATCATCTTCAGCAAATTCAATCATAGTATCACCACTTGGCTACTTTTGTTTTGCTTTATCAACCTTTCTTTGACTAGAAGGATGCTCAAGAGATTTTCCACTCCTTAGAACTGTGACAACACTTCCTTGCTCATGGTGGGGAGGGGGAGCTAGTTGTGGATGTGGAGAAGGTGGAGGTCACACTTGGTGTTGAAATTGAGGTGGATGAGAGAATTGAGGTTGGAAGGTGAATTGTTGAAAATTTTGTGGTAGTGGAGGGGGGGAGGAGTATAAGATTTGGGATAACCTTGGAAGTGGTATATGGGCTGCACTTGCATGGGAGGTGGACTGTAGAAAACTTGTGAAGAAGGCATTGGTCCACTTGCTTCATTGAAACTCAAGATGGGTTCTGAAGACAAATTTTCTTCTTGAAGAGAAATTATGGAAGATAGATGCTCTATCCTCTCTTCAAGCCTTGTCACATTCATTTGTATGTCATCAAAGCTCTTCAACCTAGAGAGGACCTCTTCCTCAAACCTTGAGCTATATCTTACATGATGGTATAGGAGATATCCACACGTCCAAAAACACCAACTCAAATATGACAGACTCAGTACAATGTTAGGGAAATTTGTGGGACTTGGCTTGCATACAAGAGTCACACATGAGGACGAGATGGCAGAAAAGGAATGTGGTGGAAACAAAGAGGACTGTGTGGTTCGTGGTACCTATAGGAGTGAGGTGTCTTCTTTTCCTCACAATTTAACTCAATAGAATTGACCAGGTGGCAAGGAACATTTGTAACCTGGTTCTTCATGAAACTCACCATGTCACCAAGAATATTCATCACTTGTGGGATCGAGTCATTATGAGTCAAAGATGCCATATCAAAGGTATGGTCACCATCATTCATCATGCTAGAATCTCTGATTCTTGAACCTTCAGCCAACTGCTCATACAAGGCCATATCTCCTCGGGTGGCCTAGCCATGAAAACTCCTCCAAAAGTAGAATTCACTGAGGTTTGGCTCTTTAGAGATAGACTAGAGTAAAAGGACTAAATTGGATGCCACAAAGGGATCTCATGGTGCGAGCACTCTCTCAATATCTTCTTAAACCTCTCCCATGCATTGTGAAACTGCTCATTGCCCATTTGGCTAAAACTTGTCATGGCACACCGCATTTGTGTCAACCTTGCTATAGAGTAGAATTGCCTTAAGAAGGCATTCTTCATTATTTTCCAACTCATGATGTCCCTCCTTTAATCGTGCCAATCTTTGGCCTTATATTTAAGGGAGAAAGAGAACAAGGTCAACTAGATTGTGTCATCACTAGCCGCCGGCATCCTGAAGGTGGAGAAAACTTCAAGAAAGAAGTCTAAGTGCTTGTAGAGGTTCTCACGCCCTGAGCCGTAGAAGATGAGCAAGAGCCCAATAAGACCTGGAGGGATGGAAAATTGCTCCCCTGGAATTTGATCAACCCTACTAGCAATTGGCAGTTTATAGTTTCTAGGCATGTAGTAGTCTTGAAGTGGCTTGTGGGGTGCATTTTGTCCGTCCATAAAGCCTTCTCCTGAGTGGCTAGTCACATGCACAAGACAGAACAAAAAAAAGGAGAACAAGTTAGCAAAACAATATGCACAAAGAATGCAAAGAATAAACAATAACTAATAGCAATGTTGAGGGTAGTAGGAAAAGTCAAAGCAAAACTGACTAGTTAGGCTAAGCACCTTTCTCCCCGGCAATGGTGCCAGAAAACTTGGTGTGCTCCTGCCAATGGTGTTACACACTACTCAACTGAGATTTGAATAGATGCAACTCCCCCTGGACAGAAGCACATGATGGATTAACTTTCAAAATTTATAAAGACCTAACTTAACACACTCTCAAAAACCAAAACACTACACCAGCAAGCGCACGGGGTTGTGTCATATTATAGGAGGGCGGAAAGTATAGGGTCAATCCACAGGGAGAAAAGGGGAACTAGAGCTAGGTTAGTTTTTGGGCTAGGTTCCTACTACAGAGTCTAGGGTTAAGGGTTTGAAGGTTGTTTTGATTGTTAAACTAATAATGAACAAGTGAGCAATTAAAGAAAGATAGGTGATATTAAAACCTAAGTTAACCCTAGACAGTTAATTCTACTAAGTAGGAAAAGACAAGGCAAGGAAAGAAAAGAACAACCTACACTAAGGTAGACAAGGAAAGGTCTACACTTCACTAATCTAGAAAATAGAGTATAAGAGCAAGTAAAGAACTAAACTAGCAAGAACAAAGAACGAATAGGGAAAGAAGCTAACTAAGCAAGGAAAGAGCTAACTAAGCTAACACTAGATAAACAAGAAGGCAATTAGGGTTTTAAAACAATAAAGGGAAAAGTGGGTTGTTTGGGGATGAACTAATCAATTAGGTTGGGGGTGACATGTGAACATAATGATTTCTTTAGATTACCAAACCAAACAACAAGTTAGTGTCTAATCAATTGCCCAGACTACTAACTAGCCATGGGTATGCTAGGTTGTGTATAGGGGAACTATTCCCTAACACCTCCTACTATCCTTACGAGGCTCAATTGGGTTAGGGTCTAGGTATGATTCAATTGGAGTCTAAACAAGCCTAGCTTTCTAGGTTAGATGATTTTAAGATGATTAGGGGTTGAGACTAGTAATGGGAGTGGAAGTAAGGTTTTAGGCCTCCCATCACTCACATTCTAGCCTTGAGAAAGCTCCATGCTAAGAACACAAAATTCATCTAAACTAGCTACATAGATCTCTCAAGTAGGGTTAGGAGAATTTATTATAATGTACAAGGATCGGTAGCTAGCTAGGGATCTAAGAATTGGACCTAGGAGCAAATCCCAAAATTCACACATATAAGCAATTTCCCTAAATTCCTAGGTGATTTCAAGCACAAACCAATAAGCAATTTATGAAGAGTGAGATAGAAATAGAACATAATCATTTGCAAATGAAATTACAATGTTTACATATCATTTTCCCCCAACATGGTATCAAAGTAACATATTTCACCCCAAACAACCCTGCCAAGGGGCCTAGCTACTCATAGCAATGCAAAATACAAAGAGAAAGGAGAAAGAGATAGAAGAAGCCATGGAGCTCGGTGTAGATGAAGAATTCCCCTACTTCAGATGTTGTAAGACGTCCTCCAATCTCCTCCAAGGTGCAATGACATGGGATGGTGGTGGAAATAAGAAGAAACTACGGTTTTGGTGGTGGAAATGGTGAAAAGAAGTGGAATGGAGGTTGAAATGGAGTGGAATGGATAAGGGGTGAAAATGGAGTCGTAGGAGTGAGTTAGGGGTGGCCAACCTCATGCTCTAGCTGCCACATAGGTATATATAGGTGTGCGAGAAGTATGTGACAGACTGAAATTTTTGTATTCTTGAATACCCAATCAGATAATAATGTTCATGGATTTGAGATTTGAATCTATATAGGTGTGTTTTGATCATAGGAAGGTGTTTCTTTAGTTTGAAAGGAATGGAAAGTTGTTTGATGTTGATATCATTAATAATACCCTTAATTATGTGCTATTTTTTATCAAGTTGTTGATTGGTCAATTAATGATAAATTGACACCAAAATGGAAGGGGATGTAGCTCTTGTTATTATAAATCTATGGTTAAAGTTTCATAAAGTTTGGAGGATTCTAGAAGAAGTTATTTATATTTGAATATTTGAAATAATGTGAAATATTGATGAATAATGGACCAAAGTTCGGAGTATTAAGCCTAAGTCATGGTTGTGCAGCTTAGTCACACACCCAGTGTCTTGGGAGACATGGATCCTACATAGTGGAGACTCCATCTCAACCACACACGAGAGAAGGATGACCATGATTGTGTCCTCTACCTTGCGGTTAGAGGAAGGCAGTAGACTAGTGAGGCCGCATGTCTCCCCACCACCTTTGGTCAATATCGTGGGGTGATAGGGAGATGTTGATGGATAGTTCGATTCAAATTCAGACAACCTTTCTTTTAACCCCTCGCATGAGGAGAACAGATGAGATAGTAGGAAGATCTCTCCCTCCCTCATTTTCCTCTTTTCCATTAGTAGTTACAGTTAGAACCAGGAATAAGTAGAGGAATAGAAGGGAGTAGAGGGGAACTTTGAGCAAGATAAAGAGGGGAAATAAAGAGTGAGGCTTAGGGAGTTGACTACACAAAGTATCCTACTATTCGATGGGAGCTTCCAGGGCCACCAAATCCAAGCTGACCAGAGAGGCGATCGAAGCTGGGGAACACTACTTCAAGCCCTTTTGACGCAATCAATGAGTTCTACTTGATCTATGGTAGTCGCCCGAAGCTACTCCAACCAGAAGGGGGTTGAGAACTAGAGCTAAGGAATATTACCTCTTTTTCTCCACTGCACTGGGAGCCAGCGGCGGTGAGCCTACGATGTAGGTGTTACACAAGCACAAGCGGCCTTCCAAGCGGTTGCAAGAGTCCATATGGAGTCATGAAAGCTCATGGAGGAAGGCTTCTATTGTGAGGAAGAAGAAACCACACTCCATTGCACACCAGAGCTACTTCATCCTGGCGGTAGTAGTTCAAGTAAAAGAATAGAGTCGCACTGGGGAGTCTGGCTGATGAGCACGTGACGAAGGAAAAAAAACAGAGACACGTTGAACCGGTCTTGGCCCAGAAACCGTCAGTCCACCTCAAGCTGCTACCCAAACCTGCTAGTGAGCTAGACCGACATGACCAGCAAGCAGAGCACCCCCAATATGGCCATGTGGCGACGGCTGATTGGCCACAAAGAGGTAAAAACCTAGAAAATATGAAGATATTCAATAAATCATAGAAAATAGCCTGCGTACTAGAAAAATACAAATAATATATTGAAATGTTAAGAAAAATAAGTAGAAAAATATGGAACCATGATATTTGGCTTGTGATGCACTAATATAAGGAATATCATGTAAGTTTTGAAATACTCAGATCATGTATTATAAATGTCAAATGATGACCTAAAATTATGAGAACTTGTCAATAAATCTATGATCATGCTTATAATACATCTGATGTTAGTGATTATAATGTTTATGCACAAAATCACATAAAATGCTTCATACAGCTATTTAGGGCTAATAACCCTAATTAATGTAATATAATTAGAAATATGCTCAAGAAATCCTAGAAATTATAGAGTAAGCTCATATCAATATATGGAACCTTATATCAAACACTGAGATCATCATGATACACATAATTCATGATAATATGGTGATGACTCAGAATATATGGTCTTGAAACCCTAATTTAGTTTATTTCATGTAACCTAAGGTTAATATGTCCACATAATAATGTGAAACACAATTATCAGTAAATGAACTATAATATGGAATAAGACATCAATAAGATAACTGCAAGACAAGAATACAAGTAATTGTGATTATGAGAATATCCTAATGGCTAAGCTAAACGCTAAATAAATCACACTTGGGTTGAGATAATGAGAACATGATGGTGATATATGATCTTGTCTTAATCAGGGTTGACTAAGGATATAGGATATCGGGAATATGGATTAGGATATCTCTTTTCATGGTATGCCATTACCTCTTACTTGGCTTATTATGAAATATGCTTACATTATATGTGTAGTAAAATACTTGGCATATGATATTGGATGAAATTATTATTCTTTTATGATATCTTGCTTGATTTTCCATACTTACATGGCTATGAACACATGAAACATAAGATATTTGATCCATCATATGATAGCACTAAACTCTTTGGTAGTACAATGCATTGAAGTGATCTAACTCTTTGGTAGGAGATCACATTGTATACATGATCTAACTCTTTGGCAGGAGATCATAAGGCCTAAAAGCATCTATCCCTTTGGTGGAAGATGTATGAGATATATGATGGAAATTGTTCTTAAAATATGTGTTCTCTTTTGTTAATAAACATTATTGTTCAAGTATGTTTTCATTATATTATTCTATTACTGCCAAGTATTAATTTTATCTTATTGCCAATCTTTGTAAGGAGAGGTATATAAAAAGACATGTAGGTGTACTCATTGCAATATTCTTAAATATTATTCTGATGTGTACCACATGTAATCTTTGTTTAGGTATGTGGACATATGCTTTTGAAGAACCAAGACTATTGAGAGTTGTGTGGCGAGATGATGTATAGGTGGACCTGTTGTCTTAAGATCCTGTTGTTTAGTGGTAGTACATGTATATGTAAAAGTTTGTTGTTCAATATGTAATATCAAATGTTGTAATAGTTCATTATGTAAATATATATTGAATGGTGAACATATGTTGTATGGTTTTATTATTGTTCATGTGCATGTGTTATTTCCTTCTGACTTTCTCTGATCTTCTTCTTCTTAGCCTAATGTGGGGTGTTTAAATTGTAATTCTCGCTAAGGTGAGGGTTTCAATTTGGACATCATGCATCAGATTAAATTTTAGAAAATTTGAGGACGTCACAGGTGGTATCAGAGCATGAACAATAGCAAAGCCTGACATTTTCTCATTATGCAACTCAAATAAAGAAAACCTTGAACATCTTTAGGGTTAGATTAGTTGTCAACTAGAGACTAGATCTGAGCTATCCTCTAAGATAGCACCTAGATGTCTGAGAACTAGGTTTAGACTAGTTCTTGTTGTATAGAAAGTCAGCAAGTTGAGAAACTATAATAGATTGAGAAGTTTAAGTATCAATAGACTTGATTAACAAGATATCTAATAAGGAAGATAAATAATCACTTACCTAAGTAGTTATACAATATACTAAATGGATAATTTAAGAAACTCTATAATATCATACAAAAAATTATAGCATAAGGTACAAAAGAAGGGTAAACATCCAATGTGAAGCATATTCAACCCTAAATAGATTTACTACACAGTTGCATTATGTCTTTTATTACCCCCTAGGGAGAGTGAGGTATACCACTCAAACTCCAACTAACCACCACTTGGATGCAATCAGTTCTGTTAAAGATCTAGGAGTGTCGATGTCCTAATATCTCACCCCCTCAGTCAGTATGAGTGAAAAGACAATGACATAACAATCAAGTTGTTAGAGGTGACATATAGTCAATCTTCTAAACATCGACCCATCCTTGTTGTGCGTCCCCGCTAGTGGTGCTTTTACACCCCACGAGGTCAGAGTGCACGGGATATGGGATCTTATGTTTTCGAAATTTATGTTATCCCTAACTGAGTCGATCACTAAGACTAAAACAGGTCGCTCGCAAGCGTACGAGGTACTGTTGTAGCATAGGTGATTGGCAAGATAAGGGGTTGAACCACAGAGATAGAGGGGACACTAGAGTTAGACAGCGTATGCTATGTTCCTTTTGTGGAGCTTAGGGTTTTAGGGTTTTTAAAATATTTGGGTTATTGATTAAGCTAATTGAACAAGTAAGAAATGCAAAATGGAAACTAAGTTATGGAAGAACAAGAAAATTAGTAAACTAAGTTAACAAACTAACTAAGCAAGAGCAAGAAGAGCTACACTACTCTAGCAAGGCAAGAAGAAATTAATAACTAAACTAACCACTACCAAGAGCAAGAGCCTAAGTTAACACTAAAGAGTAAAACTTAGTGATTAACTAGATTAAGCAAAAGCGACTAAACTAGCATTAACAAGAAAACTAAGAGATTAGGGTTTTAAGTAAGGTGATTAAGGTGGGTGGGCTGTTTGGGGAATGTAACTTTGTTATTAGTTGGGGGAATATCATTAAACATGCATGGTTCTCATTTCATATCTAGATTACCAAACCAAACAATAAGGTCAATGCCATTAGAACATACCCTATAGTACTAGTAGAAGACTAGGGTTAGGTGTAATTCTAATGATATTAACCAAATCTAGGTTTCTAGGGTAAGTGATAGTGAGTAATTGAGGGTTGAGGGTAGAGATGGGAGTAGAGATGAGGGTATTTAACCTCATGACACTAGCCACTCTAGCCTTTAGAAGGCCCTAGACAATTACATCAATCTCACTTACACTAGCTACTTAGATCTCACACTCATTTGTAGGAGGAGGGATGTGTATGTAGGAACAAAGGGGGTTAGCTAGGTATCCACTACTTGGACCTAGGAGCCATTCCTAAGATTGCCACATACACCCCAATTCCTCCTAGAAACTAAGTGTCATCAAAAACCTCAAAACAAACAATTCATACAAGAAGCACAAACCACATGCAATAAGATAGGAAAAGAGATAGAAGCAAGAAGTAATCATCATAGATATGAATTAAGTTCATTACAAGAAATTATCCCCTAACATGGTATCAAAGTTACATTTAAATCCCAAACAGCCCACCACAAGGGGCTTAGCTAGACATGATCAAGAAAACAAGAAACGAAAGGGGTAGAAGAAGTAGGGACTCCATGGAGCTTGATGTAGAAGCCTCCTTCTTCACCTCCAACATTGTTGTAGATTTCCTCCCTCCTCCAAGGGTGCAGGGCTGCATGAAATGGTGGGGGATTATGGATGAAAACCTAGGAAACTAGGATTCCATGGTGGAATGAGGGTGGAAATGGTGGATGCTGAGCCAAAATGCAAAAGGTTTGCACTCAAAGCTCAAGGTAGGAGAATGGAGCTGGGAGAAAATGTAGGGGGCATCTAACCTTCGTGCCCTAGCTGCCACCTATGTATATATAGGTGGTGGGGAGGTACTAGGGTAAGTGGGGGGTAGTTTAGGAAAATCAGTGTAAAGTAGGGTAGGGTTGGTGGATCACCACGACCGTGTTGGTGTGCCACGGCTGTGGTGAGGGTAGTAGGGAATGGTCGTGGGGTGGTAGAACGGTCGTGGTAAGGATGGCAGTGGTGAAAAGCTAAGTATGATGGTGGCTACGGTCGTGGCATAGTGCCACGGTCGTGGTGGGTGAGAGGCACCACGGCCGTGTTGGGTAATACGGCCGTTTTGGAGGAGGGAGTGGTGATCGTGGAGCAGCACCACGGGAATTTTGTACTTCATCGGCCACAGTCGTGGCAGTGAGCCACGGTCGTGGCGCCTAGGGTAAAAATCTTGTTGAAATCTGGAACTTTGGTCATTAATTCCCACGACCGTGGGGAAGGCCCACGGTCATTTTCTCTTCTTCTGACCACGACTGTGCTGATGGCCACGGTCGTGGTGTCTTCAATGGCCACTGTCATGGCAGGAGGACACGACCGTGGGATTCTTTGGGAAAACCCTGTTGAAGAGGGCACTTCTTTGCTAAAAAACGCATGATCGTGGTGTTGTGGCCACGGTCGTGGTGAGGTTTGCATTACTTCATTTCACTTCAAACTTCATTATTCTTGGATGTCTTTGCTTGGGGACGACTCTTGGCCATTGGAGGTAGGTTGAGGGAGACTTTGGGGCCTTCTTTGGGTCCCTCCATGAGTGGGGGAACCCTAGAACTCCTTTCTCTCTCGTCCATCTAAGCATGGTCCAAGTACCTGAAAATAGTGCAAAGAACATCCATAAGCATATTTGCAATGATAAGCATATTAGGGGTAAAAGTTTGTAATCTAACATGTTTAGATGTGATTTAAATACAAAAATGGCACATGATGGAGCCATAAAATAGGGATTCATCACCTTGGTATAAAGGTCACAATGCCCAAAACTAGGGTATATACCACACTATTATCTAAGGTACAAACACAACTGTCCTTAATCACATCACATACACATGTGTCAACAGTTCTCAAACTGAGGCATGACCGCAACCACCCTCTATAACCTTAGTATCAAGATATCAAGGAGGTACACTCTCTGCACCTATGCATACTCAGTGGTTATGTATGTGACTCCGAGCATCCATTAGGAGTACTCGTTTCCCCATCCATCAATTCCTAACACTAATTGGTTCTATGACTCAGGGCACTACATGATTAAGGTTTCACTTGATTAGTTATGTTGATTGGGTGAATGAAGGATGCATCAAACAAATGGACATACAAACCTTAGTTCATTTCTATCAAGCATTAAGGTATAACAACTTCAAAATATATAAAATGTATGAGGTATGAATCTTATCACATCACCACATGGTACCATTCTTTGTTACATAAGAAAGAGTATCACACCTCCAATAGGGCTCCACCATGCCCAAGGGTCAATAAGACCATCACATCACAATCGCCTGTAAGAACATCATTATCTTTCCATGCCTTACCAAAGTCTCAACAACCCATCACAATACTTATGATACACATGTTAGCAAAGCATTATAATAAGATGTTCACGGGACAACACATTAAGGTTACACCCACATTGAGAGGATATTCTTATCACCACATAAGTTACACAAGAAAGCTAAGAATAAGCAATCACTATGATTGGGTCATATTAGTGTTAGATTCAACAACTAGATTAATTATTATCAACTATCACAACTTAATTGCATTAGGGTTTAGTGTATCAAAGATAAGCTAGCTAAACATTACACCTCATTTCATTATGGTGATCATAAGTTTGTATTCATATGAGGACAAAGGTAGGACTACATGATCAAGGGTAAATCATGATTAGAATTCTTCAACATTCAAACCAAACAAACATACCATAAGTATCACCTCAAAACCATCTAATATAAGAAGGAAAAACCAATGGTTGTAACACAAGTAAATACCCTGAACAAACCACTTAGAAAGCCATCAAGTTGTGACCTAGATGAGTCACCAACTAAACCTATTCAATCCATCGTTTGACAACATAGGAACACCATCAGTTGTTGACTCAAAGAGACCATTGTTTGTGGGGGTACAACCCACCATCGGTTGATTACTTAAAGAAAACCATCAGTTGTAGTGTCTAGGACCACCATTAGTTGTGGTATCCAGGACCACCATTAGTTGTGGTATCTAGGACCACCATCAGATCATGGAGTTTGAACATCCATTGGTTGACACCATCAAGTGACAAACCAATGGATCCATGGGTTGATGATCATAGGTCATTGGACCATCTAGTTTTAGAGTCATAACAACCATTTGTTAGTGGACTAGGAGGGTCATCGGTTGTCAGGCCCAGTACTCCCAACGATTATCATCAGGTTAAAAAACAAGGCAAAACCCATGGAAAAAACATCATTTGATGAAGGAAAAGGGAACCATCAGTTGAAGCTACACTAAGGCACTAAAATCATTGATTCTTAAGCATCAAAAGAGTCAAAATAGAAACTAAGTTAGGACTACCAGTTGGCATGAAAAACATAAGTAAAACAACACTAAAAGCTTTCCCATTTGTTCTTGCAAGAAAAGAAAACCATCAAGTTACCAAAGTGCAAAAACAACCTTAAAAATCCTAAGTTGTCAATCGTTCAAGAGAGACCAAGAGCCATTGTCTATCAACAAAGAAACGTCAAAGCTTCCTCTACCATAGGAAGGTCGTGCCCAAGGTTTAGAACACATCCAAGAAGATAACCCCTCCAAGAAACTAGCACCTAAGCTCAAACCCTAGGTGAAGGTAGGATCATTCTACTTATAACTTAGTTTTAGAGCAAGATCTAGCACATGCAAACTATAAATAAGCAACAAACGTGGAGAAAGTTATATAACTCACCTCTATGAAGAAGAACGACGTGGCTTTTACTGTACTAATAAATCCACCTAGGGCGGAAATCCCTAAGTTTTTACCAAAATCTTGTGCAATAGTACCACGCGCAAGCGGACGGGTCTTATCGTAGTATAGTTAAGGATCAAATCCCAAGCGATAACATTTTTAAGAATCTTTCCAGTCAAATCTGGATCAACTAAGACTAATATTTTGAACAAGAGTTGATTTGGGTTTAGTTAAACTAATTGTAGGGAAAGTAAAAGAGCGAGATGAAAACTGAGTTTAGATTAATAATGGGGATCATTGGGGCAAAATTGGGTTTCACCAACACTATACATGCAAACACATCCAAAACACATCCAGGAAAGATACAACTATCCAAATGGAGTAAGCAAACCATCCATTAGGAAATAGAGTTTGTGTAAGCATCTCTGTAGGTTACCCACAAATCATATACTTACTACTCTGGAGATATTTCTTCGAAAGTTCTCGTTCGGGCATCAACCATGCTAATCGATATTCAAATCCTAAGTATTGAAGTTTAGGCAATAAAGGAATATAATAGATCATGCAAGGTAGGTGATCAATACACAAAGCATGCATCAAATGATTAATAACGAAATGAAAAGTTATATACAAGCCATGGAATGTTATAAGATGAACATGTAAGCACGGGCAACGGGGCTAGTCCCCGCAGCCCAGCAAAATGGACTACTCACTCCTCATGATAGAAATGAAAAGAATAAGAGAGAGGGAAGATTCCACCACAGTCATGGTGAAGAAGATGGTCACGGCTTGGTAGAGAGACAATCCTCTACATAATGGTGGGGCAATCTAGACAAGGAGGGGAAGAACACCAAGGTGGACGAGGATGATCTTCTCTCTCCTTCTTCCTTCTTTTCTTATTCTTTCTCTCACTAGAGATGGAGTGGTATTTGACTTATGGTTGGGTAGCAAGGACACAATAGAGGTAGTCTTTGGCGGTGGTTGATCATCTTCCTAGACTGGGCACAAAGCGGCAACTTCTCAACATTATGGAGCAGAAACGATGCCTCAAATGAAGGAGGGGGTCGTCTATTTATAGGTGCAGATCTGGAGAGGACCGACTTAGCTATCGTGACGCGACCTTCATTAGCGGTCGCGGTATTCCTCGATATTACTGTGTCAAGTGTGTGCCTGACCATGACGAGGTGTCACGATCATGGTGTTTTATAGCGGTCAAGCTGGGGTGCCACAATTGCGGGCAAGTTTTGTGGTTGAGGAGGTTGTATCGCGGTCGCATTGTTATGTCGTGGTCACAATGGGTTCTTCTTGGTCATCGTCGTGGTGGATTTTCATGGTAGCGCTACCTTGGCCTCAACATGACCATGCCGAGGTGGGCCCAATTGTGTCGAGTGTTGATCAACACTGCATCTTAGCCATGATCACGGCATTGTTTTCTTGGCCGCAGTCACGACATTGTGCTCTTGGTCGCGGTTGCACTGGTATCATGGAACAAACCCACCCCCGCGGGGGGTAGGGGTGGGGTGTATTACTACGGGTTGATGTGCCTGCGTTGATGAATCCTCTAACCACTGAGGATGCTCTCTGATGAAGGAACTAGTCATCGAAAATAGGATCCAAATTATCCAAAGTTTGTTGGGTGCACATAGTGTGGTTCCTAATCCTGCAATGGAGACGTATGGATTTGATCAAAACTCTAAATAATCATCTACAACTGAGGAAAATTGTATATGAGCGTATTTATGGGGTATATGAGAGCTTTTAGTGAAAAACTGAGAAAACATGGTGAGTAAAACTGAGATGAATATGCATTCATCAAAACACCCCGAACTTAAATGTTGCTCGTCCTCGAGTAACACAAAATCTGAAACAGTTGCCGATTGAATACTTTCAACACTTGTGATGGCCTCATCTTCACTTCACGTTTGTTTCTTTTCTGCTTTGTATGGATGAGCATCTCAACTTCCTAGGATCACTAAACACATCCTACAACATGCATTCATCAAAGAACAAGATCCAAACAACAAGCTAGCTCATGCACAAGAGGGAGGAAACCCTATCTTAGCACTTCGCATGGCCAACCAAGCTTCTTCTCTAAGAAAGAGAGGAAACTTAGGTCAAAGGATAAAGAAAGAGGTGATCTTTAAGCTCTAGAGAAAGCTCTACCATGGAACACCATGGCCATGACCAAGAAGGAGGAAGGAGGTAGAACAACAAGAAAAACAAAGGAAAGGAGAGGTAGATTACCTACTTAGGTCAAGAACAAGCAAAGGAAGCTCCACAAACTCCAAGAGAGGATAGATCAGAACCCTAGTTGCACATGCAAGGATATCAAATACCTTCTTCTACCTTGGGCACCTTCTAGAGAAAGGAGGACGAAGCTATAGACAGTAAGGAAGAGAAAGGAGTCTATAAGTTTCATTTGCATAGAAGGTAGGAGGTTTATATAGCTATGGGGGAGAGAGAGAAGAGAAGGCTAAGGTTTCCTAACATGTTTTCCAAGTGTCCATGGCCAAGGGATACCACGTCCATGCAAGCAAGAACTCCATCGGTTGTGTAGTCTGCTAGGCCATTGAATCTTGATCCTCCCAGTGCGGCCGTCGAGCATCATCACTTGGTGATTGTCGTTAGATTAAGATTGTAAGCATCTAATTATGATAATTAAGCATGTTCAACTGATTAAACAAGGTCAGGGGCCATACACCACTCCTCTTCCTAAGCTTTTTCTAGCAAAGCAATGACTTTAAGGTCAAGAACGAGATGGACTTCCTTGAAAAAGGAAGGGTGATCAAAGGTGGAATATCTTCTATAAGAATGGGTGAGAGCTTGGTGAAGGCTGAAGAGTCATGGTTGGTAGATAAGTAAGACCTTTTCTTGTTAGGTAGACAGGTAAGACCTTTATAATGATTATTGGTTCCTTGACCCTAAAATGAATTCTAGTTTAACGTTAGTGTTTGAAAAGGGTGGTCTATATATTGATTCTTGTAATGGAATATAAGAAGAGGGACTTGGTTGAAAATCTTAGAGGTTGACCCCTCCAGATAGTGAATGTACATCTCTTAGTTTAGAGGCTAGAACCACTATACATGTTAGCCTTCATTTGGTGTTTGCTCAAACTCTCTCTCCCTTGCTTTTCAACATTGTAATATCTTTTACCAAATATCATGAAGGTCTAATGTATTTTGTTTAAGTACTTCTAACTCTATTCAACCCCCTTCAGAGCCCATAGATCCAACAATCTCGTCATAGTTCAGATCTATCTAGTCGACATTCTACTTGGAGAATGATATTGGACCATCACTTAGGAAAAACCAACATTCTTTCGATCGAATAGTGGTGATAAACTTGTCGGCAAAGGATAGTAAATGTCCATTATCATCCATGATGAAGTCTGAGAGTCTAAGGCTCTGTTTGGAAACATGATTATTTTAACCGCAATTGTGTATCCAAGATAAACCACCACGTAAAATTGGTCTGGTGGATAATCTCAATTGGATAATCCCAAATGAGTGTGAAAAGTATGTAAAACTTTACCAATTGTTAATCTTGTGTTTCAGTACTGATATTTTTAGCTACTCATGGTTGACTTTTGGTCTTCTACCGTCACTGTCTATGAAGTAATCACATTACCAAGAAGAACACTATGTAACCCACTGCCTATAACTCCGAACTCCTAGACTTATGGCTTCACAACTCCTAGCTTCAGTTATGGTCCCTATGAAATGACTAAAGGAAAGGTCCTGCCTCTGCCTGAGGGTTTGCACAGATAAGGATGTTGGGGTGAGATTGGGTAAGCTTTGGAATCTTAACCCTCGATATTGTCTTGTGGACCAAATTAATCGTCTAAACCCTTGTTTGTCCCACTCGGTGAATCCTAACCGTACAGATTGTGATTAGTTCCTATATGTTGTGAGGCAAAATTTATGGCTGAGATGGGAGTGGACACAGAATGGGGAATCTACCTGAATTTGAGGGGGACATCTTGTTTGAGTCTTAGTACATACAGTAAGGGCCAGTTTGGTAAGGACAGAATAGGTGCTTGATGTACATTTTTATATTGTGAACCCACAAAACTGCATCCCACTACACCCAACCAAATTAGTCCTAAGAGATTTGCACTGCTATTGCTTAGATTTTCTTTGTTGCTTGATTGTTCACACTTGACCACTGAAAATCTCTAGCACAGAAAGCTGTATATCCACGAGGAGAGTATTCGCAGAACGATATTCTAGTTGTCTATCTATCTATCAATTACAAAAGCATCGACGAAAGTATTCTCAGAACGATATTCTAGATGTCTATCTATGTATTACAGAAGCATTATCAGATGTAAAAGGTTTTCTCGGTACTATCGAACTTACATCTCGTAAAGCGACCCAACTTAAGAACCGAAAGTGTGGGAACGTATGGTTACAGTTTTGAAAGGAACGTTGATAAGCAGCGAGCGACTTGTACTGAAGATATTGGAGATTGATCGTTTTCGCGATCATTTCAAACCCTACCGTGATTGCCATTGCTCCTCGTATCCGTCTCATCCTCCTCCTCGTTCTCGCCGGACGCCTCCTCCAGCGATCTCCCATTGGCTTCAGGAACAAGGAACGTGCAAAGCGCACCAAGGAAGTTAAACCCAGCGAGCAAGAACAGCGAGTTCTTCACCCCAATCCCTGGCGGGTACCCGTGGTCAGTCTTCTTTGGGTCAGGACTCTGCGCAGCGTACAAGAACCCAAACGCACCCACCATCGCCCCGGCTTTCCCCGCGGCAGCGGAGATCCCATGACAAGTAGACCGGAGCCTGGCGGGGAAGATCTCGGCGGGGACGATGAACGTGGTACTGTTGGGCCCGAAGTTGGCGAAGAAGAAGGTGAGGCCGTATAAAACGACAAACCAGATCCGGTTCCCCGGGAGGGTCCAGTGGTGGTACGCGGCGGCGAGGACGAGCATGAAGATTGTCATGAAGCTGAACCCAGCGAGCTGGATCTTGAACCTGCCGATCCTGTCGATGAGGAAGACGGTGAACCAGTACCCTGGTACGGTGCCGCAGAGGGCGATGAGCGTCTGCGCGCGCGCTATGCGGAAGACCTCGTGGACTGCGCTCATGGTGGCTGGTTTTGGGATCCAGCCTATGGCTGAGAAGATGTCCTTTTGGAAGAGGTTCTGGGAGTAGAAGGCGACGTCGAGGAGGAACCAGCATGTGGTTGTGCCGAGTAAATGGAGGCCGTGCCGTTTGAGGAACTCGCGGGAGAAGAGACCGAAGGTGTTGGGTTGTGGTTGAGAGGGAGTGGTTTCGCCGACTTTAGCCGCCGCCGATGGTTCGGCCTCGATTTCGACTTGGAGGACCTTGGACATATCCGCTGCTGCGCGCTTGACGTCCTTGGCGACTAATGCCGTGTATCGTGCCGTCTCGGGCATTTTCAGTCTCCAGTAGTATGTAAGCGCCGCCGGAAGCGCGCCGAACATGAGTATGATGCGCCAGACGTAGTCGGCTTCCGGCGGCGTGGACGCCACAGGGTCGACGGCGTACGGCGGGACAGGGTACCTGCTCTGGAACGCAGCAGAGACGACGATGGCGATCATCCCACCGGCTAGGATCCCGAACCCTTGCATCGCGAACACAGCGGCAATGAACCCGCCACGGGTCTTCTTGTTGGCGTACTCGGACATGATGGTGGCCGACAGTGGGTAATCCCCTCCGATCCCGAAACCAAGCCAGAATCGGAAGAAACAGAGCGTAGCCATCACGGATTTGGCACCATGGCCGAAACTCAACCCGGACGCAACGGAGCAGATGACCATGAGCATCAGCGTCAGGCCGTACACTCTCTTTCTCCCCATCTTGTCACCCAGCCATCCGAAGAAGAGCTGGCCTGACAGCGTCCCGCAGAACGCCACGCCGTTCACGGCCGCCGAGACGTTCGGTGGGAGTGATCCTGGGGTTGGGGAGCCGTCCACGTGGTAGTAGATCCGGCCGAGGAGTTTGGTTACGAGGGAAATGCAGAATAGGTCGTAGGCGTCTGTGAAGAAACCCATTCCGGCGATCACGATGGCTGTGAAGTGGTACCATTGCGTCTTGGCTACGTCTAGGGCGTTCAGGACTTCCAGCCGCTTCTCTCCGCCGGCCGACATGGTTGCCGGCGAGCGCTAGTTTGTCCTTGGAGAGTGTCTGGTTCTGGTGGGATACGCGCGGTGATGGTGGATCACAGGAAGCAGGAGAGGGTTGATGTGGAGCGAACGAGGAGAAGAGGTTGTGATTTGATTCGTGGTGGTGACGAACACTGGAGAGCGAAGCGAGCGGTATTTATAAGGTCAGTTGCGTCACCCGGCCATGTCGGTACCTGTGCGGGGTCTCATTTTCGCCACGCACACGGGAGAAAAGGGAAGAGGCGGACGGAATATATAGAATATACGGTATATACCCCGCACATATTCTTCCCCAGAAGTAGCAAGCCAGTTTATGTTACAACGCAGCATCCGGGTCAGTGGTGCAACAACCCACCCATGCGGCCATGCCATAACTGAACGACCAAAAGCTGCCCGCCGCCGGGGTGGATCGAAATGTCTCCGGGCTCATACTCCCTACAACCCCAACGGATCTGTTGGTTCCGGTCGACGGTGAAGAGTGGTGCACAGCCCGGCCCTTCCATTTGAATAGTGCTGCTCCTTCTATCGACAAAATGATCATCATAACCTAACAATGCGTTTCACTCTTGAGATTAAAAAAAAAAAAGCTGGTTATAATCTTGGCATCAGCAAATCATGCGGACCTTGTGGATTCGATATGATCTCCTTCTACCAACACAATTTGGGACATTAAGACAACATATGAATAATAACATCATAGATGTGGAACAAACTGTCTTTCAAAACTGTCGACGCACCTAAAATACTTACATTATAGCAAATGTTTCTCTTCACACTTGTCAACAAAATAAAGGACATTTACTCGCCCTAAAATTAGATATTGAAAAGACCTTTGATAATATTAGCCTGCATTTCCTCATCAATTACTAACAAATAGATCTCCTTTTGATTATTTTCTAAATCTCTAATGGCCTTAGACAAAGAAAACCCACTACCACCCTACCTATTTGTGATTGGAACCCTATTCTAGCATCATTGTTTAGACTAGGAATAAGATTGATATCATATCCAAGATCAACAATTTATATGATTTCCATCATATACAGTTCGCGGACGACACAAGTATATACATTAAACCTTGACACTCTTTGTATCTTAAGTCTCTTTCAACACCTGTTGGCACTAAAGACCAACTTGTCCAAGCCTTTTTCTTGTTGGCGTTCACCTATCACCCATCCAGTAATGCCATAGCAAAATACATCAGTATGATAAAATGTAAACTAGAACAATACCCTTTGTGTTATCTTGGTCTACCTCCGTCACACCACATATCACCTATAACTATGTCGCATCTAATTCTTCATGAGATGGACCACCTTCTTGATATGAAGTGTCTGAACAAAGTGGGGTGACTCGTACTTATCGATACAACCCTCTCTGGTATGCAATCCTACAACATCACATGTGTATTGTTACATAAATTATTAGAATACATGTTGTACCTTGCATGTAGAAAGTTCTACTAGGAAGTATAAAGGAAAAATATACACTTCATAATTTGGTCTACCACATTTAGAAACAAAAAGGTTGATAGGATGTGTAATCATCAATCTCAACTACACTTCAAATGTATCTTCAATATAATCCTTGATTTTATCTTGGAAAACAAAGTAAGTACCATCCTTGAATATGGAAAAGAAAATATAAGAGAAAAAGACCTCCATAGCATGTAGTTAAAACTATGCAAAGTACTCTAATTTTTGGAGGTACCTTAATAATAGTTAGCACCTCATGGATGACACTAAGCGCTCCTAAGCTCATAGTTGGGGACAAGATGAAGTCTAGGACTGATCCAAGGTCATCCATTGGCAATTATCACATTATAGATCTACTTCTGTTATCACAAACAACATCTTAAAGATATCACTTAATAAGGTTTACATTCCAATATTAGAACAATAGGATTTGGGAAATTATATGCTATACCTAGTTAGTTCTCTCAATCTGTCAAATAATCAGCCACAAATGATGGCCTTGGGTGGGATATATAGTGTAAATGAAGCATATAAATTATGTATTAACACTGGTTATGACTTGCTATATGGAAAATTTTTGTGGGGCATTAAATCCCCTACAAACATGCACATTCTTCTCTGGTTAATCGGTCACAATAAGTTATTCATTGGTTTAGTTTTTTGAATAAGGGGGTTTCATGGATCTTATATTTGGCATCTCTATAGACAACAATCCTAAGGGAGCCTACACATTTTCTTTTATTGCAATTTTAGAAGAGAAATAAAGCCTCTTTTAGTTGTAATTGATTACTATAAAAAATAACTTCCATTGTACACTTCTATACATTCTTCAATGAAGAATAATATATAGATAAAAAATTTAAACATGAGCATGTTCCTTAGCAGATTATATATTTAGAAACATATGGATGCCTAGAAAACATACACTTTTTGAAGATATTGCTTGTTCCTATAATGATATCATCGCAAAATATATATATAAACTTGGTTTTTTGTTTAAAAATCTTCCTCAAGTGATCCATCATTCACTCTTGAGGTGAATATTTCTCCTCAAGCTTTCTCTATTGGTATGTATGCTCTGAGAGCCAATCATGGGATGATTGGTGGGATACATTAAGATTGATTTGATAAACTTCAAAGGCAATTTCCAATCTATATATTTTAACTATTTCTGAGATGATAGTGTATCATGATAGATGTCTAAAGAACTGTTTTACTCAATGATGTATGCTTTTAGGTTAAAGACCTAAACGATGAGATCATACAGATGTTAAGAGTATGCATTCTTATTTTGTCCCTAGTCGATTGTTGTTGTGGAAATAACCATAGACATCAATAACACTAAAGACTAGATTGTGTGTTGGTTGATGACAGAATCTCATCAGTCATGATATAGTGATATCAAACCA
Organism: Alisma plantago-aquatica; assembly: GCA_963693085.1. Taxonomy (NCBI): domain Eukaryota; kingdom Viridiplantae; phylum Streptophyta; class Magnoliopsida; order Alismatales; family Alismataceae; genus Alisma; species Alisma plantago-aquatica. The sequence continues at coordinate 54,793,009 of OY856411.1, forward strand.
AGCACATAGGTACTTCTTAGAGAACAAGTGTAGGATAGACCCACCGTGAGAGTGACACATGGAACCATGACTTGGTAGTCACAGTCAGCTCTCACAGTGATGGTGGTGAGTGTGATTCTTTGACCTGAAATCACTACACTCAACATATGTCGTTGGGTACACTTTGACATCATCAAACGTAGTCCTGAAAAATAGATTGTTATAAAGGTGATGATTGGGTGACTTTGACACATGGGGCTTTTGAGGGGTGAGTGATAGATATGGGATTTGTCCCTCCTGAGGGAGTTTGATGTCCATGGCCACTTGATGAGTAGGACTGAGAAAGGCATGCACATGCATGTTTGAATCAATATGTGATATTGATGTCACACATATCTCATCCAGTCTGCTCTGAAATCAAGGAAGTGAATGAACGTTGAAAGGATGACTATTACATGCCTTGAGTTCATTCGGGATATTAGTGACAAAGGAATTATACATTCACTATAACACCAGTCATAGATTGTAGGATTGAAAGTTGTTCTCCAACTTTTCTTTTCACTTGGGTAGCACTGATGTGCGACTAGGCACCACTCTTTGCTTGTGAAGTCATAAGTGTTATGGACTTTCACCGCCAACGTGAAATGGGCCTACAGGGTCACACACATAGGATTTAACCTGGAAGAGGAGTTTATCCACGAATGATGTTTAGATTGTTTACTAAATGTGTTTAGTAATTCAATTAAACATTCAATCAATTGACTTGACTCAAAATCACCAAGTTTAAGTGTTAGACCAAATGATTTGGGTGTCAGATTGATTGAGAACTACATTGACTAATTTTTGCACAACCTGGACTGCCAACCTACCGATTCAAGATGTTGAACCGATCGGCTAGGGCCAAATGAGATGACTGGTTCAAGTGTTGAACCGATCGATTCAGCTGGACCAAACAAGCCAGTTTGGAAAAGTTAGGTTGGTGAGAAAATATTTTTGTTTCACTTGTGCAATTCGATTGGGACAAGTATTCATCTTTGGATTAATTGGAAATAGAAAGAAGAAAGTCAATCGGGAACTACCCTGGGAAGTGAAAGACCGATTCATGAATGAACCGATCGGTTCAGCTCCCCAAATGACCAGTTCATGATATGAACTGATTGGTTTAGTTCCCAAACGATCAGTTTGTTTGTGAAACGACCGGTTCACCTGCAGTAGTATATCAATTTGTGGAAATTCTGGACCCTTCTACTCCCGCTTTAGTCCCACATTGCCCGAGGCTGAGAACCCTGACCCTGACCCTGATCCCTCCTATAAATAGAGGGTTATTAGGGGCGTCTCAAGAAGAGCTCAGACAATGCCAGTTGCTCTGCAAAGTTTTCCTCTCTGGTTGTGAACCAGGAGAGACCGAGTAGGAGCTACCCGGCTAGTAAGGCATGACGAGGGAAAGACAACTATAGGATGAAAATTGGTGGTGGGAGAGCACTTCGGTGACTAGTGCGTCGACAGAAGGGGATGACTCCTTCTAGTGTCCTGTAGGATAGGACGACTGGAGTTCCCAGTGATCCGTGTGGACTATTACAGAGGCGGGAGATTTCTACCGCTGGGAGGACAGCCGTCAATCCGTCAGTCTGGGTGCGACTAAGAGCTGTACAGATGTCATGCAAGATCAGAGGTGAAGACTGTGTTAGCCACGAGGTAACGTCACCGAGCAAGCCTCAAGACAAAGTACGCCTCTACAAACCATCCTTCCTACCGTATATATGTTGATGAGATCTCTTTGGGTTCTATGTTTGGGGAGAGAAAAAAAAATTCCGCAGCCATCTCTGCCTCCCCTAAAACCCAACATTCTCCCTCTCCATTGATGATAATGGGTCCAATTTGACAAATTTGATCTAATTCAAGGAGGATGCAGAACCGGTTGCTCACAGCGATAACTGTACATATCTGTGATTGTGGTTGGTACATGACTAACGAATATGCTTGATGGAGTGCATGTATAATCCTTGTTGTTCCAATTAATGGTTAGTGGGCTTGTTTAAGGGGTTCCCGCCCTAGTTTGGACATTATCTCATTTGGGTTCTTAGCTCACGTGGTCCATCATTGTGTCGCACTCAACTTTTCTTAGTTCTACTCTTATAGTGGGTTGTTTATTTAGGCGATCCTACTCCCTGGTTACTTGAGGGGAACCTCTAGTGCTCATCAAACTTGGTCTCACCCTTTATGTACTACAATGTGTGCACTAACATTCACTTCATATATAAGGCCGCATATGCGGTTCAAACCCTTCACCGAGCGCATATGGGAATTCAGTTCCTATACGAGACCGTGTCTGCATATAAGGCATTTGCCCCAATTTTTGAACGGTCAAGTTTCTAAGCTGGTTGTTTCTTAATGTCACCCCTTTATTTATGTAACTAAAATCACAACATCCATTCAACCTACCTTCTGCTTCCATTTCCTCTTTTTACATTACATTCATCTATGGTTGTTTTACATTTAGCTCATTATTGCATATTTGTATATATTTGGGTTGTGTTTGATTGCATATTTTCACAATTGTAAGATGTGATTTTCCTTAAATAAATATAGTTGACGGGTGTATTGTAAAAAGACCATGAAATGATATTCTTATGGAATAATGAAGTGAGAAAATCAAAAGGAGACTCAATATACATTTTCTATTTCTTATATACCATAAAGTGTTTCTATTAATTCAAAAGGTGATTTTCCTTTCTTTCTCTTTCTTATCCCTGATGATGCTTAAATCAAATAAAAGAGAAAGGTGAAAGAAATTGGAATTTGAAAATATATAATGAATTGTTTGAACAAGAAGTTTCCTTTTCACTTCCAATTACTTGTAAGAAAATAACATTATCTTATATCTTTTCTCTCTCTTCCAAGAAAGTTTCTCTAAAAGGCAATAAAAATATATAAAAGTGGATAATCATTAATAATCTAAGATGAAGGGTAGGGAGTTCTAAAGAAGTCCTGTGGGATCTATGAAGACAAAAAAAATGTTCGAGATGAATGTTCTTTATATGTCTTATTGAGGCTATATAATCCAAGATGGACTATGACATATTACATAGGATCAAATGCAATACTGAGTAGAATAAAATAGTGGTGTCTGAATGTTAGCTCCATCTTCTTCATGTGTGGTGATGGTGATGAAACTGTTGAACATCATTTAAACAATGGAAACATTTATGGAGTAGATCTCATCTCAAACTAGGAGTTAAAGAATGCACTTCATTAAACCAAGCTTTGAAGGATATTTTCATGAGACTAACAATGAGAAGATTCAAAACCTATGGTGTCTAATTGCATGTGTCCATATCATATGGAGAGAGGAACAAAAGAAGGATTGGGGGAAAGTAATGATATTATTAGCATGTTTAACATTTTAAAAAGAAGCTACATATCCTAGTTTCATTTTATAGAGATAAGTTGGGTGAGATTTCCCCCATAAATCAGAAGGAATGGAGATTTAATGTAATCTGACCTCTCTTGTTAGGTAGATTAGATTTCTTTTCTTATGTAATCCACTAGTATGTGAGAGGGTTGTAGCTTTGTCCCCTAGGAATATAATTATCAAGATTTATATATATATATATATATATATATATATATAGAGAGAGAGAGAGAGAGAGAGAGAGAAGAATGATTCAGTGAGAGCCCTAAGATGGTGAGAGCATGCGAGCCCTTTGAATAACTCCCAAACATGATCCATTTTTTCAAATCCAACCATATGTATTGAAAATATATCCTTGTATTTACCTATCCAAAAAAATTCATATACATCGGACTTACGGATTGTCCATGGTAATAGAAAAGTTTTTAACACTTCATATTGAATTCTAGACTGACCGTTAGATGCAATATATGTAAATTGTATATATGGCTAAGTAAACGATGTTCGATCATGATAATTTTTTGTGTGAAGCTAATGGAAATGTTTCTTTTCACATCCATATGGTTGGATTTGCAAAAAAACCTTCAAAATTTATACTTATTAAAAAGGCTCTCATGCTCTCACGGTAGGACTCTCACAGGATCGGCCCTCTCTCTCTCTTTGTGTGTGTATATATATATATATATATATATATATATATATATATATATATATATATATATATAAAGAGAGAGAGTCGTGCTAGAATACACTCGAGTGTATTCAGAGAAGAATACACTCAAGTAATTTTTCATGATGTAATATTTTTTTCCAAAATATAATATGTTGATCTTCTTAAACATCTTGTGAATAGCTCATATATATAATTTGAGTCCATTTGGACATTTATAGCTCATGTTACAAAGACCACAAAAAATATGCATTTCAATTTTTTTTCATGCGTCGATTTTGTTGCCCTCAGATGAGTGAATTACACTCATCCAAATGGGATCAAAATTTGTATATAGCCTAATTATAGTATGACAATGAAGATCATTGGTTTACATTTTGCAAAAACATAGTCTTTATAAGCAAACACCACTTGAGTGTAGCGTGCGATCTGTACACTTGAGTGTATTCTAGCCTGACTATATATATATATACATATATATATATATATATATATATATATATATATATATATATATATATATATATATATATATATATATATATATATATATACATATATATACATATATATATGCATATATATATATATGCATATATATATATATATGTATATATACATATATATGTATATATATACATATATATGTATATATATACATATATATATGCATATATATATATATGTATATATATACATATATATGTATATATACATATATATGTATATATATATATGTATATATATGTATATATATGTATATATATATATGTATATATATATATATATATATATTTATATATTCATGATGAAATATATTTTTTAAAATTTAATCTATTGATTTTCTTAAACATCTTGTGAATAGCTCATATACAAAATTTGAGCACATTTGGACATTTATAGGTCATGTTAGAAAGACTGCAAACATTATGTATTTCAAATTAGTTTCGCGCGTCGATTTTATTGTCCTTGGATGAGTGACTTAAACTCATTCAAATGGGCTCAAAATTTGTATGTAGACTAGTTATAGTATGACAGTGAAGATCAACAGTTTATATTTTGCAAAAAATAGTCTAACACACTTGAGTGTATTTGTGCGATATGTACACTCGAGTATATTCTAGCCAGACTCTCTATATATATATATATATATATATATATATATACATATATATATATAAACAAATGAAGTGTATAAGTTTGTTTTTTTGTTTACTTAGGCTTCATTTTGATGCATCAAAGAGCACATATGCATCCAGTTCACAGATACGAAAGATATAGTTGAGGTGGTTTTTCCCAGTGTGATACTCAATGTATGACTCATCCAACTACAAGACAACATCACACAGAACTTGATGGAATGACTCTCTTATTCTGGCTTTGCCCTGACCCGAGTCCCCACTTCTTCTTTTATTAGCCCACACTTTCTTTGTCAACATGGGGGTTGTCCCCTTCATTCTATATTGACCCCTATATGTATACAGGCTAGCTTTTTGGGAAACTCGCTCCTATGACGTCGGTACATGGTGAAAGAATAAATAATGATAGAGAAGGAGATGGTGATAGGGAAATGAATTGTGATAGGCAACAAGAAATTATTGAAATGTGTTGTTTGATAACATGTGCATGGAAAAGGGGGTAGGGTTCCAAAAAAATTGAAAATGTTGTTTGTTACATGGGCATAGGGACGAAGAGGGGGACTTCTTTATAAAAACACCCCACATAAGTAATTATCCCATTTATTATGATTTTTTGCTTATGTGTGTAAATAAGTAACGGAGTCTTGAAAGAATTGTTTACCATTATTCACCATAATTTTCCATGAAGACAAAAAACACATCAAATTTTTCCATGGATTCACCATGAAATATTTTTTCTATCCTACCACAATGATAAACAAACAAATTTTTTATTTTTCCATCATCCTCGATCTCATGATTCACCATGTAACAAACACAACCTTAATTTTATTATAAATTAATCGTATCTAACTATATAGTCATCAACTAATGAATTATTATCAACATTATATGTGGAAATTATTATTCATAAAAATTTGAATGATAAAAGAAGTGTAAATTTAAAACACTGATGACATGTAAGATTACTTGACTGGATTAGAATTTAGGATTTGAAAACAACAAGTTGCACTGAGGGAGCCAACTACCATTCAAAATTCACAACACAAATATCACAAAATAGAAGAAAATAAGAAAGTGTAAGCAAGAATGTATGCTCATAATGTTGCTATCATGCCAATCACATAAATAAAGTTGCATCTGCTGGTCATATATGTTGGGCATGCGTGATTCCATCCAAAGGTTTCCTATCCAATCAGAGCATTACTTATTTGATCATGCTTCTATGATGTGATTATAAATCCCTCACAACCACTAATAACAAAGATCCAACAACCGCTAATCCAAAACAATGCAGTGGCCAAATCAATCGGAAAAAGGTCAATCAGCCATACATCAAGCCAAAGCCAAATCCAAAGCCAAGGTAGAAAATGCAAAGGCAACACCTTGGATATGGGGAAGAAGGTAAAGGAAGAAGAAGGAAGAAAAAGAAAAGGAAGAAGAAAGCAAGTGGAGTAGGACTGCTGAGGCATACATGTGTCTTCATGCCATTTACTACAGTGCACTTTATGAAAGAGTACATCTTTTTGGGAAATTCTAGAGTAGTATAATTGTAGAGAACTCTCCCTATGGTATAATATCTTCTAATTTCTCCTTCTTTATATATTATCTTGAATTTAGATCAAAATTTGAAAGGTAAAAACTATATTTTTTCTTCTTATAGTGGACATGCCCTGTTTGGCCCCGTGATTTTTTTCCTCACACAACGTAAGGGTTTTCCACGTAAAAATTTGGTCTTTTTCTCTTCTATCTTCTTGAAATTATTATATTGGGTTTACACGCTCTTTAGTAACACTTATGTATCTATATTTTTTTGTTGCATCTTGGTTTCATAGCATATGTGCACATATTCCCACCAAACAAACCTATGAAGTGGTATCAGAGCCAGGTTGGGAAGATCTAGATCTAGATGTGGATGATGATGGTGCAACGATGATGCAACATACTCAAATATAGGCTAATAGGATAACTCTCCCTTCTTCTAGGCCCTATTTGATTATGTTAATATATAGTACCTTTTAACCTGTTCAAAATATACTGGGACTAATTAGAGTCATAAAGTTTAATAAAATCATAACTACACTCATATATGATATTTGCATGAATCATAATGTATTAATTATAGGAGTTGATGTAAAAATACACTAATTGGTATATTAGGCCTAGCTACTATATAATATTAGGATTCAAAGATGAAATGGAATATACAAATATGAATGTTGGTTCCACAATTCATAAAATTTACAGTACTTAATGCATTACGAGATTACTTAATATAAAAATGATGAAATCTAATAGTAAACATCTTTAAAATATGAAATTGATGCAAAATTTGAATTCCTAATAACCAATTCAGCCTATAAATCAGATTTCATATCATTTGAATTATGTTTGCTTAGTCAATTGAATTGCTATAGAAACACATAATAACTTAGGCTTAAATGATTTAACTATGTGTCACATTATTGTCTCATTGCTTGTCACACAGACCTATTTGACTTGAGATGTCCCCAACCCCCATATCCCGCCTCCTCTCACAGATCAGTGGCAGTGAACTTACCCCCTACCTCACGACCGCGTCCTGTACAGGAAGTGATGATTGATATGACTCTGTCTCCCTGCCCCCACACGTCGCTTGGTATCACCACACCTCTTATCACCCTATTATTTCTCTCGAATCCATATGAACACAACAAGCCGCATGATCTCCTCCCTCTACCCTTCTCTTCCTCATACCAACCCTAGCGATGCTCATCTTCTTATTGCCCGCCTCACACCCCAGCTATGATCAGAGTAGAACCATCACCACTATAAGATTTGAGACGTTGTGACGTCCCCGGATTTTGATTTCTCCAAACCCTATTGGAAATGAGATGTCAGAATCCGAAAACATCATCCAATCATATCAGAAAGCGATGCGGAAACATAATACGCATACATGAACATACGACCATAACATTCTCAACATTCAACATGTACATTATTACAACATGATTTACAATTGTATATTGAAAGAGAATTTTTACAAAAGTCTAAACATTTATGCTAACAAGGATCTTAGACAATAGGTACAACCTGTACAACTGCTCACTTCCCGGCTTTTATTCCATGCTATCTCTGAACCTAAAACATACGTGAAACAACGAATCAACACACAAGGTGTTGTGTACGTGGGTAGAAAGATACATACTAATATACTTGCATAATTGAAATAACTTGAGAAAGAAAGAGTAAAAGAAAGCATTATTTAAAGTGATAATCAGGTAAACACATCTTTTATCCATTTCATTTGATGCAGTTATACTACAATTTTATAAGAATTTCTCATACATCCGGTATGGGCAAAATTATTTTATCATACATCTAACATGGGCAATTCATCATACATCCATGTTAGGCAACATACATCCATACTGGGCCATGTGCACTAGTAGCTACAACACATCAAAATGTCCATTTATGTTTCATTAAGTTTTGGCGAAGCATATAATACTAATACGCATCCAAGAATTTATATGCAAATAAAAGCATCCAAAGTACATCATATCATTATGCATTCACAAAAACTAGTCATATACTTAATAAATCCCATGTATCTAAGTTCAGAGATTCCTATTTACATTCTGGATCATCTACATATATGGTCATCACCTGATTAATAACAAATATTCATCATTAATATATGAACATCATATTCTTGGTAATTTTAGGTCCAAATTAGGGTTTGGCCAAATCTAGGTTCAACTGATCTTAAACTATGCCTCTAGTATTTTTATAATGATCTAGAGGTCATTATTTAGGTCTGGTTCAATTTTCAAAATTTGCTGATGCTTAGTCTATTTCCTAGAAGTAAAATGGGATTAAAAGCATCTAAATAGTCATTTAATAGAAAATGACCTATTATTTAGATATATTACTCAGGTCAGAGTCTAAATATGGATGTATATCATCATTTAGGGTTCTAGGACAATTTTCTGAGAATTAATCTCAACCAGATATTATTTATTTCATTCAATAAACCGTTAAAGAAGCATTATAAAGTAAATTAAATATTATCATTGAAAGTGGTTCAAGCATCTAATCTAGGAGTCCAGTATTATAGAGAACATTTTTCTTAATCTAGGGGTATTTTTTGGGTATTTATAGGCCAAGGGAGCAATTTGTTATGCATTTTCTAAGAATGTAACATTTTTGGAAATTATTAGCATTTACCTAGTTTGGCGGGTCCCACTGCCTGAGTCAAGACTTCTGATTGGCCCAATCTTGTTGGTTCATTCCCGGTTTTCCAGCTAGTCTGGCTTGGATTAATCAGCTCTGACCGGTTTGTCTTGCTGAACCAGATTCTCCACTCCCGTTCCTCTCTTCGCGTTGTCGAGCACCGACTCCGTCTTCCGAACGGGAGGTGCCGCCGCATCTAGATCCGCCGATCAGTGCTGTGGTTGGGCTCTGCCACGAGTAGGGCAGTCAGCTAGGGTTCACAACTTCTTGCCCTCTTCCATCACCCTGGTGTTCATCCACCTCAAGAGACTCCTTCAGTCACATGTTGCTGCATTTCCAGTGGCAGTTCTCCTTCCCGTGGAGGCTTCTTCCTCAACTCTCAAATCAAGCTTCTGAGACCAAAGAGATGTGCAACATCCTGAAACAGGGAGAGGTATTTCCGGTGGTGATGACGTGCAGAGGCATCCCCCGAGGTTCTCAGCCTTCTAGAGGAGGTTGGGTTCGAGGAGTAGGTTCATACAGCGCTACCTACGCTTTGATCCTTTTGTGAGAGTGCCGCTGTGTAGTCTGCTACCGGTGAGAAATCCTGCTTCACATGGCCTCTCTCTCTCTCATTCGTGTTTTAGTGCCAGACGTGAGTGATCGCCCGCCGCTGTCATCGCCCAGCCTAGTTCTAGGTTCTGTGTCTGCTCCTCCTTGGCATGTGATCGTCGGCTAGACCTTCTCCTCTTCATCTGGTTCTCACATGATCTCGGCCGCTGCCTGGCTGCTGGAGGTTTCTCCTCTGTGTCTAAAGCTTAGGCTCACCGTTGTGAGCTTTCTTGGTTCCGATTCAGCGGCTTAGAGAGTTGTGACTCCTCCTCTGCATCTTTGAGCTCCATTCCTGTCAGGAATTTGACAACGCTGCCAAACCTTGACAGCAGGCGCAGATGGTAATCATCACTGCTCATCTGCGATCTGTGTGTCCCCAACGGGACTCCGTTCTTACGGGTCTGAGTCCATGGAGGGGCATGTGCTTCTCTACTTTAGAACCGCCGCCGTGGCTATGACTCCAGCTAGCGACCACTGGGCAGGCTCGCCGCCTCTTGTTTATGCTGGGATGACACCGCCGCACACAGTGGTGAGGACCAGAGACCAGCGGGGCTCAGATCTCGCCTGGGCGCCCGCATTCTTCTGTGAGCGTTGTCGTTGGGCTGGAACACTGGCGGGAGATCAACCCCCATGTTTCCCGTCTTCAGTTCCCCTACCTAGATCCTTCTACCGCGGAGTGACAGGCTCGGTCAAATGAAGATAGATCACTGTGATTCGAGCTTCCCAGCCATCAGGCTCTTATCTCTAACAACTCCACTATTTTCGGAGGCTAGGTGATGACCGATTCTCTACTTAACACTCCATCTAACCCCCCCATGACATATAAAAGCATCTTAAGGTCTAAATCAATAAATCAATGACTAGATCAAATTTCAACCAACAATATCTCCAGCATGGTTAGTGCAAAAGATATGAAGTTTTAGCCATTAGTTCCTCATCATACAAACTGACATTCAGCCAAGTTTGACACCAAAAGTCCAACATTTGTTCATGTGATCTCATAATTAAGTGTATCAACCTTAAATATAGATCAATTAGTTACCAAACCTTGATGAAACATGTTTGATCCTATTACATTGATCATGATGCATACTCATATCAATGTTCAACCATATGGATTCATGTATGCTCTCATTGACACATGAAGTCATAAGTACCCCAAAGTGGTATATATATAGAGATATTGGACTTAAGCTACACCTCAAACATCCTACAAAATTATCAACACAAGCCTAAATTATTCAATTTGACTATATACTACCTCATGTCCATTAATATCCATTTTACTCTAGGTTTACCTCCACACTACTACAGAAATGGCTTATGAAGTCACTTTCCAGTCATCGGTTATTAACGACAAACCGACGCCTAAAACATACAGCGTCGGTTTAAAACACAAACTGACATATATCGGAGAGGAGTGGCCAGACACGGGTATCACTTTCTATTTAGAGTCGGTTCTAGAATAAACAACCGACGCCTAAAGTAGCCCGCGAAATCCAATTTTTTTGAGCAAAAAAAATTGCACCAAAGTATCAGATACAATGTCGGTGTTTTACCTAATAACCGACGTTGAATGAAGATAAAATTTGCGCCAAAAGTTACAATATGGGCGTCGGTTTTCTTAGAATAACCGACGCTGATAAGGTGCGTGCGCCGTCCCCGCCAAAAAAATTAGGGTAAAGGAATGTCCAATTAACGTCAGTTGTCTTTTGATAACCGACACCTAATATTAAAGGTGTCGGTTGGTATGGATAACCGACGTCGTTTAGTAACTTAATAGCCCCCACGCACAGCGAACTCTTCCCCCTTTCTCTTCTGTTTCATTGAGATCGTGTGATTTTGCTCCGACGATTCCCGACCCTGCTGTGTCGCCGCCGCCTGCTGCTGCGTCGCCTGCCTCCGCGCCGCCGCCTAATGCTGTTGCAGCTGCTCGCCACCACCTCCGCCTACCTCTCCTTCTCTGCTCACTGCCGGTGCCGCCTCCTGCTGCTGCGTCACCTGCCTCTGCGTCGCCGCCTACTGCTGCTGCAGCTGCTCGCCACCGGCGCCCACTCCTTCTCTGCTCGACACCAGCACCTCTCTTTCTCTGCTCGCCTGCCTCCGCGTTGTTTCCTACCGCTGGTGTGCTCACCGTCGCCGTCGTCTCCACGCTGCTACCAACAACCAACAGTAGGCCCTCCTTTCTTCATCACTGGTTCTCCTGCTCTTCTTCTTTTTTCTCCCTCTCCTTACCAACAGCAACCACGGCCGTGTGGGCTGGCACGGCCGTGGCTGTGTTGGCCGACCACACGGCCGTGCTACCCAGGCTGCTGTTGGGCATTTTTTTATTTTTTTTTTAAGTTATTTACTTATTGGTAACTTGATAAATAACTCATATACACTGATCTATTGTAATGCCTTAGTTGATCACTCTTTATATTAGAGCTGCAAGCCTGTAACATTAAGTAATTTTTGAAAGTAAAATAAATATTGACTCTAATATATTGAACTTATATACAATACATATTCTATGATAAGCCTTATTAATCGGGTACTGCTGTATATCCAAGTAAATTACATGTAACTAATCATGACATAGATTTTAGAATGCATACTTTGGTTAAATGTACTGCTGTAATTTTTGATCAAGTGATGATATGTAAATGTAGCAATAAGTTAGTAAGGTATCAATGATAAGTCTGCTGTAATGTGATGCAAAATAGTTATTGTATCATGCATATCTTAATACTTTTTTGTTTTATAGTTGTATAGGGTGTTTTATGTGTGACAAGTCTATTGTTTAATAGTTTAGCTATAATCATTGTTTTATAGTTGTGTTATAAAGTATTTGGGTGTTTAGTATGGTTATTTAGGGTGTTCAGATATGTATAAAGGTTCCAAAAAGTATAGTATATATATGCATACATGTGCATTTTTTTATAAAATTGTATAGAAAATCAAAACCCATTCTTGGTGAGAATCCTAATCACCCTTCTTGCTTAATGATGAACTGTAATGCACACATGTGACATGCTTTGAATGTAAATGATGAACTTTTCCCTAAATTGCCAATCATGCTTTTAAAGACATCAATAATCACCCTAACTTGAAGAACTAGGATTTTAGGTATAAGAATGACAACACTTTATTTGTTGGCCTAGAAACCCGTCCAAATTTTACTCATTAGGAGTAAATCTTAGATAGTCCCCGGTTTGGGACTGTTCTTGAACACCTAATATCGCTTAGGAAGTAAGTGTATAATGTGTATTGGGTTTTCAAGAAAATTCCGGTAGCATTTCCCCGTTTGTTCTCTAAGTACATATGTACTTGGAGAACAGTGGGGAAATGCTGCCGAAATTTTCTTGAAAACCCAATACACATTATACACTTACTAGTGAGATTAGGTGTTCAAGAATGGGATAGGTGGTACACATTTATTATATATAATAATGACACCACATGTATTTGTTAACCCTAGACCCTAATCTTGTTGTAATATATACTTGTTTTCTCTTTGATCATAGAATGGATAGATCATGGATGTCCATTCGCAATCGCTGCACCCCAGAGTTTATTTCTGGTCTTGACCAGTTTATTAGATTTGCCAAGGAACATAGGAAACAACCTAGAGATAGGTTCTACTGTCCATGTAGGCATTGCGGTAACAACTTGAAAGTCAACACTGGTGACGAAATCAAAAGTCATGTCATGTGCAACGAGATTATTCAAGGCTATACAGAATGGCACTGGCATGGAGAGATTTCAAACCCGAAACCAGTGGATGTCGATAGCAGTGCTTGTGTGCAAGAAGAAATTGCCTACGATGACGTAGATGTGAATGAACCAGTTCCAGTAGACATCGTTGATGCGATGCTGAATAGCTGTGGGGTAGAGCACACCGATCCACCTCCCATTTTTAAAACATTGTGCATGATGCTGAGATGTCGTTATACACAGGTTGTACTAAGTTTACGAAGCTTAGCGATGTGTTGAGATTGTATAAGCTGAAAGCTAACAATAGATGGAGTGATAAAAGCTTCACGTCATTGTTGTCTTTGTTGAAAGAAATGCTTCCTGAAGGAAACGAGCTGCCAATCTCAACATACCAGGTAAAGAAATTGTTGTGCCCAATGGGAATGGATGCCAAGAAGATACAAACATGCCCGAATGATTGTGTATTATTTCAAAAGGACTATGCGGAATTGAAAGATTGTCCAAAATGTGGTGCGTCACGGTATAAATTGACGACTTCGGGGGAGTCCAAAACTGGTTCTCCTGCCAAGGTGATGTGGTATCTACCTATAATATCACGGTTTCAACGCTTGTTTTCCAATCCGATAGATGTGAAGAATTTGAGGTAGCATGCAGATGTTAAAAAAAATAATGATGGGATCCTACGACATGCGTCTGATTCCCCACAGTGGAAGAAGATTGATCTATTGTACCCTGAATTTGGTGAAGAAGTCAGGAATCTAAGACTTGGGCTTTGTACAGACGGGATGAATCTGTACGGGACATTGAGCAGCCAACATAGCACTTGGCCAGTCATGCTTGTTATATACAATCTTCCTCCCTGGCTGTGTATGAAAAATAAGTATGTAATGCTGTCGTTGTTGATATCGGGCCCTAAACAACCTGGAAATGACATCGATGTTTATCTTGAACCTCTGATTGATGAATTAAAGAAACTCTGGGGTGAAGGTGTGATGACCTATGATGCTTCACGAAGAGAGACATTTCGTTTGCATGCTATGTTGTTTTGTACTATTAATGAATTTCCAGCATGTGGGAATTTGTCTGGATATAGTGTCAAAGGAGCTAAAGTGTGTCCTATATGTGAAGAGAACACTGATTCAACAAGACTAAAACATGGCGGTAAGACTGTATATCTCGGACATCGAAGGTTTCTTCCAAAATTCCATCTGTATCGTAGGAAGCGCAAAGCATTCAATGGAGTGAATGAGGAACGGAGTGCACCTAAACCTATACCAGGGGAGGTTGTTTATGAAAGAGTAAAAGACTTTTTCAATGAATTTGGTAAGAGATCACAATGTACTATGGCCACACGGAGTGACAAATCTTTATTCAAGAAGAAGTAAATATTTTGGGATCTTCCTTATTGGAGTTATTTGACAGTCAGGCATTGTATCGATGTCATGCACGTTGAGAAAAATGTCTGTGATAGTGTCATTGGTACTTTGTTGAATATACCAGGTAAGACTAAAGATGGGATAAAATCCAGACTGGACCTACATGAAATGGGAATAAGGTCAGAATTAATAGAATTTCGTGAAATGGGAAATCGGAGAACATACTTACCTCCCGCTTGTTACACATTGTCTAGAAAGGAGAAGAAAGCTTTTTGTGAATGTTTGGTAAATGTTAAGGTGCCACAGGGTTACTCATCCAACATCCGTAGATTGGTATCAATGAAAGATCTGAAGTTGATAGGTCTTAAATCTCATGATTGTCACACTCTAATGCAACAAATATTGCATGTGGCAATTAGATCTATATTGCCGAAGCATGTAAGGTTTGTAATCACCAGACTTTGTTTCTTTTTCAACAGTCTGTGCAGCAAAGTTATTGACCCTGATACTCTCGATAAATTGCAAAGAGAAGTGGTTGTTACCCTATGTCATCTTGAGATGTATTTTCCTCCGTCACTCTTTGATATCATGGTACATCTTGTTGTCCACTTGACTAGGGAAGTGAAAATGTTGGGACCAGTTTTCTTGCATTGGATGTATCCCTTTGAATGATACATGAGCGTTTTTAAAAGTGATGTTCGAAACCGTTATCAGCCTGAAGGGAGTATTATCGAGGGTTATGTGGCGAGAGAGGTTATGGATTTTTGCAATGACTTTCTCAGTGGTAATGACACTCCTGATAATGACAAGAATATTGATGAGCAATTTGGCAAAGGAATTTTGGGATCACGTGTGAAAGTAATCAGCCGTGAGTAGTTGGAACAAGGTCACTTGTATATTTTACACAACATGGATGAAGTGAAGGTTTATATCGAGGAACATACCAATTTCATCAAGAGACAATATCCTCGAGCCAATACAATGTGGCTTGCTAGAGAGCATAACAAGACATTTATTAAGTGGTTTGAAAATAAAGTCTTACATCAACTATCTCAAACACCAGATGATATTACTGAAACTATCAAATGCCTCGCCTTTAAACCAAAATTGACTGTTATGTCTTATGAAGGGTATGACATTAATGGATTCACATATTACACTAAGCGCCAAGATGATAAGAGTGTCGTCCAAAACAGTGGGGTCACCCTTCAAGCATCGACTATGTTTTTTGCAAGTGCAAAGGATAAGAGTCCACATGAAGCTAAAATGGCATATTATGGTGTCATTGAAGACATATGGGAGTTTGACTACATAGATTTCAGAATTCCGCTCTTCAAATGTAATTGGGTTGATAACACCAAAGGAGTTATAGTGGATGAATTGGGTTTCACTTTAGTGAACTTTGAAAAGATTGGCGAGAAGGATGAACCATTCATATTGGCATCACATGCGAAACAAGTATTTTATATCGATGATCCTGCAAATGATAAATGGTCGGTTGTTCTTCATTGTAAAAGACAGTTCATTGAAGATCCTATAGATGAAGAATAGTACTATGATAAGTATGATGACTCCAGTCCATTCTCAGTTGGGTTGCCAACACCAGCAAATATTGAAGCTAATGATGACTTGTATGTGCGCGGAGATCACAATGAAAGATTATTAATTGATAAAAAATCACAATATTAGAGGCATGTTTATACAATGTTTTTTTATATGTTTTATTTTTCTGAATGTGAACTTTACAAAGTGAATGTGAACTTTACAATGTGAATGTGAACTTTACAATGTGAATTTTACAATGTGAATTACTTTATAATGTGAACTTTACAATGTGAATTTTACAATGTGAATTACTTTATAATGTGAACTTTACAATGTGAATTACTTTACAATGTGAATGTGAACTTTACAATGTGAGCTTTACAATTTGAATTACTTTACAATGTAAACTTTACAATGTGAATGTGAATTTTTAGATGGCTGAGCATTCTCCTGATGACCGTGCTGATGATTACCGTGAGGGTGAGGACATCAATGCGCCGCCTCACAATGTAAGTTTTAAAAATATATCATATATTTATATGTATATGTCCATTTATAGTTATATCTTGTAAATGTGTTTATTTTGTCAAATTTTAGGTTGATGATGCACATGTACCATCTGAAGCACTTGAGGCACTTGATCAACAACACCAAAAAGTTGACAGGAGAAGGGGCATCACTATGATGAAGAAGTTAATAGCGCAAAAGGGCAATGGACCCAAACTTGTTGTGGATTTTGATAATGCAGGAAATGCATCTGGTGTAAATCGCAATTCATTTGTTTCATATCTTGGGTATGTTACTCACAGCCATTACGGTTGTATGATAGATTCTTGGCATAAAGTTTCTAAGGAGAAGAAAGACGTAATATGGAGGGATTTATGCGTGAGTTATTATTAATTTGCAATTATATTTTGTAGATTACTAATTTTTTGGATACTAGTTAATAGCAATTCTAATTTGCAGAGTATATTTGAATTGGATGAAAAGTTGCATCGTAAATGCGTGATGCAACGCTGTGGGAGAGTCCTAAGGAACTATAGGACAAATCTCACCCGAGAATGTATAAAAGAAGCTGACAAGAGGAAGAAGACAGCCACTGAACAGTGGAACTTCCTAGACAAAGAAGAATAGGACGCGTTTGTTGCTTCAAGACAAACGGATGAATTCAAGGTATTAGGCGTCAGTCCCAATCTCATTAATATATGTTGTATTCACCTATTCAAGATTAACATTTACTGTTACTAACCAAATCATTAATGTGCATACTAACTAGGCCCTCAGTGAGGCACAAAGATCAAGGCATGCACTGAATGTGCATGACCACACAATGGGTCCAAGGGGGTATGCAGGCATTCGCCAAAGACTACAGTTTGAGGCTACTACTCAGTCTGCTACTACTCAGGAGTCCTCCACTGTAGGTAGCACACCTCTGCCTCGCCATGATATTTGGATAGCTGGGAGGCAAACTAAGAAGGGAGAAATAAGGAAGCCCGCAACTGCTGAGGCGGCTGCAAAAATGGTAAAATACAACTCTTACAGCAATCGTTCAAATATTGATTATTTGTGGTGTTTACTTAATTACAAATTTTTGTTTTGGCGATTAGCGGGAGCTGCACGAGCTGAGGAAACAAGGCAAGTTCATCCCTGAGGGCACAAGGGATGAATTGACAGTTGCTCTGGGTAACCCAGAGCATCCGGGATGTGTTAGGGCTGCATGCGCTGGTGTGGGCATCAAATCTTTTTTTGGGCCATCCCAGCACAAACATGTCCCAAAAGTGGGACTTTCACAAGAAGAGGTAACATATTCTTTCTTTATAATGTTACTGTAAAAAGAGAATTGAATAATTAGAAGCTAACGTTTCTTTTATCCATATATAGGTAGATAAGCTAGTTGATAGGAAACTGGAAGAAGCACTGAAAAAGTGGCAGGCATCTCAGACTGCCACTCAGCAGATAGTACCTATCATAGCATCCCGCTCTACTCCTACTGTAGAGGTTGGGAGTAATCATATAGACCCACCACCTAGCACATCCACTGTAAGTATTTTTATGACATAGTAACTAGTTTTTTAATTCAAGATGATATTTTTTCAAGATGATATATATATGTATATAACATTCTTTACACAAAAATTTGTAGGGGTTGAAGCCATGCCATCTAAAAGTTAATGAATATGTCATTGTAGAGGCGTCGGCTTACCCATCCCTACCAGGGGAAATGTTTCACGGGTCTCCATTACCAACTGGTTGGATTCGTGTGAGCCCGGTACATATCTTCCCCAAGTGGATGGATCTTCCATTGCCATATGCCCACCCAGATTGTGAAACACTTGGTGAGGCACTAGGCGGAGTGATATTGTGGCTAAAAGCGGATGTCATCTTTACTGAAATTGTATGGTAAATTTACATTACGTTAAATTGTTAGTGTGCGTATATGATGTCAGTTGATCTGAAATTATTATATATATATACATGTTAAAAAGAAGACACCCACAACATCTAGGCCTCCACTTCCACCTCCTGCATTACCCAGTTAGGTTCCACAGAACCTAACTGTCCCGTTAGGTCCTAACTGTAGGGGTATGGCAATATGGTTAGGCAAACATGATATAAACTGCCCTATAATTGTTTCTATAGATTCAGATGTTGCAGGTCAATCATACGAAAGCAAACTATTTCTACAAGATATTTTGGAGTTGTTTCGATATGATTGGCTAAATACATCTATGATAGAGCTATGGATAAGGTGAGATCTTCTTTATACATCCATATACCTTGTGTAGGATCTGGTGATCTGGTTTATTATTTATTAATGCATGCGTAATTAATACATATTTTGCAACTACTTAGACAAGATATGTACAGATTTTGCATTCGAACATGTAGGATTTTTGATTCCATCTTTGATTAGTCTAGTAGCTAAAGACCCTCCGTCAATTCAACAATACTGCTGTGAGGCTTTTTCAATTTTTGCTCAAAAAAAGAAGACGATGATAATGGCTCCATTCAATGTAGAGTAAGTTTACTTTGCTTATTATAATTTGGACTTAAGAAAATTACATTTTTATTGTGGTATTTTAGGTTATTAATTTTTAACTTTTTTACCTCTAGTGGTATGCATTGGGAGTTACTGGTTATTGTCCCCGAGACGTTCACTATCTATTATCTAGATCCTAAGGGGAGTAAATTGAATACAAAATATGGACACATAATGAAAATGGCATTATTCCGGTGAGAAATATTTCATTTTCATATCTGTTAACATATGTTATTACATTACTATTTAATTATGCAATGTACTGTGTTACATTAACATGTAGAGGTTTTGATGAGTTCAAAAAGGCTGGGGGAAAGGTCCCCACGAAAAAGAACCAGCCAATAATTTGGAAGAACGTTAAAGTAAGTTCCCGACTGCAATATATGTATATATTATTTATGTGAGCAGTGCTTAATTAGTTGTATTTTTTAATATTTTGTATGTTTGAATTTATAGTGTGCCACACAAGACAACGGATGGGCATGTGGATACTACGTGATGCGATTTATGTACATGATTATCAAATATGCCGCAATGGACATCGATTGTATTGTTGAGGTATTATAGAGTCTCATTAGATAATATGAAATATATCAATCTTATTTATAGCTCATTAATTATATATATACATCATTCTCTTTACAAGTGTTTACAACTGACCACACTATAGGAAATGCCTTACCAGATGTACATGCTCCCTATTCGACGGGAGAATTAAATGAAGTAAGAGAAGAATGGGCAACAGCCATACAAGTAGTGGGGGATTTAAGATATAATTGGGATGTTGATAGCGAATAATGACTAAAGAATGATATTTTGTAAATGAATTTCTGAATTATAATATATGTGTGAATGTTTCTACATGTTTGGATGTTTCTACATGTGTCTGAGTGAAAATGAATGAAACTGTTGGTTGCTATATGAATGTTTCTATATGTGAATGTGAAAATGAATAGAACTACAGATTGCTAGCTACATGAATGTTTCTAAATGTGTGAAAATCAAATAGAACTGCATGTTGCATTGCTAAATGTGTGAATATCTTTTTTGTTTTTTGCAGGTTTGTGGCATGTTGTTGGCTGATATCAATGGATGTCGTAAAACCTGCAGTTCATAACTGAACTGCAGGTTTCTCATCCTGCCACCAGCCATACAGTAGGTCTGCAGACCTACAGCAAAAAAAAAACAAAAAATAGGTGTCGGTTATTTGTATAAAACTTACGCCAAATAGTTACAGTGTCAGTTTGTAATAGAAACCGACGTCTATTTCCTTAACACCACGGCCGTGCTGGCCAGCACGGCCGTGGCAGCGGACCAGACACCACGGCCGTGCTGGACAGCACGGCCGTGGCAGCGGACCAGACACCACGGCTGTGCTGGCCAGCACGCCCGTGGCAGCGGACCAGACACCACGGCCGTGCTGTCCAGCACGGCCGTGTTGGGAGTTATATGGCGTCGGTTATTAGATAATAACCGACGCCTATAGTGCCCAAGTTGGCGCCCTTCTGTGCGCGAAGGTATATGGCGTCGGTTTCTTAGGTAATAACCGACGCCTATAGTGCCATGTTGGCGCATTTTCATTGGCGCGCGAAGGGTTTTGGCGTCGGTTTTTGAACCGATGTGTAATGGCTGGGCTTTTAGCGTCGCCCACATAGGTGTCGCTTAGAAACCGACACTAAAGGCCTTAAATAACCGACACTAAAGGTCGGTTATGTACTAGTGCCAATACCGTATTGGGTATCAAAACCCTAAAATTCTGGGTCATTACATTCACCCCATCTTATATGGAATTTCATCCTCAAAATTCAACTAATCTCATGTTGAAGGAGATTTCAAAGAGTATATGCTAATTCTAGGCCACCACTTGTAGGTGTCTTAGGATTTTACAAAACCTAGGATGTACCCACCCCATCTTATATAGAGTGAAGTACCATTTCACATCTTTAGTCAATAGAATTATCATTTTTACATCATTAATGTGGTTTATGATCAACATCATACAATGATTTCAGCATTAGAGGAGATTTATCTTCATCCTTGATATTAGGATTTTTCTATATAAGAAGGGCTTACGTAACATATTTGACCGTTAGGGTTTCACCCTATGGTGTGATATTCATACTCAGCTTAGAAGCATACATTAAGAAGGAGCAAAGTTACGAACTATATTTCTGATCATATATCCTATGATCCAAAAATATATTTATATCAAGTTCATGAGTTCTTTTTTTTGCATGTATTATGTGAAGGAAAAAAAAAGAGAATATACTAAGTTTATCCCATGACCTCAGCATCATATCTTTCATGTTATATATGAAGGGGGAGAGAATATTTTAAAGTCAAACTTATCATGATTTCAATCTTGGGTACTACATGTATGATATAGGGGGGAAATATAGAATAGGTCAAGCTTATACGAGTGATTCCTCATGTATAAACCATCTATATAGCTCAAGTGAGGTTTCTATCATCATATATTAAGAAAGAGAAGAATAAGGGAGAATTGTATTTTTTAGTATCTTTTGCACAAAGCATCATACTCTCATAACTAGAGTTCATATATTACCTCACTTGCAACTAATGATGAGATTCACAAAATATGTCACTCTAGCTAGGACCTAACTCAGCCAAAGGATTGACTTTATCATATGGGTCATCTACACATCCTTTTCTTTTACCCAAATTCTCACATATAGATTTGAATCATGCATAAGGACTCAACTCAACACTCAAGAGTAATCTAGTGTAGGATAATTTTTTTAACACATATCTCATATATTGGAGGCTAGGTCCTATGACCTTCTCCCTGTGGGTCTTACTCTCTCTAGATTTCACCACATATCTCATCCTACCACTAGATGTCCTCCTTGTATATGAGCTTGAGGCTCATGCACACTCAGCTCTATCTTAACTTAGCTTATCTTAAGTAGGAAAAGGGAATGTACTTTCATCATTACAACTTAGCATAGATCCTCTAAGAGTGAATTCGACTCATATACAACTCAAATCTTAATAAGGAAACTTATACCATCATAGTTCAAAGTTAGATACGATTCTATATGCTTATTTCCTTCATCTTTCTTTTGTCTATCTATCTATCACATAATCTTATGAGTCTCTAGACTTCTAATCTAGATCTATTCTCTCTTCTAGACTGATGTCAATCCCTTTCACTTAGATTGCATGAACACCCACTACTCTCCTATGTGAGGGACACATTTTTATATTTACATATATCTAATAAAATATTATATAGTTTTTCTCCGAGAAAGAAGGCGTCAGAAAAAACTATTGAGGTGCGAGCCGATTGGGAAACAAAATCAAACCAGCAAACTTGAGTGTCCAACACACAGTAGATAGTCTGGTTCCATGTAATCTAATGAAATGGTGAGAGCATGGTGTATACTAGTGTAGCTACCCAATACATATGAGCTCTATATGCAAAGGGTTTCAGACACTTGTCTAAACCTAGTTCTCGAACGTCTAGGTTCTCACCTAGAGGCTAAGTCAAACCTTATTCCTATATAACAACTTACTAAGTTTCTAAGGTTTCAAGTTAAAGGTTCAATTTATTTTTATGTTTCATGGTGAGCAATTGTTAGGTGTAGCTATTGTTCATGCTCTGATACCAACTGTGATGTCCCCGGATTTTAATTTCTCCAAACCCTATTGGGAATGAGATGTCAGAATCCAAAAACATCATCCAATCATATCAGAAAGCGATGCGGAAGCATAATACGCATACATAAACATACAACCATAACATTCTCAACATTCAACATGTACATTATTACAACATGATTTACAATTGTATATTGAAAGAGAATTTTTACAAAAGTCTAAACATGTATGCTAACTAGGATCTTATACAATAGGTACAACCTGTACAACTGCTCACTTCTCGTCTTTTATTCCATGCTATCTCTGAACCTAAAACATACGTGAAACAACGAATCAACACATAAGGTGTTGTGTATGTGGGTAGAAAGATACATACTAATATGCTTGCATAATTGAAATAACTTGAGAAAGAAAGAGTAAAAGAAAGCATTATTTAAAGCGATAATCAGGTAAACGCATCTTTTATACATTTCATTTGATGCAGTTGTACTACAATTTTATAAGCATTTCTCATACATCGAGTATGGGCAAAATTATTTTATCATACATCTAACATGGGCAATTCATCATACATCCATGTTAGGCAACATACATCCATACTGGGCCATGTGCACTAGTAGCTACAACACATCAAAATGTCCATTTATGTTTCATTACGTTTTGGTGAAGCATATAATACTAATACGCATCCAAGAATTTATATGCAAATAAAACCATCCAAAGTACATCATATCATTATGCATTCACAAAAACTAGTCATATACTTAATAAATCCCACGTACTTGAGTTCAGAGATTCCTATTTACATTTTGGATCATCTACATATCTGGTCATCACCTGATTAATAACAAATATTCATCATTAATATATGAACATCATATTCTTGGTAATTTTAGGTCCAAATTAGGGTTTGGCCAAATCTAGGTTCAAATGATCTTAAACTATGTCTCTAGTATTTTTATAATGATCTAGAGGTCATTATTTAGGTCTGGTTCAATTTTCAAAATTTTCTGATGTTTAGTCCATTTCCTAGAATTAAAATGGGATTAAAAGCATCTAAATAGTCATTAATAGAAAATGACCTATTATTTAGATATATTACTCAGTTCAGAGTCTAAATATGGATGTATATCATCATTTAGGGTTCTAGGACAATTTTCTAAGAATTAATCTCAACCAGATATTATTTATTTCATTCAATAAACCGTTAAAAGAAGCATTATAAAGTAAATTAAATATCATCATTGAAAGTGGTTCAAGGGTCTAATCTAGGAGTCCAGTATTGTAGAGAACATTTTTCTGAATCTAGGGGTATTTTTCGGATATTTATAGGCCGAGGGAGCAATTTGTTATGCATTTTCTAAGAATGTAACATTTTTTGGAAATTATTAGCATTTACCTAGTTTGGCGGGTCCCACTGTCGGAGTCCAGACTTCTGATTGGCCCAATCTTGTTGGTTCATTCCCAGTTTGCCAGCTAGTCTGGCTTGGATTAATCAGCTCGGACCGGTTCGTCTTGCTGAACCAGACTCTCCACTCCCGTTCCTCTCTTCGCGTTGTCGAGCGCCGACTCCGTCTTCCGAACGGGAGGTGCCGCCGCATCTGGATCCGTCGATCAGTGATGTGGTTGGGCGCTGCCACGAGCAGGGCAGTCAGTAAGGGTTCACAACTTCTTGCCATCTTCCATCACCCTGGTGTTCATCCACCTCGATAGACTCCTTCAGTCACATGTTGCTGCATTTCCAGTGGCAGTTCTCCTTCTCGTGGAGGCTTCTTCCTCAACTCTCAAATCAAGCTTCTGAGACCAAAGAGATGTGCAACGTCCTGAAATAGGGAGAGGTATTTCCGGCGGTGATGATGTGTAGAGGCATCCCCCGAGGTTCTCAGCCTTCTAGAGGAGGTTGGGTTCAAGGAGTAGGTTCATATAGCGCTACCTACGCTTTGATCCTTTTGTGAGAGCGCCGCTGTGTAGTCTTCTACCGGTGAGAAATCCTGCTTCACATGGCCTCTCTCTCTCATTCGTGTTTTCAGTGCCAGACGCGAGTCAGTGCCCACCGCCGTCG
Organism: Alisma plantago-aquatica; assembly: GCA_963693085.1. NCBI lineage: Eukaryota > Viridiplantae > Streptophyta > Magnoliopsida > Alismatales > Alismataceae > Alisma > Alisma plantago-aquatica. The sequence goes on from OY856411.1 coordinate 54,818,358, forward strand.
TCGCCCAGCCTAGTTCCAGGTTCTGCGTCTGCTCCTCCTTGGCATGCGATCGACGGCTAGGCCTTCTCCTCTTCCTCTAGTTCTCACATGATCTCGGTCGCTGCCTGGCTGCTGGAGGTTTCTCCTCTGTGTCTAAAGCTTAGGGCCACCGCCGTGAGCTTTTTTGGTTCTGATTCAGCGGCTTAGAGAGTTGTGACTCCTCCTCTGTAGCTTCGAGCTCCATTCCTGTCAGGAATCTGACAATGCCGCCAAACCTTGACAGCAGGCGTGGATGGTAATCATCACTGCTCATCTGCGATCTGTGTGTCCCCAACGGGACTCCGTTCTCGTGGGTCCGACTCTGCGGAGGGGCATGTGCTTCTCTGCTTTAGAACCGCCGCCGCGGCTATGACTCCAGCTAGCGGCCACTAGGCAGGCTCGCCGCCTCTTGTTTATGCTGGGATGACACCGCCGTACATAGTGGTGAGGACCAGAGACCAGCGGGGCTCAGATCTCGCCTGGGCGCCCGTGTTCTTCTGTGAGCGCTGTTGTTGGGATGGAATGCTGGCGGGAGATCAACCCCCATGTTTCCCGTCTTCAGTTCCCCTACCTAGATCCTTCTACCGCAGAGTGACAGGCTCAGTCAAATGAAGATAAATCATTGTGATTCTAGCTTCCCAGCCATCGGGCTCTTATCTCTAACAACTCCACTATTTTCGGAGGCTAGGTGATGACCTATTCTCTACTTAACCCTCCATCTAACCCCCGCATGACATATAAAAGCATCTTAAGGTCGAAATCAATAAATCAATGACTAGATCAAATTTCAACCAACAATATCTCCAGCATGGTTAGTGCAAAAGATATGAAGTTTTAGCCGTTAGTTCCTCATCATCCAAACTGACATTCAGCCAAGTTTGACACCAAAAGTCTAACATTTGTTCATGTTATCTCATAATTAAGTGTATCAACCGTAAATATAGATCAATTAGTTACCAAACCTTGATGAAACATGTTTGATCATGTTACATTGATCATGATGCATACTCATATCAATGTTCAACCATATGGATTCATGTATGCTCTAATTGACACATGAAGTCATAAGTACCCCAAAGTGGTACATATATAGAGATATTGGACTTAAGCTACACCTCAAACATTCTATAAAATTATCAACACAAGCCTAAATTATTCAATTTGACTATATACTACCTCATGTCCATTAATATTCATTTTACTCTAGGTTTACCTCCAATACCGTATTGGGTATCAAAACCCTAAAATTCTAGGTCATTACAGACGCCATGTCCTTTCTCCTCCTCCTCATCTCCTGCTTCCTCTCTTCAACTGGAAACCCAAAAATCTGATCTTCATCGGTTACCCTTCTCCTTGTCCTGGCCACCGCAAGATTCTAGGACCTACGATGCAAGTCACCTACCAATAGAGAGATCTCCATCCTATCAACCTTGGAAATGTCATCTCTATTCCACCACAGCCTCAACTTCAACAGACCCCTAGGTCCCAGATGCCTCTGTCGCCTAAAACAACCTGCAACAGGCACCCTCTACCTCTAAGTTGCAACGCCAGGACAAATGAAAATCATTTCCCCATCTTCCCTCTGCCCTTTGTCCCTACCTCTACAACATTCATCTCCTCTTCTTCTTCCTTCATCCACCCTCCTTGTACCACCACTATGAACACCAACCATTTTGGTCACATGATGATGATGTTTCCTATTATGATGGCTACCACTAAAGATGATGATTTCATGTCCCCAAGGATCTCTCCTCCTGCAACCTAGTCATGGTCTGTTGTACTCAGTCTCCATCACATACTTCATCTCTGTTGCAATGCTCCCAACATTACTTAGACTCCCACAACCATGCCATTCACCATTACCTACTCACCGTCTACCTCCAACATTGAAGTCATAGGTGCAATCTATAGTGGATGATACACCACCTCAACCAAGCACCTTCCTTGATTCCATCCACAAGCCCTCACATGCCCATCCTCTTGGCACCCAAAGTTGAGTGCACGAGTTGTTGTACTAAACCATACCAGAAATCAAAGTCTACCAAGGTCATTGATCTTCATAGTGCAACACATTTTGTCGATCACGACTAGTCATGAATTTTTCTCCACCATGATCTTGATTCAATATTTTAGCCCAGATATTCTTTAAATTCAATCTCTGAAATCCTTGAGGAACACCATGAAAATAGGTATGAAGATATACAAATTCAGGTCAGCTTGGTGTTTGCTTGGATCTCCACATGATTTGTTGTTGGAGGAGGGCTAACCATCTTCTACCATGTGAGCCAGAGTCAAGTGACACTATCTTGGGGTAGTTTCCTGCACCCTGATGTGATTCATCAGATCCAACAGAGATCAATATATCTCCTTAGTGCGTAGGTCAGTAAACTATCTTCCACACAGTGGTTTTTAGAAACTAATTAATGAGAATATACATAATGTCATATTAGAGATAATGGTGATCAAGGTATTCTAAAGAAAATTATCAATTTGATGTAATATCCTAATACCATCATCTGAATACATGTGCACGTATTAGTGTATAAATGTAAAGGAACTCCTAAAGTTATAAACATATATACTATATTAATATCAATGTCATGTTTCCTAACAATGATTAATACAAAAAAACCATCAGACCGCTAAAAGGCACGTTACACATAATGTCAAACATATATGTTCTAATAATAAGAAATAAGGGAAATATATATACATAGACATTAAATAACTCTAAGTACCTTCTATAAACCTAGGAATATACTATAGAGGCATCACGGAAAATATCATTTGATTTATCATATTAATGTTGATATGTATCTTGAACAAGAATTGATCATGGTTAAGACATTATATATTAATCTTGACATAGTTATAATGACAATCTAACCTAGTTGACCAACTATTCTGATATAAAACCCAAGAGAATCAGATACATATATATATATATATATATATATATATATATATATATATATATATATATATATATATATATATATATAGATACATACATACATACATACATACATAAAACTATACATACATTTATATATCATACCTATATAGTTGATGGTATACAAATTAGATTTGGAGAGTATCTTTATATGAATCAACCTATTCTAAGAATCATGTTGGAATAGATTATACTCATCCTAATTATCCATATAGTTCCAACTTGCAATCTGAACATATTTGAGAATTCCATAATAAGACATCCACATATAATAAATTCACATGCTAAACATGATGTTAGGAATAATACATAATCCAATGGTTTAAAGAGAGAACATTAGGTTAAGACATAAAAGTCAAATTTTAGGGTTTAACATTCAGTGGGATTGAACCCTAATCCTGATATGTACTAGTAATAGGTGTTTTGAACTCAAGCATGAACCTAGGGTTGTAACCATGGACTTCTTAGACAAGGGTACAAGGTATGTACATCCTCTATTTTATTTGGGCATTATTTGACTAAATCATACATTCTTTTAATGAGGCATCTCTTGAGATATTAATTCTTTTTAAAATTCAATTTCATGGACATTTATATTTCCTGATTTTGACTCATTCTATCCTTGTGGTTTTTGAACTACTCTTTTATATGGATCCATGGACCCCCACCATCTATGGTTTCCTTTTTATGAGAAATTGACTGAAATGATGGTCTTGCCTCTCTATTTTATGCATGCTACATGTTTGACTAGAATATCTAGAATAGTGGTACATATGTACAATCATATATATTAAGGGTGTGCATATTTTGCCCGGGGTGTGCATTTTCACCCTTTCTTTTTATGCCATGATCCTATGGTGTTATGGCCCTATTATAGGTATATTTAGTCTACATTGTTATGCATGTAAAATTTATTGTTTTATATTGAGATTGTTGATAACTGTTATGGAAAGGCACTTTTATTCTCATGCTTGCAGTCTGAATTTTTAATGTGCCTCATTTATCTTGTTATATTTCTTTTGAACTTACCTAACTACAAATAGCCCCTTCTTGTGGGAACATCCTTTTGCACTTTTACTCAAATATAATGCCCAAAGTGTTTATTATGTATACATACTCAGCTCTTTGTTGACCTCTATGTTGCTTCCTATATTGTAGGTGATGTTCCCTTCCACCTAGTTATAGGTACATTAGAAGATAAGGACACAAGAAGATCACCTACATGACATGGACTTAAGGATAGCTTGGAATGGTTGGATTGCCCTCTGCAACGGTCTTGTCTCTGATTATATTTACTAGATGTACACCTTTTTAATTTTTTATACCATCTTTATGGTGAGGAACAATTGTAAAATGATACACTTTCTAACTTTGTAATAGTTTTATTTCCGATGCTTTATATTTACATGGCTTTTGGCAATGTACCATTAGAGTGGATCCCCTATCGGGTCCCACTCCTTACAAAATGGTATCAGAGCCTAAGAAGTCAGTGACTTGACTATTACAAGTTATCCTATGTGGCTCCTTAATTAGGTAGTTAAGTAACCCTATATATGTTGTTGATAAGCATGTCCATGAGTCGTGGAATACCAACTAGGGTTGTAATCCCTATAATTGGTCACATCCACTCCTCAAACTACCTATGTGGTTGAGAATCAGTCATAAGTGATCTTAATCATCCCTCCTCTTTTTATGTTGGCTAAAGGGTCACCACATAGGAGTTCACTCTTGTATAGTTTGAATACTATTTCATATTTCTAGGTAGTTAGCGTGAACACAATGAAGTATGATTTGACTTGAACATTCATATCTAGTGTTAATCCTAATTAGACCATAGATGCATTTCCTTTATTGTTCTTCTACCATGCCTCCCATACATCCACTTTCGGTAATGGCATGCATGGACAACAAATGAAAATTCATCATTAAGTTTTAGAGTTGAGATGACTCGCTTAATATTAGGTAATAATATGAACTAGCTTAGCTATGGTTAGGCATGCCTTGCCTTCAAAAATGGAGTGCTTCAGTGTAGTAATGCCACAAGGCCATCTAGTTAGGGGCTCAATTCCATCCTCATTGTGCTTGTTATTCATTAAGAATGAGGATTGGTTGATGGAAGCTATAAGTTTAGTAGAATGTTCTTAGGAGTTCACCTCTCCCACTTCCATGGTGTATTTAGATTACCTAGTGAATGAGGTGATGGGTAATCTAACTATATAGTTCCCTTGTCTTGTGAAAAATACATGGTTGTAAACCACCATTTGATGGAAAACCCTAGTTATACCTATATTGGTTGGACGGCCATATAACTCCCTGATGTCTTAAAATGAAGATGTGGAGATCATGATAAGGGTAAAGTGAAGCATAATGTAGGGTGTGTTCTACTAGGTCTGGTGAAAGTAGATCATGTGTAATAGAAAACCATTTCCCTCCTTCTATGTTGTATGTTAGAGATATGTTGGTATGCCCTTTTAGTTGTATTAGTGATAAGACTCTTTTATTATATTGAAGTGATGGTAGAGTAACACCAAGTGTGCAGTATATTGGAAAGTGGTTGACTTGGTTCTCGGGTCAATTTTTGGTGCCAATTTTCAATTTTTCATCACAAGGTTTTCATCATCAAACTTATTTTCATTATTAGTTTATATATACAAAAGAAGAGTTTTTAGATTTTTTTCAATGGTTTTTGGACCAAGTCACCACCACAAGAAAGTTTGAATTGTATAGAAACCCTTTAAAGAAGAAGCACTTGACTGGAATGATCGACCTGAGACCCTGGGACTAAGTATGGTGTGAGAGTACAAAGAAGCTTTGGATATGTCAGACCTAGATTTACCCTTTTTGCCCCTCTAGGCGATTGGATAAGTCATAGATTAACCCTTTTAAGGGGTGGAGTCTTATATGCTTAGGAGTGTAGCTTATCTTAAGGAATAATCAGAAGTAAATAGTAGTTTTAATAAGTAATATATGACCAACATCCAGCATTGAGGTTATCATAGGTATGGCTACCGCCCAATCAGTATAGATAGGTAAGACTTACAAATTTTAGCACCATGGACATTAGTTACATAAATAAAATTAGTTTTAAATTTATGTCAACTGATTTAAGATGATGGAAATAAATATGGTAGGTAAAAAAAATCATGATCACTTATGGAAGTGATGTTAAGCATGTAAGATAGTGGTGAACCTCCTAGATATTGTAGGTAACCATAATGCATATAACCTTGTTAAGATAATATTAGGTTTTGGTGTAACTTCCCTAGCTCAACCATCATATATGAGAAGACTAATAGAGACTTGACAACATAGTGATGTAGTTTCACCTTGGGATATAATTGTAACTGTGAAATATGGTGATGTACCATGATCTACCATATTATGTGAACTAGACATCTATGTTTTGATTGGGAAGCATAACCTACTATGCATACCTGGCTATAAATAGATGGATTTTAGGGACGAAATCCTCTTTTAGGGGTGGAGTATTGTAACATACTCAAATCTAGGCTAATAGGATAACTCTCCTTTCTTCTAGGCCCTATTTTATTATGCTAATATATAGTACCTTTTTACCCAGTTCAAAATATGCTGGGACTAATTAGAGTCATAAAGTTTCATAAAATCATAACTACACGCATATATAATATTTGTATTAATCATAATGTATTAATTATTAGGATTTGATGTAAAAATACACTAATTGGTAGATTAGGCCTAGCTTGACACCGTATAATATTAGGATTCAAAGATGAAATTGAATATACAAATATGAATGTTGGTGCCACAATTCATAACATTTAGAGTACTTAATGCATTAAGAGATCACTTAATATGAAAATGATGAAATATAATAGTTAACGTCTTCAAAATATGAAATTGATGTAAAATTTGAATTACTAATAACCAATTCAGCCTACATATCAGATTTCATATCATTTGAATAATGTTTACTTAGTCAATTGAATTGGTATAGAAATACATAATAACTTAGGCTTAAATGATTTAACTATGTGCCACATTATTGTCTCCTTGATTGTCACGTAGCCCTATTTAACTTGAGATGTCCCCAACCCCCATATCACACCTCCTCTCGTAGATCAGCGGAAGTGAACTTACCCCCTACCTCACGATCGCGTCTGGCACAGGAAGTGATGATTGTTGTGACTCTGTCGCCTTCCCCCCACATGTTGCTTGTTCTCACCACACCTCTTCTCACCCTATGCTTTTTCTTGACTCAATATAAATACAACAAGCCACATGATCTCATCCCTCTCCCCTTCTCTTCCTCATACCAACCCTAGTAGTGCTCATCTGCTCATTGTCCACCTCACACCCCAGCTATGATCAAAGTAGAACCATTGCCACTATAGGATCTGAGACGCAATGTCCTTTCTCCTCTTCCTCATCTCCTCCTTCCTCTCTTCAACTTGAAACCCAAAACCCCTGATCTCCGTCAGTCATCGTCCTACTTATGTTGGACACCGCAGGATGCTATGACATGTACTACAAGTCACCTGCCAGTAGAGAGATCTCCATCCTATCAACCTTGGCAATGTCATCTCTATTCCACCTCATCCTCAACTTCAACAGACATGTAGGTCCCAGATACCTCGACTGTCTGAAACAACCTACAATAGGTGCCCTCTACCTCTGAGTTGCAATGTCGCGACAAATGAAGGTCATTTCCCCACCTTCCCTCCGCCCTCTGTCCCTACCTCTACAACATTCATCTCCTCTTCTTCTTCCTTTGTCCACCCTCCTTGTGCCACCACTAGGAACACCAACCGTTTTGGTCGCATGATCATGATGATGTTGCCTATTGTGATGGCTTCCACCAAAGATGATGATTTCCTATCACCAAGGATCCCCCTCCTACAACCTAGGCATGATCTGTTGCTACTCCTTCTCCATCCAATACTTCACCTCTGTTGTAGTGATGTCAACATTAGACTCCCTCAACCTTTCCATGCACCATTACCTACTCACCGACTACCTCCAACATTTAAGTCGTAGGTTCAATCTACAGTGGATCATACACCACCTCAACCAAGAACCTTCCTTGATTCTGTCCAGAAGCCCTCACATGCATCCTCTTGGCACCTAAATCTGAATGTACGACCTGTTGTACTGAATCATACCATAAATCAAAGTCTACCAAGGTCGTTGTTCTTCATACCTCAACACATTTTATCGATCATGACTAGTCATGATTTTGTCTCCACCATGATCTTGATTTGGTATTTTAGCCTAGATATTCTTTGAATCCAGTCTCCAAAATCCTTGAGAAACACCATGAAAACAGGTTTGAAGATCTATAGATTCAAGTCAACGTGGTGTTTGCCTGGATCTCCACACAATTTTCTATTGGAGGAGGGCTAACCATGTTCTACCATGTGAGCCAGAACCAAGTGACATGGTCTTGGGGTAGTTCCCTGCACCCTGATACGATTCATCAGATCCAATAGAGATCAATATATCTCCTTAGTGCACGGGTCAGTAAACTATCTTCCACACAATGGTTTTTAGAAACTAATTAATGAAAATATACATAATTACATATTAGATATAATGGTGATCAATGTATTCTTAAGAAAATTATCAATTTGATGTAATATCCTAATGTCATCATCTGAATACATGTGCATGTATTAGTGTATAAATGTAAAGGAACTCCTTAATTTATAAACTTATATACTAGATTAATATCAATGCCATGTTTCCTAACAACGATTAATACATAGAACCATCAGCCCTCTAAAAGGCACCTTACACAAAATATCGAACATATATGTTCTAATAATAAGAAATAAGGGAAATATATACACATAGACATTAAATAATTCTAACTTCCTTCTATAACCCTAGGAATATACTATAGAGGAATCATGGAAAATATCATTTGATTTAGCATATTAATGTCATTATTTATCTTGAAAAAGAATTGATCATGGTTAAGACATTATATATTCATCTTGACATAGTTATAATGACAATCTAACCTAGTTAACCAATGATTTGAATATGAAACCCAAGAGAATCAGAGACCTAAATATATATATATGTACATACATGAAAATATACATACGTTTATATATCAGACCTATGTAGTTGATGGTATACAAATCAAATTTTGAGAGTATCTTCATACGAATCGACCTATTCTAAGAGGCATGTTGGAATAGATTATACTCATCCCAGTTATCCATATAGTACCAACTTGCAATCAGAACATATTCGAGAATTCCATAATAAGACATCCACACATAATAACGCACATGATAAACACGATGTTAGGAATAATACATAATCCTATGGTTTAAAGAGATAACATTATGTTAAGATATAAAAGTCAAATTTTAGGGTTTAAGTGTCAGTGGGATTGAACCATAATCTTGATATGTATTGGTAATAGGTGTTTTGAACTCAAGCATGAACCTAGGGTAGTAACCATGGAATTCTTAGAAAAGAGGACAAGGTATGTACATCCTCTATTTTATTTTCGACATTATTTGACTGAATCCTACATTATTTTAATGAGGCATCTCTTGAGCTATTAATTCTTTTTAACATTCAATTTTGTGGACATTTATATTTCCTTATTTTGAATTATTCTATCCTTGTGATTGTTGAACTAATCTATTTATATGGGTCCTTGGACCCCACCTGCTATGGTTTCCTTTTAATGAGAAATTGACTGAAATGATGGTCTTCCCACTCTATTTTATGCATGCTACATGTTTGAATAGAATATCTAGAATAGTAGTACTTATGTACAACCATATATATTAAGGGCATGCATGTGTTTCCACCCTTTATTTTTAGGCCATGATCCTATGGTGTTATGTTCCTATTTTAGGGATATTTAGTCTACATTGTTATGCATGCAAAATTATTATTTTATATTGAGATTGTTGATAACTGTTATGGAAAGGCACTTTTATTCTCATGCTTGTAGTCTAAATTTTTAATATGTTTCATTTCTCTTGTTATATTTCTTTTGAACTTACATAACTGCAAATAGCCCCGTTCTTGTGGGAACATCCTTTCGCACTTTCACTCAAATATAATGCCCAAACAATTTATTATATATACATACTCAGCTCTATGTTGTGTGTGATATTCATTCCACCCAATTATAGGTACATTAGAAGACAAGGATAGAAGAACATCACCTACATGACATGGACTTAAGGATAGCTTGGAATGGTTGGATTGCCCTCTACAACGGTATTGTATTTGATTAGATTTACTAGATGTACACCTTTTTTATTTGTTTTACCATCGTTATGGTGAGGAACAATTGTAAAATGATACATATTGTAACTTTGTTAAATATTTTTGTTTCCGTTGCTTTATATTTACAAGGCCTTTTACAATATACCATTGGAGTGGATCTCCTATAGGGTCCCACTCCTTACAGACAATAAAGTTGATGAGTACAAATTGGCATATTTGGGAGCCCAAGATGGCAGATATTATTTATTGCACGGATTTGTATGGTCCGACAGAGGGACAAAAGTTAGGGAATGATTTTTATGCATATTGAAAGAAACTAAATAGGAAGATAGTTGGAACAGTGTGAAAGTGGTTCTATATTTCTGTGTTCCATCACATCTCAGAGAAGACCGATGCCAAAGATTTTTGGGAAAAGCTCAAAAAATTGTATGAGTGGAAGACTACCAAAAATAAAGTTTTCTACATCAAGAAGTTGGTGAACTTAAAGTACCAGGATGGTACAAGTGTTTTTGAGCACATGAATGAATCTAAAAGCCTTAAAAATCAACTGGGGTCCATGAAGATGGTTCTTGATGATGAACTTTAGGCTCCACTTCTTCTGGGATCATTACCTTGATAGTTGGGAGACACTCATTGTGATGGTTAGCAATTCCATACAAAAAGACAAGTTGACACTTGACCATGTAAATAGAATTCTACTGAATGAAGAGACTCAACGACGAACCTCAGACGATAGTGGATCAAAGGTGCACTATATAGAGAGAAGGGGTGTTGACAGAGCGAGAGATTGTGGCAGATCATAAAGCCACGATGAGTCCCAAAACCGCAGTAAGTCCTGTGGTAGATCCAAGTCAAAGAGTAGAGGGTGCTTCCAATGCGGCAAGCCATGTCATTTTAAAAAGGATTGTAAGGTTTGGAATAATAAACATGGGTCTAAAGTCAAAGACAAAAAGGATGATGATGAGAATACTGCAACGACAATTTTAGATGAAAAGGACAATGACGATGATGTGGTCTTAACAATCCATGAGAAATGTTTGTATGCCGAGGATGATGATTCGAAGTGGGTGGTGGATAGAAACCTCTTATCATGTTTCACCTAGTAAGGAGTTGTTTACTTCATATAGGAAGGGAGCCTTCAGGAGGGTGAATATGGAAAATTCCAAATTCTCTAGAATTATCAAAATTGGAGACATTTGTGTTTAGATAAGTGTTGGTTGCACACTCACACTCAAGGATGTTCATCACGCTCCACATTTGTGGCTCAATTTGATATATGGTTCTTTCTTTGGTAGAGAAGGTTTTCATCTGGATTTTGGTGTGACAAATGTAAGATCACCAAGGGGTCTTTGGTTATTGTATAGGGAAAATTATGTCGCACATTGTATAAGACCCAGCTTAAGGTGCTCAAAGGTGGAAGTATAAATGCAGTTGAGGATCCCTAGGTAGATTTGTGAAACAAACAGCTAGAACACATGAGTGAGAAAGTTATAGATACTATCAAAGTAGGGGTTGATTTCTTTTGGCAAGGAAACCAATGTCATCTCATGTGATTCATGTCAGACAGGAAAGTATCGGTGAGTTTCTTTCAAGACAAGATTAAAGGTTTTGTGGTTCATTTGAGGTTGCTTCACTGGGGTGGGAATAGGTATTTTGTCACATTCATTGATGATTCATCAAGGAAGGTGTGGGTCTACTTGATGAAGACCAAGGATCGGGCCTTTTTCTATTTCTATAAATTTCATGCCATGGTGGAGCGAGAGACAGAGAAAAATCTGAAGTATCTCTGCACTAGAAATAGAGGAGAGTACAACTCCAGGGAGTTCCAAGACTATTGCATGCAACATGGGATATGACATAAAAGGACAGATCATGGCACAACACAACACAATGGTATAGTTGAGAGGATGAATCGTACCATAGTGGAGAAAGTTAGATGCATGTTAAAGACTGCAAAGTTGTCAAAGACATTTTGGGCCGAAACAGTGAGTACTTACTGCTACCTGATTAATCAATCTCCATCAGTTCCTTTGGGGTTTGATATACCTACAAAGGTATGGGCAGACAATGATGCTTATTATGCTCATTTGTGACTATTTGGTTGTAAGACTTATGGACATTTTCTAAAGGAAAAGAAGCAAAATTTGGATGATAAAGTTGTGCCATGTATCTTTCTTAGTTATGAAGATCAGCAGTTTGGCTATAGGTTATGGGATCCTATTAGAAAAACCATGAGCAGACATAGAGATGTAAGTTTCTATGAGAGTCAAACAATGATAGAGCCTAATATTGATGATGCACATTCTACAAGATCATGTGACAATTCTTCTTCCAATGAGTATGATGAAGCTTTAGCCTCTTCACATGTGCAATATTTAGATAACGATGAAGAGAAACACGATCACCCTGAGTAGCAGAATGAGAGCACATCAAGTGCTCCTGTTTTAGATGCACATGTGAGTGGTTCTAACTCATAGTAAGAGACATCTGGGTAGGGGGCAATATCATCACCGAGCAGAGTCCTTAGAGCAGCAGATGAGGAGGTCTGATACAGTTCATCATCCTTCATCCAGATATTTGGAATTTTAGTATATTCTCCTTACATATTAGGGGGGAGTGAAATACTTTTCAAGAGACACAAACTCATAGAGATAGAGAATGGTGACATCATTGATGCAGGGGGAAATGTATCCTTTGCAGAAGAATGATACCATGAGCTTGTGTCACTTCTCAAGGGTCATAGGGCATTAGAGAACAAGTGGGTACATAGTATGAAGAGAGATGATTGTTGAAAGGATATCGAAGACAAATATAGACTAGTTGTCAAGGGCATTGGTCAAGACTAGGGGTGGATTTTGATGAGACATTTTCTCCTATTGTGAAGATGACTTGTATTAGATTTGTTCTAAGCTTGGTTGCTATCCTAGATCTGGAGCTTGAGTAGATAGATGTGAAGATTCCATTTCTTCATGGTGACCTAGCTGGGGAGATCTACATGGAGCATCCAAAAGGTTTTTAGGTTAAGGGGAAGGAACACTTAGTTTGTAGATTAAGAAAGAGTTTGTATCATTTGAAACAAGCTCCTAGGCAGTGGTAGACAGTGGTACAAAAAGTTTGTTTTTTTTTCATGCGGAGTCACAGGTACCAGAAGATAAGTGTAGATCCATGTGTTTACATTAGGAGGTTCCCCAATAGCAAGTTCATTATTCTGCTACTCTATGTGTATGACATGTTGATAGTGGGGCGGGATGTTAGTTTGATTAAGAAACTCAAGACAAAGCTTTCCAAAGCCTTTGAGATCAATGATTTGGGACCAACACAACAAATTCTTGAGATGCAGACAACATGTTACAAGGAGATACACAAGTTTTGGTTGTCACAAGAGAGCTATGTTGAACGGATTCTAGAGAAATTCAACATGAACAAGTCCAAAGTCGTGAGTACTCCACTATCAGGTCATTTCAAGCTACGTAAGAAGTCATACCCATCTACCAATGAGGAGAAGAAGGAGATAGTCAGGATTCCCTATTCTTCTGATGTGGGGAGTTTGATGTACACAATGGTGTGTACTCGTCCTAATATAGCGCATGTGGTTGGCGTTGTGAGAAGGTTTCTCTCAAACTCTAGGAAAGATCACTAGGAGGCGGTCAAGTGGATCTTCAGATACTTATGAGGTACTAGCAGATCGTGTTTGATGTTTGGTGGTTTTGAACCAATTCTAAAAGGCTTCGTTGATGTTGATATGGTAGATGACACTTTTACAGGGGGAGCCATATCTTAGCAGTCTAGGTTGCAAAAGTATGTTACACTTTCAACATCAGAGTAGAGTACATTGTAGCAATAGAAGCAGGAAAAGAAATACTCTAGATTGTGAGATTTCTAGGGGAGCTGAGCATGAATAAGGTTGACATGACTATTTTCTATGATATTCAGTGTTTTATTGACTTAAGCAAGAGCATAATGCATCATGTATGGACACAACACATTGATGTGAGATATCATTGACTTTATGATGTGATTAATAAATGTTTGGTGACTCTGAAGAAGATCCGTACTGAGAAGAATATTTCTAACATGATGACCAAGGTGGTGATCTAAGACAAGCTAAAGCTCTGCAAGGAGCTCAGTGGCATACAACCCATAGTGATGGTTTTGTGATGATAGTTTCCTCCTTGAGCAGGAGGGGAAAATTGTTTGACCTACATGATTCTGGTCTAAGGTTTCCTGGCCCATTAGGGCATTACTTATTTAACCATGCTGCTATGATGGGATTATAAATCCCTCACAATTGCTAATGACAAAGAGATAACTACTGCTTATCCAAAATAAAGCAACAGTCAAACCAATTAGAAAAAGGGCAATCAGCTATCTATCAAGCCAAATCTATGGTTGAAAAAGTAAAGACAACGCCTTGGAGATGGGGAAGAAGGAAAATGAAGAAGGAGGAGGAAAAAGAAAAAGAAGAAGAAAGGAAGTACGGTAGGACTGTCGAGAAATAGGGGTGTTGTAACATCCCAGGATTTGAGGCCTCAGATAACATGATCTTAAAAGGAATGATTGGACTACCCATATCACCAAGGTGCATCTCCTTTTCCGGGAGTCCATCACTAAAGAACTCCATAGTTAAGCGTGCTCAGCTTGGAGTAGTACTAGGATGGGTGACCAGTCGGGAAGTTGATCCTGGCTTGCGCGTGAGTGGACAAAAAGCGTGCAGTTAAGGATAGTGGTGGTCTGTGGGGCCATTCGTCATTCCTGAAACTCTACTAGAGGCTTGGGCAGTGGGCCTGGGCGTTACAAATGATATCAGAGCCATAACCCCTCCAGTAGGTGCGGCCCACATGGGCATGGCATGCTAGTCTTGAGCCATGCGGTCCAGGCATGTAGGAAAGGGTTGTCCATGGTTGACGTAGCCACCCTTGCGCTGGTATTCCGTGATCGGGAGCTGGGTGTCCATGCGCCATTATGGGACTGCACTGAAATGGGGAACAGATTATGAGGCCTTATAGTTGAGCCTTCATGAGGACGTCAAGAGTCTAAGTGGGGGAGATTGTAACATCCCAGGATTTGAGTCCTCGGATAACATGATCTTAAAAGGAATGATTGGACTAACCATATCACCAAGGTGCATCTCCTTTTCCGGGAGCCCATCACTAAAGAACTCCATAGTTAAGCGTGCTCAGCTTGGAGTAGTATTAGGATGGGTGACCAGTCAGGAAGTTGATCCTGGCTTGCGCGTGAGTGGACAAAAAGCGTGTAGTTAAGGCTAGTGGTGGTTTGTGGGGCCAGCCGTTAACCAATAACCCGATCAAAGGTTCAGTAATTAACCAAGAACAAATATTAAATTTTAACAGACTAAACTGAAAAGCTGTAAGAAAATAAACTTTTGCATACCTCTTTTTTTTTCTTTTTCAAAACTTGGATCTCTAAACTTCTATCCACTTAAGGATTCTACTCTAACTAATCCTCCTTGTATTTTACTTCATTTATTTCCCAATATGACGATTTACTGTTTGTTCTTTTGGCTTGTACATAAAACGCCGACAAACAAAACATCAGTCAGCCAAAGCTGGTATGTGGGGGAAACAATAATCATGCAATTATTCTTAACAATGTAATCATTCAATTAATCATTTAACAACAAAGATTACGTTTTAAGCCATACTACTCAATCCTTACCTATCCCCTAACTCTGTTCTATCCTTGCATGCTACCTCTCTTTAGGTAGATCCTTACCCCCATGGTCTTACCTTACAGGTAGCCCATACATAAGGTAATAGAGTTGCATGGCACTACCCAGAAGTAGCTCAATATCTAACTCAAAGTGACTTGATGGACCTACCCCATTGGTAGCCATGTACTAAGTCATCTGATGACCTGATGGACCTATCCCATAGGTAGCCATGTACTAGGTCAACTAATAAGCCACAGAGGGGACCAGGATCTGAGCTAGTAGGCACATCTCTTATGTGATAGTCATATTCACATTATAATTTGCATGAATTAAATGCAACCAACAGTTTAATTTAAGTCATCGATAAAACCTCGAAAATCCTCGAGAAACTAATTCGGGATATTCATAGGCATAACCACATACCTGATTTGATGATTTCAGAAGCATCAAGCAAATCCAACCAAGCATGCAATCCAAGTAATTCAACAATCACATAATTCCTGAAAAGAATATGTACTCTATTTATTACACACTTTATAAAGAACCTACTTTATTAACTTGGATTCACTTTCTAGGGTTTCTGTATCCATTTTAGGGTTTCATTTTGCAATTAGGGTTTCCCTTCATCTTTTACCATATTAAACCCTAATTTTATGCCATTACTCATAAACCCTAATTATCTCATCTATTCTTCAACATTAAGGTTATCTTAACAACATATAACCCTATTTTCATATTACAGGCACATTAATCATCAATTAAGCTTCTTTTTCATTAAATATACTATTTTTATCCCTTTAATCCATGACAAGATCATTATATGCATTTATCATCAATTCATTGTTCATTATGGTCTAAATCACATATGAACTCGATTTGCGATTAATTCCACCTTTTATTCATGAGAAAACCCTAATTAGTACTTTTAGGGTATTTATCCACAAATTATGAGCTTTAATGCTCAAAATAGCTTAGATTCAGCATATTCCAACTTTAATCATGAAATTAATCAATTAAAGCCATTAATAGTCGAATTAGTCAACATTAGGGTTTCAAGGCCCATTAAGTATAGTCATGCATATGAAACTCTAAATTAATTAATTATATGCAAAGTTCATCCTTGTTCTTCCTAATGTTCCTTTTTATCATTAAAAGGCTAATATCAACTTTAGTCATCTATTAAACCCTTATAAATATATTAATCAACTCAAAATAGGGTTCTTTAAACATTAAAGTATTAAAGTTGATATCTTCCATTACTTTTTGAATTGCAAGAGAAATCAGGCTTCAATTATATTTTTAATGGATTCCCCTCATCGTTTTGAAAAACTTTCATATTTTATGTGTTCTAATCCGAGCTACGAATAATTAACTATGAATTTTACAAAATTGACTTACTTCGGGCCAATCAGGATGTGCCACATCGCCTATCCCCATGCAAAGTGGCTCGTTTGGAATTATAACCAAATTACTATGGTGCCCTCACGTAAGTTGCTATTCCTTCACGCCCAGGAGGGGCAAAACGGTCCAGAGCCACCGTCTTCTACCTATCGCGCACCCTAGCCCTGCTGCGGCAGGTAAGGAGTAGGTGAGGCTACATCGCCCTCCCTGGGCTTCGTCGGGCCACTGGGGTTGGCTCCCCTAGCTCCATCGCACCTCCACGCACCTCATGGTGCCCTTGGCCCGCGGCTAAGACCTCCGGTTGGAGTTGGGCATGTCGGCAACCAGCAGCAGGCCTTGCAGCCATGCTGATGTTGTCCGACATGATCTCAGGCATGGTGATGATGGCAGAGCATCTCTTTGGCATTGTGGGACCTCTCTCATCGATCGTGATGGTTCCAGGAGTCCTTGCTGCCCCTCGGGTTCGTGCTACACTTCTATCTTAGGGTTTGTATGCAATGAATAAGAAGAAGAAAGTGAGGGATGTGTGGGATCCTTCCTGGACCCGAACCAGAGGGTCTATTATTTATATAGGGGGGTATCCACACCCCAGATCTCTTGCCCACAAAGAAAATAAGGCTTCTTCAACTTGGAATCCTATTCCTTCATGAAGAAGAAATCTTCTCTCTCCTCCTTATTCTTTTTAATATTCTTTATTGCATGAATAATTAGAAATATGAAAATTCTCTCTCTTATTCTCTTTGTTCATGCCTTTTAATTCATTGGCCTCAAAATTATATTTTCCTTAAGTAGGAAATACTTTCTTTCTTAATAAAACCACATAATTCATTAATTATGTATTCCTATTATCCTTTTATTTTGCAATTTGGTATTTTCTCTTTCTTTCCTCTTTATTGGGACTCCTTGGATCCCAGGAAACTCAAATATTTCGAAATTCATCTTTAAGGATACTCATTATTCTTCCACATGCATCAATATGCATTATTTCACATTATCTTGTTTATTTCTTATTAAAATATCTCTTTTTGAGGATTTCTCTTTATTTCTCTTTTATTTTCCTCATTGGTATTCCTTTTATCATTAGAAATCCTTGGGATACGAAATTCCACCAAGGATAACTCAATTATACCTCTTTTCACTTATTTTCCACATTTGCTCATTGTTTTCAATTTCTTTCTTAATAAAGAAATACTTAATTAATCTTTTCTTTTCTTATTGCTTTCTTTTTGCAACTTTGGACTCCTTGGAACCCAAGAGGCACGAAATCCCTTTTTGGATTTGCCTTCTAGAGGTTTCCATCTCATTCTTTTCTCAAACATTCAATTATTCATCCACTAATTGAATTTTCTTATTATTTGGGCCCAATAGCCAATAAAGCCCACAACACAAACATCAAGGCTATTGTAAACAAAATCCATTTATATTAAATACCTTATATCATTATTTTTTTCCAAATATCCTTAATATGAGAAATTACATTTCTCACCAAATAAACCCAAAAAATTGGGGTTGTAACATCCTTCCCCTCTTATAGGAATTTTGTCCTCAAAATTCTATCAAGAAAACAAACAATTAAGGATAAGACTTTTCCATGTCCATCATTGGCCCCTATGTGGCTTTACCGTACTCATGGCTCTTTCAAAGAACCTTTATCATCACATATTCTTTTCTCTGAGTTCTTTCATCCTGGCGTCTATAAACTGCACAGGTGACTCAGGCCATTTCAGCCTCCCTTGGGGCTCACTAGGTTCATTGCTTAGCACATGGTCGGGGTACCTCACATAGTGCTCTAAATTTGACACCTGGAACTTATCACACATTACTTTATCCTGAGGGGTAAAGTCAACCATAACATTCTCCACCAATCCATCTCAAATGGACCCATGTATCGGGGACCCAGCTTCCTTAGCTGTAGCTCAGAGGGGTCGGATTTTTCATGTCACATATTTCACACAGTGAACTGCATGTCAGTCTACTTTGCATCTGCTCACGACTTTTTCCATCTCTAGGCCATTGCACGATCAAAGCGACTTCATCTACACACACTGTGGTCCTTTTCTAACCATCACGTGGTCCTTTCACCAACATCACCTTACTGAAGTGGTGACCGACACAACCTCCCTTACAGAGCTTCTTTAAATCCCAATACTGGCTATGGTGGTCATCATTACATCTTTCATAGGAAAAGAACTGCCTCTAGCCATCACCCTGAATGAGCACATATTCTCTCATCAGACCCTTTAGTCTGGATCATACTAACCATTAGTTAGGGGTGATAAACTGTACTAACATCGAGTTCTTCATGTACCTACTTCCACCTTTTGGAAGGGAACCTTTAAGTCAAACTCAAGAACTTTTGAACTCACTCCATGGTGTAATTGAACCATCTCTCTTATGGGTAGTTCAACCAGATCTGTCCCTTAACGGAACTCTTTCTTTCCCATGTCATCTAGGTAAGGCAATCCACCATAACCCATATTGCATCCTGACCTTCCTTGGTCTAGGGGAGACTTCATCATCCATATTGATGAACTCCCTTTCCCTCTCAGGGACACTTTTATCCTCTATATCGATACACTGGGTTACTAGGGTTCGTCCTTTACCTCCTGGCTTGCATGGCCTCATGCCACACGCAACTTTATCCAAAGTCCTACTGTCACTTATCATCTTGGTAGTACGGTGTATGGTGATCCTAAAATCATGATCTCCTATATGTCATTATTCCTCAAGATCAATACCTCAAAACCCTAAACCATTCTAGTCGGGGTTTCATCGTCTTCTTTTCCAAAGAAGTGCATCTGAGGTTCTACCACCATTCTTTCGTTGCATCAAGGACTAAACTGGCTAACCATTAATTTCTCTCGTTACATTAGTGTTAGCCAAACATATCTTCTTTTCTAAACTTAGGGTTAGTCTAACAACCTCTTTTAGCCAAACTAGGTAGATATATTTCAACCAGAGCATCCATTACCACTTCACCTTCTTATGCATCAGGTAAAGTTGATGTCATACACCTTCATGTATTCCACTTATTATCTCATTTCATCTCTAAGTCTACTTTATTGAGAACACCTTGAGCTCATCTTCTTGGTGATCAAATTCAACCTTGTATGACTTCATATCTCATGATAACATCATCCTCATAAGGTGGCTACCTCATTCTTCTTAGTGTTTCCAAACCATCCATGTATCATTCACTTTACCAGGGTATGTTATAATCTTTGTCCTCATACCTCGTAGAAGCGTTCCAACTCACATCATATTTTATCCTTGATGTATGGCATGTGTAATGTCCTATCTATCACTCCCATAACAAGAGGAAATAAGCATTTGGCTGCAGTCCAAATACAAAGTTCTTCCTGTTCCAAGAGTAGAGATGGTACATCCCACCTTGCCTATACACCTTTAAATCTAAGTTGAAACGTGCCACGTATGTCTCAACATCACCTTCATCTCGATATCAAAGTTACTTCCATGGAAAATTAGTCTTGAAACTACTTGGTCCAAACACAATCCTTGGTCACCTCCTCTAGGTCCATGGGGGTACCGACACTTATGGGGTCATCCCTCTTCCCTTATACATTTATAGAGTGCCCTATTCATCTGCCCTTTGGGTCCCATGAGTTCATGAAGGTGATCAATCTCCTAACTCGTGTCCCTCGGACAATGATAGTTGTTACCTCCCGACCCTATGGTCATGTGCAACTAGGGAATTAGGCAAGTCCTACTTCCATCGGTCTTATCCCCATCTGACCCTAGGATAGACTTAGGATACTCCATTTATAGTACATATCTAACTTAGAACCTTTCCCAAGCCTTCATCATCTCTCTTTGTATACATGGGCTGACATCCATCCTTTCATAGGGGTCATGGTGACCTACCTACCTTGGTCAGGCCCCTTACCGGTTACCTCCATGGTAACACATCCACATGCACTTAGAGATGGATATATATGGGTCTATAGGTTCATTCTCATACCATGTACTTTTCACTTAGCTTCTCAAGATCCTATGAGACCTCTTTAAGTTACCTTAAACCAACAATATTGGTATACACCCTACACAAGGGTCCCTCTCCCAAGATGGGAGGAAACTACAACTCTTGACCACAAGGTCACAAGCATCCTTAGGTCTAGGGTTTACATCATTATGCTTAACCCTAGTAAGCTATTCAGGCACAAGCAAACCATTAAACCAGGCTAGGTCACACTTGTTCTCTTTCCTCAAAACTGGATCAATATTATACCTTCCTTTGTCATCAACTTAGCTGTGAGGGGTATACCTTAAACTTAAGGGGTTTTCCTTTTCTCTTAACATAGGAAGTACCATGCTCGCATCTATAGAAACTCAACTCTCACCATGAGCATTAGGTACACCACTTCCCCTCTTAGGCCTAGGAACCCTAGGTTCACTTTCCTGATGTCCAAATGTCTGCTCAACCTCTTAACCATAAACCAAGCATGTACCGGGTATGACATGCACTTCCTATCATCCTTCAGCTCGAGCATCACTTAGAGTTGGATCCTCATCAAGGACAAACAACAAGGTACAAGGCCTCACAACCTGTTACTAAACCTTTTCAGGTCCACGAAACTCTTCTTCTCGTCTATATCATAGGTACAGAGGTACCAGCAGACTCAAATTCTCTCTGGGGTTTGGTTCCTCTCATGGCCACCAAGACATCATCAACCTCTAAGGATCAAGCATGTGGCGACCACCATCATCCACTTAAGTCGCATCATCCTCAACTCCCTACATATCTTAGAGTCTAGGATTCCAACCTTCTTGCTTGGTTCATGCCCTCTCTCTCTAGAGCTAACCCTACCACCAACCTCACCATTAAAGGTCCTCTCTTCGTGAAGGGTCAACCTCAAAAGCATCCTCTACATAGGTGAAGCCTAGGCTCGAACTTAAGTTGGCTCAAGATCATCCATAGCCCTTTATGCTTATTTCATAAGTCATCCATCATGATTCCTTAACCAGGGTTTCATCCTACTACTGACGTGTCGTGGGTGCAAGCCATACCCTACTTGCACCAGTCCATAGGGTTCTATAGGTTTTTCTCTAGCTTTATCCATGGAGGAGTTATCCATCACTCTAACCTGCTCGACCCTTCCCAGGGTTGGGTTACCAGAGGTACTAGGTCATCCAAGGCATGTCTATCCAAACACCTGGTCTATCATGACATCTAACTCATCATGTTGTCTCTCCCTTTCACTTAGGGTTAGGGTTAACATCATCCTCAGAGGATGTGCTAGGTCTCTATTTGCAATGGAGATCTCTATCTCCAAGACTAACTTTCTTTATCTATCCTCCTGACAAGCAGGTCTAGCCTCAGGTCTCTTCTGAGGGCATGACAACTTATGTCATACAACCTAAGCATGTATCTATTCTTTAGTTTACGCTTACTCTATTAAGCTTATGTCCATGACATCTTATTTACATGCTTTTCATTAATTTGATGGAGGATTCCTTAGACCTTATTAATCTTACCCATACCTCAAGAGGGTGAGGAGAAGAGGGAAAAACCCTAATCCTTAAGGTCCTTAACAGAATTTGTGATGAGAAGGGATGAATAAGATGAGAAAGTCCTAAAGGTATCTTATTTCGATTCATACCCTAAGACTTTGGCCAGGCAGTCACATGGATCTGGGAGTCCTCGTATTCCGACTAGCGGTGCAGAGGAAAATATTGCCAGCCCCCGGTCGTGATCCTTTTCTAGACATCTCCGTCTTTCAGATAATCCTCTAATAACTCCCTTGGGTTCTATGGAGTTTGTAAAATTTAATAATTATTAATGGTTAACTGAGGAACCTAGTGCTCTGATACCAAATGTTATGACCCCACCTCCCAGTAACACCCAATTAAGGGAGACCGAAAGGACAAAGTCGTTAACCAATAACTCGGACCAAAGGTTCGACAATTAACCAAGAACAATTACTAAATTTTAACAGACTAAACTGAAAAGCTGTAAGAAAATAAACTTTTGCATACCTCTTTTTTTTCTTTTTGAAAACTTGGATCTCTAAACTTCTATCCACTTAAGGATTCTACTCTAACTAATCCTCCTTGTATTTTACTTCATGTATTTCCCAATATGACGATTTACTGTTTGTTCTTTTGGATTGTACCTAAAACACCGACAAACAAAACGTCGGTCAGCCGAAGCTGGTATGTGGGGGAAACAATAATCATGCAATTATTCTTAACAATGTAATCATTCAATTAATCATTTAACAACCAAGATTACATTTTAAGCCATACTACTCAATCCTTACCTATCCCCTAACTCTGTGTTGTCCTAGCATGCTACCTCTCTTTAGGTAGATCCTTAGCCCCATGGTCTTACCCTACATGTAGCCCATACATAGGGTAATAGAGTCACATGGCACTACCCAGAAGTAGCCCAATATCTAACTCAAAGTGACTTGATGGACCTACCCCATTGGTAGCCATGTACTAAGTCATCCGATGACCTGATGGACCTACCCCATAGGTAGCCATGTACTAGGTCAACTAATAAGCCACAGAGGGGACTAGGATCTGAGCTAGTAGGCACATCTCTTATGTGATAACCATATTCACATTATAATTTGCATGAATTAAATGCAACCAACAGTTTAATTTAAGTCATCGATAAAACCTTGAAAATCCTCAAGAAACTAATTCGGGATATTCATAGGCGTAACCACATACCTGATTTGATGATTTTAGAAGCATCAAGCAAATCCAACCAAGCATGCAATCCAAGTAATTCAACAATCACATAATTCTTGAGAAGAATATGTACTTTATTTATTACACACTTTATCAAGAACCTACTTTATTAACTTGGATTCACTTTCTAGGGTTTCTGTATCCATTTTAGGGTTTCTTTTTGCGATTAGGGTTTCCCTTCATCTTTTACCATATTAAACCCTAATTTTATGCCATTACTCATAAACCCTAATTATCTCGTCTATTCTTCAACATTAAGGTTATCTTAACAACATATAACCCTATTTTCATATTACAGGCACATTAATCATCAATTAAGCTTATTTTTCATTAAAACTACTATTTTTATCCCTTCAATCCATGAAAAGATCATTATACACATTTATCATCAATTCATAGTTCATTATGGTCTAAATCACATATGAACTCGATTTGCGATTAATTCCACCTTTTATTCATGAGAAAACCCTAATTACTACTTTTAGGGTATTTATCCACAAATTAGGAGCTTTAATGCTCGAAATAGCTTAGATTCAGCATATTCCAACTTTAATCATGAAATTAATCAATTAAAGCCATTAATAGTCGAATTAGTCAACATTAGGGTTTCAAGGCCCATTAAAGTATATCCATGCATATGAAACTCTAAATTAACTAATTATATGCCAATTTCATCCTTTTTTCCTAATGTTCCTTTTTATCATTAACATGCTAATAACAACTTTAATCATCTATTAAACCCTTATAAATATATTAATCAACTCAAAATAGGGTTCTTTAAACATTAAAGTATTAAAGTTGATATCTTCCATTACTTTTCTAATTGCAAGAGAAATCAGGCTTCAATTATATTTTTAATGGATTCCCCTCGTCTTTCTGAGCAACTTTCATATTTTATGCGTTCTAATCCGAGCTATGAATAATTAACTACGAATTTTACAAAATTGACTTACTTCGGGCCAATCTGGATGCGCCACGTCTCCTATCCCCATGCAAAGCGGCTCGTTTGGAATTATAACCAAATTACTATGGTGCCCTCGCGTAAGTTGCTATTCCTTCACACCCAGGAGAGGCAAAATGGTCCAGAGCCCACCGTCTTCTACCTCTCGCGCGCCCTAGCGCTGCTGCGGCAGGTAAGGAGTAGGTGTTGGGTTTTAGGGAAGGCAGAGAAGGCAGCGGAAACAAAAAAATTTCTCCTCCCCAAACCCAGAACAAGGAAACGTATCAACATCTATACAATAGGAAAGGATGATTTGTGGAATCATACCTTGTCCCGAGGCTTGCTCGGCGACAATACCTCGCGTCTTGCGCGGTCTTCACCTCCGGTCTTGGACGGTGTCTGTGCAGCTCCTGGTAGCACCGAGACTGACGACTCCTGGTCTCACCGGGACTGTCGGGATTGACAACTGTCCTCCGAGCGGCAGAATCCTCCCGCCTCTGAAGTAGTCCACACGGACCACCTGGAACTCCACACTCCTTGTCCCACAAGGAGTTGGAAGGAGTCGCACCCTCCTATCAGCGTACTAGTCGCCAACACACTCTCCTGCTACCAGTCGCAACTACAGTTGTCTTTCCCTTGTTGTGCCTCCCTTATCGGGTAGCACTTGCTCAGGCTCTCTCGGTTACCTAAACCAGAGAGAACGACAACTTTGCAGAGCAACTGGTTTGCACTGAGTTGTTGTCTGAGAAGCCTCCAATACCCCTATATATAAGAGGGTTATGGGACAGGGTTCTCCGTTCCGGGCAATATGGGACTAAAGCAGGAGTAGAAGGGTTTGAGATTTTCCACCAAAAACAACCAACTCACATCTTGAACCGATCGTTTCATTACTGAAACTGTCGGTTGGGGACCTGAACCGGTCGGTTGACACTCAACCGATCGGTTGGGACACCTCAACCGGTCGGTTCACTTTCTGAACCGGTCGGTTCGTGGTCCTGATCAGTTCCCGATTGACTTTCCATCTTTTGTTTCTAATTGGTATCGAATACCAATCCTTGTTCCAATCAAATTGGGAAAGTGAAACGAAAGGAAAATTCTCACCAATCCGACTTTCCCAACTTACTCGGTTGCAATAGTTGAACCGATCGTTTCAACACTTGAAGCAATCGTTCACCCTATCCATGAGCCGATCGACTCACAACTTGAGCCGACTGGTTCACCAAGCTGAGTCGATCGGTTCATCTCATGAGTCGATCGGTTGGGAGTACAGATTATGCAGAATCAGTCAATTGCGGTTTCAACCAATCTGATACTCTAATCAATCTGTCCAACACCTTGAACACTATGATTTTGAGCTATCAATCAATTGAGTATTTAATTGAACTACTAAACTCCTTTAGTAATCAATCTAAACATTGTTTGTGGACAAAACTCCTCTTCCAGGTTAAATCCTATGTGTGTGACCCTACAGGTCCATTTCACGTTGGCAGTGAAAGTCTATAACACTTATGATTTCACAAGCAAAGAGTGGTTCCTAGTCACACATCAGTGCTACCCAAGTGAAAGTAGAAAGTTGGAGAACAACTTTCAATCCTACAATCCATGAATGGTGTTACAGTGAATGTATAATTCCTTTGTCACTGATATCCCGAATGAACTCGAGGCATGGAACAGTCATCCTGTCAATGTTCATTCACTTTCTTGATCTCAGAGTAGATTGAACGAGATATGTATGACATCAATATCACATATTGATTCACACATGTGTGCGCATGCCTATCTCAATCATACTCATCAAGTGGCCTTGGATATCAAACTCCCTCAGGAGGGACAAATCTCATATCTATCACTCACCCCTCAAAAGCCCCATGTGTCAAAGCCACCCAATCATCACCTTTATAACAACCCATGTTTCAGGACTGCGTTTGATGATGTCAAAGTGTGCCCAACGACATGTGTTGAGTGTAGTGATTTTAGGTCAAAGAATCACACTCACCACCATCACTGTGAGTACTGACTATGACTATCATGTCATGGTTCCATGTGTCAAACTCACGGTGGGTCTGTCCGGTACACTTGTTCTCTAACAAGTACCTATGTTTTCGGTTTGATATCTCTATATCATGACTAATGAGATTCTGTCATCAACCAACACCACAATCTAGTCTTGTGTGTCATTGTTGTCTATCTACCTTCCACAATGACATCTGACTAGGGACATGACAAGAATGTACAAACTCTTAGCATCCGTATGATCTCATCGTTTAGGTCCTGAACCTGAAGGCATACGTCATTGAGTACTGTCATTCTCTAGACATTCAATCTGTTCTGTCACTATCTCACATGACTGAACCAGAAAGAATTGGAAGCTTGCCTTTGATGTTTATCAAATCAATCTTAATGTATCCCACCAATCATCCCATGTTTGGCTCTCAGGGCATACATACCAACAGTAAGTGAGGTTGTGCCGCCCTCCCTGGGCTTCGTCGGGCCACCGGGGTTGGCTCCCCTAGCTCTGTCGCACCTTCACGCACCTCATGGTGCCCTTGGCCCCCGGCTAAGACCTCCGGTTGGAGTTGGGCGTGTCTGCGACCAGCAGCAGGCCTTGCAGCCATGTTGTTGTTGTCCGGCATGATCTCGGGCATGGTGATGATGGCAGAGCATCTCTTTGGCATCGTGGGACCTCTCTCATCGATCGTGATGGTTCCAGGAGTCCTTGCTGCCTCCCGGGTTCGTGCTATACTTCTATCTTAGGGTTTGTATGCAATGAATAAGAAGAAGAAAGTGAGGGATGTGTGGGATCCTTCCTGGACCCGAACCAGAGGGTCTATTCTTTATATAGGGGGGTATCCACGCCCCAGATCGCTTGCCCACAAAGAAAACAAGACTTCTTCAACTTAGAATCCTATTCCTTCATGAAGAAGAAATCTTCTCTCTCCTATTTATTCTTTTTAATATTCTTTATTGCATGGATAATTAGAAATATGAAAATTCTCTCTCTTATTCTCTTTGTTCATGTCTTTTAATTCATTGGCCTCGAAATTATATTTTCCTTAAGTAGGAAATACTTTCTTTCTTAACAAAACCACATAATTCATTAATTATGTATTCCTATTATCCTTTTATTTTGTAATTTTGTATTTTCTCTTTCTTTCCTATTTATTGGGACTCCTTGGATCCCAAAAAACTCAAATATTTCGAAATTCATCTTTAAGGATACTCATTATTCTTCCACATGCATCAATATGCATTATTTCACATTATCTTATTTATTTCTCATTAAAATATCTCTTTTTGAGGATTTCTCTTTATTTCTCTTTTATTTTCCTCATTGGTATTCCTTTTATCATTAGAAATCCTTGAGATACGAAATTCCACCAAGGATAACTCAATTATACCTCTTTTCACTTATTTTCCACATTTGCTCATTGTTTTCAATTTCTTTCTTAATAAAGAAATACTTAATTAATCTTTTCTTTTCTTATTGCTTTCTTTTTACAACTTTGGACTCCTTGGAACCCAAGAGGCACGAAATCCCTTTTTGGATTTACCTTCTAGAGGTTTCCATCTCATTCTTTTCTCAAACATTCAATTATTCATCCACTAATTGAATTTTCTTATTATTTGGGCCCAATAGCCAATAAAGCCCACAACACAAACATCAAGGCTATTGTAAATAAAATCCATTTATTTTAAATACCTTATATCATTATTATTTTTTCAAATATCCTTAATATGAGAAATTACATTTCTCACCAAATAAACCCAAAAAATTGGAGTTGTAACAGGTGTCTTCTTTGGACCATCTACTACAGTGCACTTTGTGAAAGAGTACGTCTTTTTGAGAAGTTCTGGAATAGTAGAATTGTAGGGATCTCTTCTTACTATGTGGTATTTTGTTAGTTCTCCTTGTTGATATATTATCTTGGATTTGGATTAAAATCCGAGAGGTAAAAATTGTATCTTTACTTCTTATAGTGGATTTGCCCATGATTGACCCGTGATTTTTCCCTCACACATCGTGAGGGTTTTCTATGCAAAAATTTAGTCTTTTTCTCTTCTTATCTTCCTTTGATTGTTATCTTAGGTTTATACACTCGTTGTTAATGCTTCCACATATATTTTTTTCGTTACATCTTGGTTGCATTACATACATGCACATATTTCCATCAAACAAACTTGTCAATACAGAGTGGCAAACTCTAGCAAAGATGACAAAAAGGACACGTCTACAATCTTTAGACTATAGTTGTGGTGGCAATCTACATGGTCATACACCTTTGGGGACAAACCTCGGATGAAACATTCTCCTACTTCTCCCAATACCAGAAGTTTGGGCAGACAGTAGATATCACCATTGAAGTTAAAATTCAGACACATCGTCTTGTACGCGTAGACTAGAATCAACCGTGGATGCTGGAAGGCTGGAAGCGAAAGTGTAGATCTTATACTAATCACTGACAATAATGTGAACTCATGAGACTACTAGGGCAAGGATGTTCTTTTGTAGCCATCTTTTTCTTTGGTTCCGATTAGTTCATTATAAGTTTATTAACAATACAAAGAACACAATTTGCGAGGCATGTTTTAAATGATTGGTTCTTCGTAACTTCGAAAAATTACTTTTCTGGAATTTTCTGAACTTCCGCGTAAAATTACTTTTCTGGAATTTTCTGAACTTCCGCGTATATATAGGGTTTACATCCTGACTTCCAAGAAAACCAGGGCTGAAAACGAATTCCATCTATTTCTTTTGCTCTGCTTGGCGGCTGCGTGCACGAGCAAAATTTTCACGTTTGCACATGCTCCCTACAACTCGAAAAGTCATCCCTTACTCCTCCGCATCAGGCAATACTTCGAACTATGGAGCACGGCGCAAAGCAATATCATCAAAGAAGGCAGCGTCAAATCTTGATTCGTTGCAGCGTCGAATCCTGTTTCGTTGTTTCCCGACGTAGAGGAATAATCATCTATTCTAGTTATCAACTAGTGCGCTGCTCGTGGTTTGTTTTCTCTTGATAAACTATTCGTAAAGGTGAGTACTTCTAGATGTAAGCACTTCCAAGTAGTTGTTACGTAATTTCCATATTCTCTATGCCACATAATTTATCATAGACGCAACCAGTTGTTTCTACTACTGATTTAATATAGCAATGTATATTATGTTGTCTCTCTTGTATCGTATAGTATATGATGCTTATATTTTCTTTGTCCATAATGACATCTTATTATGTAGTTATACTTTAAATTTTTTCTACAATAACTGTACAAATTAGACCATAATCAAAGACATACTTTGGATTGAATGTTCTTGTCATATCTTATACACTTTTTTCTCAAACGTAAATGTATTGTAATGGTTTACTATTGATTCAGCATGAACGATACATTAACTACACATGGTTTACATGTTTTGTCTCAATATCTATGTAAAACATATTATCTCTCATTTTTTTGATGTAATACCATATGTTTGTGTAGAAAAATTTGTTTGAACTAATTTGGGTTATTTTTTTAATGTAGATGGTTGATCATATTGGTTCTAATAAATGTCAAAAAATGTGTCATTATGATAATCATGATCATGTTGCTCTTGATCAAGAGACGACATAAAAATTATCCATGTATTAGAAAATCATATGTACTTAGAAATAAGACTATGTCTACTATAATGAAACAAATTCTTTTTTGGAGCTAAAGATAGTTGTCTTCAAGAGACAAGAATGAAGAAATCTACATTTTCAAACTTTGTGATATTTTAAGGTGTTGACGTATCTTGTCTGATACGATAAATATGCCTATTGAGGAGCAATTGGCAATGTTCTTAAGCATAGTAGGTCAAGGTGCACTTCAGCGTGGAATTTCAAACTCTTATGACCTCTCCTAGGAAACAGTTAGTCATTATTTCAATAAATGCTTATATGATATATATAGGATGCTTATGTGATGACTGCATCAAAAGTCCTACACCGACTACTCCTCCCAAAATAATGTGTCGGCCAAATAAATTTCACCCATATTTTAAGATAAGCAACACAATATTTAGATTAGATGTAAACATAGAAAATAGCTTATATGTGATGTTTTGTGTAGGACTGTATGGGGGAAATAGATGACACACACATTACGACTACAATACCTAGTAACATTGTAGGGAGATACCCCCACATTACTAAGTTCCCAGTGAGATACCTTGGACTGCCTCTCTTTGCTGGCCGTCTTACTAAGGCTATGGGTGCTCCCTTGATTGATAGAATCAAGACCAAGCTGGACTCCTGGAAAACCATGTTTCTGTCTATGGCAGGTAGACTGGAGCTGATAATTTCGACTTTGTCGGCCTATCACTTGTTCTGGACTGGCGTCTTTCCTTTGCCCAGAGCTACTATGGAAGAAATAGAGAGACTTTGTCACAATTTCCTGTGGGGGGATAGAGAAGAGAGCAAACATTTCCACACTGTCGCTTGGGAAGCAATCTGCAGACCAAGGTAGGAAGGTGGATTGGCAATCTGTAGAGTGGAGGATTGGAGCAAGGTGGGTATGCTCAGGCTGCTATGGGATATCGCCAATAAGAAAAACATGCTCTGGATCAGATGGATTGTTACGACCCGCGTCGAGCTTATCACGTAAGTATGCTGTTAAGCATGTGATTAACTGATGTGCTAAGTTTAAGCCTGTTTTTGTTATTAATGTTTAAAACGGATAAGACATGTGCTTAGTGTGTTATCTAGTTTCTAAAGCGTGTAGGATCTTACGCTTGAAGCGTTGCCAGAGAAATCGTTCGAATCCGACCTTCGAGTCAAAAGTTGCATGTTTTTGGGCTTTTAGGGACCCGTTTGTAATTTTTGAAAGTTTCGAACTTTACAATTAGGCCCCTAAGTTTCTTCCTTATCCTTTCTCTCTTCCTTATCTCATTTCACTTTCACAGAAACGAGAGAACGCTCCTGTGTTCTCCTTCTTTGCGTGAGAAAGAGAGAAAGAGAGAGGGAGAGAGAGAGAGCTGAGAAGGGAAAGGCGTCGGAGCTTCGTTTTGCTCCGATCAGTTGCTACAGTTCGTCCTTTTCCTCCGTGGATCTCCTTCTCCGTCAATTTGAATCGGATTCGTAGCTGAAGCTACGTTTGCAGGGAAAACGACCAAGAATTTGGGGTGCCCGGTGCAGCCCTAGCTTGTTTCTTTCTTCCCTTCAGGTGTGGCTTAGTGATATGCATCGATTGTGATCGTTTCGCGGTGTTTGTTCGAGATTTGCCCGTCGATTCGAGAGAAATCGACTTTTGCAGGCCGTTTTTGTTTATTGCCTGTGCGCGGTTCGGCCGAGTTTCTATTTCGGTCGGCCGAGTTCCTTCGTAGGGCAATCGTGCTGTGTTTGTGGGTCGGCCGAGTTTGAGTCTTGGATCGGCCGAGTTTCTTAATTAGATAAGCGAACAGCATTTTTGTCGGCCGAGTTTGGGTCCTGATCGGCCAAGTTTCTTTGTAGGTAAATAAAGCGGTGTGTTGGTCGGCCGAGTTCCCCTGGGGATCGGCCGAGTTTCCAGCTGGTCGGCCGAGGTTGGTCGGCCGAGTTTCAGGATCTGGGAAGCGTTCGGCCGAGTTCCATAGTGTTCGGCCGAGTTTCAAGTGGTGAGTGGCAGTTCATTTAGAAATCATTATTAAACTCATTTAAAATGCTTATTTGCTTCAGTATCAGTTGATATGACTTTTAAACAGTGTAGCAAGTACTTTTGTAGTATGATAAGTTCATTGGAACTTGAAATGTGTGATAAGAATGATGAGAAAGAGGAAATTCTGTGTTTTACAGTTGTAATACGATATTTCTTTAAATAGTTTATCTGTTGATCAGTTAATAGACCTAGATGCCCTAACACCGTAGAACCCCTAAGAGGTATCTGCAACTTAGGGGTGAAACTCGTGCTGCAACATCATCCGTGCTTGTGTCACGGACAAACGAGGAAAGAGAAAATGCAGTGTCTAACAACAATCGTGCTTGTGTCACGATGGCACTGGGCAAAAAGGAAAACACGGTTATCTAACACCATTCGTGCTTGTGTCACGAAGGTAACCCTGTGACTCTCCGCCGGTGTACTCAGGTTTAAGGAGGAGTCTGGTGCACTCAGAGTAGTGCTTTAAGGCCGTAGAGCCTATGTTTCTAGCCGGCGAGCCAGTGACCCTGTGGCAGAGCAGGGCTGGCGTCAGACTTAGCATTTCCCGGGTGAGTCGCTAAGTCTTGTACGGTGGGACCGTAGCATGAACTTGCTGCGGATCTTTATATGCAGAGTACACTGCATATATTTAGGGCATAATAATAATAAAATGAATAAATAATCAAGTAGGTTCACAGTAAATTTATATAACTGTTTATTTACCTGAAATGTCTGTTGATGCTTAGAAGTGTGGTTATTATCTGTATATCTGCTATGCCAATAGAACTGCCCTTCTTGAACTGTATAAATGTTTATTTTCAGTTAATAAACCTGACGAGTTGTTTAGTGATAGCTAAGTGAAATGTTATTCACTGAGCGAGTAGGCTCATCCCTCTACTCAAACATTTTCAGGTCAGCATCAGCATCAGGAGTCGGAAGGATCGTTTCACCTTAACGCTTAGTTGATAGAAGGTTTGCAGTTAGTCTAGTTAGAGGTCTCTTAGTCCATTCCCCTCGATCCTCGGGACAAGGTGTGAGTGAGAGAGAGAATGTGTACACAGATGTAAATTAATGTTATGCTTCCTTTATGTTAATCAATGTATTATGCTGTAGACCTTGCTTGTATCTTCTATCAGTTTAATAGAGAAGTTTCTGCAGTTTGTTTAGTTCTTATTTACAGCTTAAACTTGGTTATCAATTAAATGCTTTGGATTGTTTTAAAAGTGACGAGTGGTTGGTTATGTGTTAATCCCACCTGTTGTGCCCTAATTTCGGGGTTTGTAGTTAATGTGAGATTGGGGCGCAACAATTTTTGGTATCAGAGCCTAGGTTGAGTACATGAATACTCTAAGTCAAGGTCAGGGGACGATAAGAGACCAATAGGATTAAGGTCTAGGTGTCTTTCTTCTATCTGTAGTTTTCTAACAGGAAATGTTCTGTTATATCATTGCAGATGGCAGAAAGAGGCTTTGATCGTGATGATCAGGCTGAAAGCCATGTTGGCCCCGATCCTTTGTACTTAGGTCCAGGTGGTGGTGACCACGTGGATGAAGCATCTCGTATGTATAGGATGTTTCTGGAGACCAGGGAGAAGTACAAGGCTGATAGGCGAGCTTCTACTTCTACCAGCAGTAAGGATCTGATGCGATCGTATGAGATTGTGAAGAAGCTTGGTGGCACAGAGTTTAGTGGCACTATAGATCCCGCCGAAGCTGATGAGTGGTTTAGACAGATAGAAAAGGTCTTTCGTCTGATGGAGCTTCCAGAAGATAAGAAGATCAATCATGCGGTCTACCTTTTGACAGGCGATGCTGAGTTGTGGTGGCGTGGGGTGGAAGAAAAGAGGAGAGGTGCAGAGCTTTCCTGGCAGGATTTCTCTGAGGAGTTTCATCTCAAATTCTATCCACCCACTTTTCTTAATGAGAAAATCAGGCAGTTACAGAATATCAAGCAGGGGAACATGACAGTTACAGAATATGAAGCGCTTTTCACACGGTTAGCAAATTTCTGTCCGCAGCTTGTTCCCGACAACATAGAGAGATGCAGAAGGTTTCAGGAAGGGCTAAGGCCAGAGATTCGGCATACAGTTTCTGCTACTAGCAGGAGGAACAGAGAGAACTTTGGTGAGTTTGTTGAGGCTGCTAGACAGGTTGAAGAATCTGTGAATGCTGACAAGGTGCCTGAGTCTAAGAAGTGATCTGCAGACTTCAGTAGAGGGCAATCCAGTAGTGGATACAGAGGTGGAGGTAGATGTTTCTTTTCTAAGCTTGGGCGTGGCTTTGGTTGTTTTGGCAGGCAGAGATCTGAGAATGTCACTACTTCTAGAGGTAGAGGAGGATACAACCCAGGAAGATGGAGCAGTGCCGATAGTGGACAGTCTTCTGGGTCGTCAATGTCAGTGACTGGTCCACAGAGGCAGGAAATGCAAGTATGTAATACATGTGGAAAATCACATTCTGGACAGTGTCGGGTTTTAAGTTGTTTTGTCTGTGGACAGGCAGGACATATAAAAAGGTTTTGCCCTCAGCTTCAACAAGCAGCATCACAAGCTTTCCAGCCTCAATACCATGATGTTCCAAGTTCTTCTGTGGCTTCTGGTTCTAGAGGTGGTGGAGTGTCTAGTGGCAGGAGTGGGCAGAGAGGACAGCGTGACAGAGGAAGAGCTTCAGCACGTTTCTTTTCTTTGACACCTCAGGAAGGTATAATCTCTTCACAAGTTGTTACAGGAGAGATGCTTTTGTTTAATAGTATACCAGTTTCAGTTTTGATAGATCCGGGAGCTACTCACTCTTTTATACGACGTTCTTTAGTTGATAAACTTAATCTGTTAACTCAAGAGTTGGCATATGAGTTAGTGTTGAGGGTTCCACTAGGTGGACCAACAGTTTTATCCGAGTTTTGTCCCGGATGCTTGTTATCTTTTGGGGGCTTTACCTTTGCTGCAAATCTCATACCCTTGGATGTAAATACTTTCCAAGTCATCTTGGGTATGGATTGTCTTGAGACATATCGAGTGCAACTCGATTGTTGGAAGAAGGAAGCTACCTTTCAACTAGGGGAATTTTCTTGTGTCTTTACTGGAGACCGGAAAGTTCTGCCTACGTGCATAATATCAGCTGATGTAGCTGATAAGATGTTACAAAAAGGATGTGAAGCGTTCCTTGCTCATGTGGTTGACACCAGAGCAGAGAAGAGCACCGCCAGTGTTTATGATGTGCCTGTGGTTCGTGAGTTCTCTGACGTTTTTCCAGAAGAGTTACCAGGCTTACCTCCTGTCAGAGACATTGATTTTGAAATTCACGTATATCCAGGTAGTCATCCAGTAGCACTGCCAGCCTATAGAATGGCACCTGCATAGTTGAAAGAACTCAAGGTGCAGTTGCAGGAGTTACTAGATAAGGGTTTCATTAGACCCAGTTCTTCACCGTGGGGTGCTCCAGTCCTGTTTGTTAAGAAAAAGGATGGTACCATGCGTCTCTGTATAGATTACAGGCAACTGAACAAGATCACAATAAAGAACAAGTATCCATTGCCGAGAATAGATGATCGGTTTGATCAGTTGCGTGGAGCGACGATATTTTCTAAAATTGATTTGAAATTTGGATATCATCAGCTTAGAATAAAGGCTTTTGACATTCCCAAAATAGCTTTCAGAACCAGGTATGGGCATTATGAGTTTTTGGTCATGTCGTTTGGGCTGACCAATGCCCCAGCAGCCTTTATGGATATGATGAATCGGATTTTCAAACCATTTCTAGATCAGTTTATTGTAGTCTTTATAGATGATATTCTGATCTATTCCAGAGATGATGAACAGCATGAGAAACACTTGAGAGTAGTGTTTCAGTTGTTGAGACAACACCAGTTGTTCGCTAAATTTAGCAAGTGCGAATTCTGGTTGGCTGAGGTAGCATTTCTTGGACATGTTATCTCGAGGGATGGAGTTAGCGTGGATCCTAAGGAAGTTGAATCTGTACTTCAGTGGGAACAGCCTACGACTCCTACTGAGATCAGAAGTTTCTTAGGTTTGGCAGGTTATTACAGAAGGTTCATACAGAACTTCAGTGTTTTAGCATCACCTTTGACACGCTTGACGAGGAAGGATACACTGTTTGTTTGGTCTGATAACTGTGAGAAAAGTTTTCAGATTTTGAAGAAAAGGTTGACTTCAGCACCAGTGTTGGTTTTGCCAGAAGCAGAAAAAGGTTATACAGTGTTCTGTGATGCTTCTAGGAGAGGTTTGGGCTGTGTACTGATGCAAGAAGGCAAAGTTGTGGCTTACGCATCTAGACAGCTTAAGAAGAATGAAGAGAATTACCCGGTCCATGATCTGGAATTAGCTGCTATAGTTCATGCTCTTAAGATATGGTGTCACTACTTGTATGGTGAGACATGTCAGGTGTTTACAGACCATAAGAGCCTGAAATATATCTTCACTCAGAAAGACTTGAATTTGAGACAGCGCAGATGGCTTGAGCTGATCAAGGACTATGATGTGACAATCGATTACCATCCTGGTAAGGCGAATGTTGTAGCTGATGCCTTGAGTAGAAAGTCAAGTTCAACAGCTAATGCATTTTCTATGGCATGTTTCAAGAGAGACTTGCTTGTAGATATGCGAAAATTGAACTTGGACTTAGATGTGACTGGACAGAGTGGGTTGATTGCTCAGATGCAAGTCAGACCTACTTTTTATAATCATATTAAGGAATTACAGCAGAGTGATGATGAGTTGTGGCAAATCATGCAGGAAATGTCAGAAGGTAAGAGAACAGAGTTCAGGTTTTCTGATGAAGGCATGTTGTATCTTCATGATAGGTTATGTGTACCTGGAAACAGTGAATTGAAAGAGTAGATTCTTGAGGAAGTGCATACTTCTATGTATGCTATGCATCCAGGTAACACAAAGATGTACATGAACCTCAAAGAGATGTACTGGTGGTCTGGAATGAAGAAGAATGTGGCTGAATACGTGGCTAGGTGCGGGGTGTGTCAGCAGGTTAAGGATGAGCATCAGAAACCTGCTGGTACTTTGCAGTCGCTTCCTATACCAGAATGGAAATGGGAACACATCACGATGGACTTTGTGGTAGGATTACCCAGGACGCCGAAGGGTTCAGACTCGATATGGGTGATTGTGGATAGACTAACTAAGTCTGCTCAGTTTCTTCCAGTCAAGTCAACCTTTGACGTTTCAAAGCTGGCTAAAGTTTATGTGGATGAGGTAATCAGGTTGCATGGGATTCCAGTTTCTATTATTTCTGACAGAGATCCAAAGTTTACATCTAAATTCTGGAATCAGTTACATCGTGTGTTGGGCACAAGGCTGAAGTTCAGTACAGCGTTTCATCCACAGACAGATGGTCAATCTGAGAGGACCATTCAGACCCTTGAAGACATGCTGAGAGCATGCGTGCTACAGTTTAGCGGTAACTGGGAAGAACACTTAAGTCTAATGGAGTTTGCATATAATAATAGCTACCATTCAAGTCTTGGAATGGCCCCATATGAAGCTCTTTATGGCAGGAAGTGTAGGTCGCCAGTTTGTTGGTACGAGGTGGGTGAGAAGGAAATTCTTGGACCTGAGCTAGTTGATGTAACTACAGAAAAGATATCAGTGATTAGGGATCAGTTGAAAGCTGCTCAGGACAGACAGAAAAGTTATGCAGAGAGACGACGTCGACCTCTTGAGTTTGAGGTTGGTGACGAGGTTTATTTGAAGGTTTCACCGTGGAAGGGAGTGTTGAGGTTTGGCAAGAGGGGTAAGTTGACCCCTAGGTATATGGGTCCATATCCTATTGTTGAGAGGATTGGACCTGTAGCTTACAGGTTGGATTTGCCGTCTGAGTTGGCAAATCTTCATGATGTCTTCCACGCGTCTATGCTAAAAAAGTGTCATCCCGGTACAGAAAAGATTTTAGATCCAGAACCGGCGCAGCTTAGAACAGATGTGTCCTATGTAGAAGGACCAGTGCAGATAGTTGATCACCGGATCAAAAAGCTTAAGAACCGGGAGATACCTTTAGTGAAGGTTTTATGGAGAAACCATAATCTTGAGGAAGCTACGTGGGAACTAGAGTCTGAGATGCGTGGCAAGTTTCCTTTTCTCTTCTAGGAATTTCGGGACGAAATTCTTATAAGGGAGGGAGATTGTTACGACCCGCGTCGAGCTTATCCCGTAAGTATGCTGTTAAGCATGTGATTAGCTGATGTGCTAAGTTTAAGCATGTTTTTGTTATTAATGTGTAAAATAGATAAGACATGTGCTTAGTGTGTTTTCTAGTTTCTAAAGCGTGTAGGATCTTACGCTTGAAGCGTTGCCAGAGAAATCGTTCGAATCCGACCTTCGAGTCAAAAGTTGCATGTTTTTGGGCTTTTAGGGACCCGTTTGTAATTTTTGAAAGTTTCGAAATTTACAATTAGGCCCATAAGTTTCTTCCTTATCCTTTCTCTCTTCCTTATCTCGTTTCACTTTCACAGAAACGAGAGAACGCTCATGCGTTCTCCTTCTTTGCGTGAGAAAGAGAGAAAGAGAGAGGGAGAGAGAGAGAGAGCTGAGAAGGGAAAGGCGTCGGAGCTTCGTTTTGCTCCGATCAGTTACTGCAGTTCGTCCTTTTCCTCCGTGGATCTCCTTCTCCGTCAATTCGAATCGGATTCGCAGCTGAAGCTACGTTTGCAGGGAAAACGGCCAAGAATTTGGGGTGCCCGGTGCAGCCCTAGCTTGTTTCTTTCTTCCCTTCAGGTGCGGTTTAGTGATATGCATCGATTGTGATCGTTTCGCGGTGTTTGTTCGAGATTTGCCCGTCGATTCGAGAGAAATCGACTTTTGCAGGCCGTTTTTGTTTTCTGCCTGTGCGCGGTTCGGCCGAGTTTCTATTTCGGTCGGCCGAGTTCCTTCTTAGGGAAATCGTGCTGTGTTTGTGGGTCGTCCGAGTTTGAGTCTTGGATCGGCCGAGTTTCTTAATTAGATAAGCGAACTGCATTTTTGTCGGCCGAGTTTGGGTCCTGATCAGCCGAGTTTCCTTGTAGGTAAATAAAGTGGTGTGTTGGTCGGCCGAGTTCCCCTGGGGATCGATCGAGTTTCCAGCTGGTCGGCCGAGGTTGGTCGGCCGAGTTTCAGGATCTGGGAAGCGTTCGGCCGAGTTCCATAGTGTTCGGCCGAGTTTCAAGTGGTGAGTGGCAGTTCATTTAGAAATCATTATTAAACTCATTTAAAATGCTTATTTGCTTCAGTATCAGTTGATATGACTTTTAAACAGTGTAGCAAGTACTTTTGTAGTATGATAAGTTCATTGGAACTTGAAATGTGTGATAAGAATGATGAGAAAGAGGAAATTCTGTGTTTTACAGTTGTAATACGATATTTCTTTAAATTGTTTATCTGTTAATCAGTTAATAGACCTAGATGCCCTAACACCGTAGAACCCCTAAGAGGTATCTACAACTTAGGGGTGAAACTCGTGCTGCAACATCATCCGTGCTTGTGTCACGGACAAACGAGGAAAGAGAAAATGCAGTGTCTAACAACAATTGTGCTTGTGTCACGATGGCACTAGGCAAAAAGGAAAACACGGTTATCTAACACCATTTGTGCTTGTGTCACGAAGGTAACCCTGTGACTCTCCGCCGGTGTACTCAGGTTTAAGGAGGAGTCTGGTGCACTCAGAGTAGTGCTTTAAGGCCGTAGAGCCTATGTTTCTAGCCGGCGAGCCAGTGACCCTGTGGCAGAGCAGGGCTGGCGTCAGACTTAGCATTTCCCGGGTGAGTCGCTAAGTCTTGTACGGTGGGACCGTAGCATGAACTTGCTGCGGATCTTTATATGCAGAGTACACTGCATATATTTAGGGCATAATAATAATAATAAAATGAATAAATAATCAAGTAGGTTCACAGTAAATTTATATAACTGTTTATTTACCTGAAATGCCTGTTGATGCTTAGAAGTGTGGTTATTATCTGTATATCTGCTATGCCAATAGAACTGCCCTGCTTGAACTGTATAAATGTTTATTTTCAGTTAATAAACCTGACGAGTTGTTTAGTGATAGCTAAGTGAAATGTTATTCACTGAGCGAGTAGGCTCATCCCTCTACTCAAACATTTTCAGGTCAGCATCAACAACAGGAGTCGGAAGGATCGTTTCACCCTAACGCTTAGTTGATAGAAGGTTTGCAGTTAGTCTAGTTAGAGGTCTCTTAGTCCATTCCCCTCGATCCTCGGGACAAGGTGTGAGTGAGAGAGAGAATGTGTACACAGATGTAAATTAATGTTATGCTTCCTTTATGTTAATCAATGTATTATGTTGTAGACCTTGCTTGTATCTTCTATCAGTTTAATAGAGAAGTTTCTGCAGTTTGTTTAGTTCTTATTTACAGCTTAAACTTGGTTATCAATTAAATGCTTTGGATTGTTTTAAAAGTGACGAGTGGTTGGTTATGTGTTAATCCCACCTGTTGTGCCCTAATTTCGGGGTTTGTAGTTAATGTGAGATTGGGGCGCGACATGGATTCACAACAAGTATTTGAAAAAAAGCCTCCAACACTGTTTGGTCGGTCAAAAGCAAACAATCCAACAGCTGGATGTGGAACAATATTCTGAGAATCAGGGATGAGTTCCTACCACTGGTGAGGTTTCGCATAGGAGACGGATCCAAAATCTCCATGTGGAATGACCCATGGTTGAATGGGATGTTCTTAGAAGCTGCAGTTCCTGATTCTGGTTCCTTGCAACTCAGGTCAGGCTTTAGCAGAGAGGCTCATCTCATGTCCATCATCTCTAACAATATGTATTCGTTACCACAGTTCAGAGGTAGTGAAAAATTAATGGAGCTCTGCTTCTTGACTACTATTGGGGCTGAAGACAAATGCTACTTTGGTGGCATGGATTGTTTCACTCTGAAGCAAGACTGGAAAATCTGTAGGAATGTTATGTCGAGGTGTGATTGGGTAGGTTGGTTATGGAGTTCCAAAGCCCCTCCACGCATCAAAGTAAGTTGCTAGAAAGTTCTTCAGGAAGCTTTTGTGACTGAAGATTTTTTGCAAAAAAAAGGTTTCAACCTTGCTTCACAATGTTGCCTGTGCAACGAGCACTGTGAATCTGCTGAACATATTCTCTAGACATGTAGCTTCACACTGAAGGTTTGGGAGAGGGCAAGAACCTGGACTGGAGTTATTCCAAGAAGAAGAAAGGACCTACTGGTCTGTACGAGCAGCTCTAGCAAGCTTATGTGCATTCTCGTGCTCTATCATGTTTGGAATGCTAGAAACAAAACCATTTTTTACAATGTAACTCTTTCCAAAGTTTATATTTGGAAGAGGATAGTAGATGACTTTAATGCTTTGCATAGATAGGTCTCTTTTTGGAAGCTTAGTCTTCCCCCCCCCACTTGTACATTATGTTATGAATAGATAGAAGCACGCTTACTGATTAAAAAAAAGAGATTTCGTGGTAGAAAGGACCATCTGATGCAAAATAGTATATTGGCATGCACTTTCAATTGTAAAATATGTTATGTCAGAGCTAGATGGGAAGGATATTTAAATGACATGAATGTGTTGAAAGTGATTTTTGCATTTCTCAAATGCAAATAATTGTATCTATTAAAAGTGTGTAACATGTATTCTCTTTTTATTTTAGGTAAATACTTCCTAGCAGATGCGGGGTATACAACTATGTCTAGATTTATAACTCCCTATCATGGTACATGATATCATTTATAAGACTTCTCTCGCAGTAATAGTCTAAAAAATTAAAATGAATTATTTAATCTACACCACTCTTCCCTATGAAATGTTGTTGAACGAACTATTGGCATACTTAAAAAAAGATTTAGGTGTCTATTTGTGAGATCACGCTATCCTTTTCAAACATAGGTGGATGTCATGTTGGCTTGCTCCATTCTACATAATTATATAATGGAAGTTCATCCAACTAGAGATGAGTTTGTATTAGGAGAATATAATGATGATGGAGTAACAATAGAGGAAGAACCCCTAACATATTCAAATGACGATTTATTTGAAATTTACTCCCAAAATTAGACTACTAGAGAAAGAAGAGACATGAATCAAGTGTGGAAAGATAAAAGAGATAATATTGCTACCCTAATGTGGAGTGATTATCAAGATAGAATAAATCATATGCAGGGAGAACAAAAATTACAAGTGATTATCATGTTTTCTTATTTATTACACTTTATATCATTTCAATGTTATAGTTTAGAATTAATTCACAACCCATTTGGTTTTTACATGGGATGAAAAATGTATTACCTATTTATTATTTTTCATCCTTCAATAAATTATGGTAGTTGGTGTAAACCTAATTTCTTTTACTTTTCTAGTTTGTTAATTCAAGTATATTTATGTGTGTATGTTTTTTTATAAAAAGATGGATCCAACTACTGACTATTCTCAATCTGCACCATCAAAAAGAGGATCCCAAAACTTTAGATGGAAGAAACACTTGAGTCAAATTGCAATTAAATTTCTAGCCAATATTATCGAGGAAGGGTTTAAAGTGGATACGGCATTTAAGTCTACAACATTTCAGAGAATTGCAAAAGTCATTAATAAGGAATTCAATCTAGGCAATGTAGTGAAGGCCTCATTTGTAGAAAATCATTTGTAAACTGTCAAAAAGCATTGGGATGAAATTCAAAAGGCAAAATATCAGAGTGACATAAATGATTTTGATTATGTTACATGCATAATATATATGGATGCAGAAGTTGCAAGAGAATATATCAGTGTAACTCTCTTATTTAGAAATATAATTGTGTATGTTTAGATATAACATGTATCTAATGATATATTTCTTTATCACATGCACATCCTAAATCAGAGGAGTACATAAACA
Organism: Alisma plantago-aquatica; assembly: GCA_963693085.1. NCBI lineage: Eukaryota > Viridiplantae > Streptophyta > Magnoliopsida > Alismatales > Alismataceae > Alisma > Alisma plantago-aquatica. The sequence goes on from OY856411.1 coordinate 54,861,789, forward strand.
ATCTCATCCTGTTATATAACGAGATGAGCATTGTTTGTGGAAATGACAAGGCAACAGGAAGTTTCTTTAAATCAATTCAAAGGCCTATTGGTGATAATGGTAGTTGACAAAGCCCAATGGAACATGTTGACTTGAATGAGAATGGCACGAATGTTGAAATTAGAATTGAAGATTGTGAGGTGGTCCCAGAATATCAAAGTATAGATGTTTCAAAAGCACCATATCATGCAAATAGCACAAGGGCGAAGGACAAGGTTAGAAAAAGAGCACAGCATTCAAAAGATGATATGGTTGAAAAATCCATTGACAAGCTTGACAAGATGATTGAGGTTTTCTCAAGGCCATCATATTTAGATGGAAGTAAGATATCTGAAGAACTAGATAAATTGAAGGATTTTGGACCATTTGATGATGATCATATAATGGAGGCCCTGACACATCTATTTGGTAACCAAGTTGATTCCAAAGTCTTCATGAGTTTCTAGCCTAATATGCGTGTGAAATGGCTTCACAAGTTTTTCAGAAAGATCCAAGATTCAGGCATTGAAGAAGATCTATAGGATAACCACTATTCTTCTCCAAGTTTTATGGATCGTTGACAAAGTTCTTGTTATATTTTGTTACCTTGACTTTGAACTCTAGTATAGTAAAGTAGTATTTTTTCAAGACCCCGTACTTTTCAATCTTAATCAATGTTGTCTATGAATTTTTATGAACAATGTTTTGTTGGTTTATGAATTTTCATTTATGTAGTTATGGTTTAGTTGCCAAAATTTTAAAATTTGTGATGTATGTGTTGCTTTAGATTTCCATGTGTTGTAGCCAAAATTACAACAAACCAATTACATGGAACTCTTTTTCCTTAAAAAAACTTGAATATTGAAGCAATCATCTGAATTCAATTTTCAGGAACCGCACTTCAGTTCCTAGAAAGGAATTTCCAGAAAAACTCCACTTACAGCAAACCAATTATAGCCTTCATGAGAAACGAGCATTGTTTGTTGAGTTTGTGAGCATTCTCTTTCACACAATTTGAATTTTTTTAATTAGTTAGGTAGGTCACAAGTTGGTTTAAATGTTTTGCTAATTGTTTTTACTAATATAACCACCGTTCGGTTTAGCTAACCATGTGGAGTGTGTTTTGATAATTGGATGGAAAAGAACACATGACAAGTAGGTCAACCACTAATTCATCGATTGGTCACCAATCTATCCAATCTAGTATAAAAAATACCAATGTAATAATTAAATTCATGTACAAATACAATACAATGTTTTTTTTTAATTAATTGCCATAATAGTACTGGGAGGAAAATGATTTCTAAATTAGTGAAAGCTTTGGAAATATTGGTGTTTTATAGAGTCAAAATGTCATATTTAGAGGCGCATTCACCTCGAACAATTTTTTAAATTTGAAAAGTAAAAATACCAAGCTTTCTAGTAGTTATGGCCGTGGTTACCAAAACGCAACTTTTTGTAGAGCATTCCACGCAAAGTATACAATTTGGATAATTTATCCCAAAGGTGCTATAATGATAATTATTATTAAAAATTTATTATTATAATTTGTTCCAAATCACAAAATTAAATACAATCTATAATATATAACTACAAAGAACTTTTTTAAAATTTTCATACAATTAACCTAAATTTTGAAATATTAGTTATGTTCTAATCTATCCTGCACATGTGAGAGTATGGTAGGTTACTATGCATATTTTCTATGCACTTATTTATAAACCGGTTCTTATTCTAATATGATAATCATGCAAAATCCTAGAAGGGTTTGGGTTACAAATAGCTATATTATATTTTTAAATTATAAATTTGTCATTGTGTATTTTAACAAGATAACAAAAGCCCATAAGAAGGGCTGAAGAAAAAAATATTTTTTAGAACTATACAGTAGTCCTTGTCATTCTATATAAAAGTCACAAAAAAGGTTGTATTACGTTTTGAACTACAAACTGGTCTTGTATATTTCAACAATGTTATATGTATCTTCGTAATGAGAGCTGACTCTTGTCTGTCCGCACACCGCATGGTGCCGTCCTTTTGCATTTCCTAGTGGCTGAGAGTGTGGAAAAACTAAAAGAGAAAAAGCTAGAGTACATTGAGAAGCGGTCAACATTTCTTTTATTTTTTATTTTTATTTTTATTATGTTTTTCTTCTATCTTATACAACATTAGCTGAAACAAATTTATACATATATTCTTTTCTTCAATCTACTTTATTTATAACATAATCAAATACTAACTCCTAAGCTTATTATCTTTCTAAATAAGCTAAATAGGTGCTATTTTTCGTATTTACCGTTCTTAAAATAATATAATATCCTTAAAACCCATTAATACACCAACTATAACTTGTGTTTAAGTGTTTATATTAAAATGTCCAAGAGTTCAAATTCACTGTTCCAGATTCACTACTTTGGCCCTTACAATTAATTTGTGCCGTAAAAACCTCTCATTAACTTTTTAGATGTGGATTTTTACATAAATATATGATTTATATTTGCTGGAATAGTGCCAGTGAAGTCAGAACAACAAATCTCAACCCGCCCAACAAAAATGGAAGTGAGGATGCTACCAATTTCCCCACTTGCGTTTTTCTCTGGAACTTCAAACTGCAATCTCCACCCAGGTGGGCGGAATCCTACTCCAATTTCTACTTCCACGTTACCCTCCCACTTCAACCAATAACCACTGCCCTCGCTCAGTGGCAACACCACGACGGTCTTTGTTTCACGGCGGTATGAGGAGTCGGCGAGTGGTGACGGGATATTCCGGGAGCGGGAGGTTTATTCCATTGTCACGATGGTAGTTTCTTCTCCGGCGGTTGGTAAACACGGGAAAGGGGGCTGAAGATGTCTCCAGAAACCGTTGGCTGTTGTAAAGTTAGCATCCCATCCGTGGGTGGAGGTCTCCACTCCCACTTGTCGGTCCCTGCTTCCTCCATTAATTCCTCAGAAGCAGGAGCTAGGAATCACCGTGGTTGCGGCAGCCGAGGCGCCCTCTTTATCATAAAGTTTTCTCACTTCTGTCGTTATCGGCGTTTCGTAATGGAAATATTGAAAAAAAGGGGGTGTTCAATTGTTCATTCACGTGAAAAGTGTCAAGACTTATTTCGTATTCCATTTCCACGTACTAAGGACTACATACCACTATATATAATCTTCTGCTAAAGAGCACAAAAACCAGCCCGCCTTAAAAGTTGACATATATGCACTCATGATACCAGTTATTCATTTCATGAAGGTTTGAAACTGATCGCTATAATAATCAAGAATGTATGATAGTCATATCTGCACCCGAATTCTGCCGAGCCTTTTTATGACCAAAGATCTCGTACCATCCAAGAACACCGCAACAAAGGCGATAGGAGAAAAAGCTGGTGGGCACGACAAAAGAAGCAGCCCGGAACAAACTGACGAAGATCACTCGACGGTTGCAGAGGACGAGGGAATGGAGGAGGACGAGGAACGGGTTGGGGGGCAACGTCCACCCGATGAACCGCCACATCAAACATCGCAAGGAAATGATACATGTAACTCCACCAACGGCAACAGAGAACCTTAGATCGCCGGAAAACAACATTGACAACTCAGGAACCCCCGCCATTTTCATACAAAGACACGGTAAACGGTTGTAAGAGTGGTGACCCCCTAAAACCTATGCCTACAGATGTAACGAACCGAAATTTAACTTTTTGACCTTGATCTTATACTTTGGAGGATTAAAAGTTTGATTCTTTAGACTTGGCCAAACAAAGATAATATTAGAGACCTAACGAAGACATGACTAGGATTGCAAATTAACAAATATGATATAATACCTTTATATTAACCATAAGACCGATAAACGATACGTAAAAAAAATATAACATGAGATAAATGATGAATATAGAGAATTTCATGCACAATAATGTTATATAACCCTTTTGCTTGTAATGTGAAGATATACGACACAAATGGATGGATAATAATAATAATGATGAAATAATATACTAACTAAAATAATAATGGGCCACAAATATTAATTTAATATAACTCATGAAATAAAATCTTAAAAATAAAATCTAATGTGAAAATCGTCTTCCTTGGGTCCAATTAGTTTAGGTGCCAAATTTCACATAATTTGAATTATAATAACTATCCTAAATTTATTACAAAAAATATATAACTTAAAGTCAAAGAAATTAAATAATATATTTTTTGACACTAAAAGGAAAAATTAATGATAAAATTGAATTCTACATATCACGATTAGTCTATGTTTTAATTTTCATACTAATTATATACTTCTAGATACATAAACTAATTTAATAACAAAATTATGAGTTTTGCTAAAAAAAATATAAAATCATATGTTTAATGATTTCAAAAGTAGAAACAAATCTCAAATTCTAAATCTACATGGCAAAGTTGGTCTGGGTGCCAATTTTTATTGCAATAGGACATTACTAGATACCAAAATAAAAATAGGAAAGGGAAGAGTTTAATAATGCCCAAAAAGGTTTGGTAGTTCAGTTATTTATTACGAATTGGTAAAGTTTCAAATATATGATATCATATTTGGTTCCAGATTTGTGTTTTACACACCCAATGTTATCTTCTTCCTCGTCTTCTTTCCTTCTCCTTTTCCCTATTTCTTTGTTTCTCTCACCACTACCCACGTTGCCCTTTTCCGAATCATCTCTACCCATCACAAACTTTTTTATATAAATACCTCTCCGCCTATTGCTTTTATATCCCAAGAACCCTACGTTGCCGTCAAACTTATCGTTCATGGTCTCGAACGTTCGGAGCTGTTTCAAGCCTCCTTGTTATCCATTAAAGTTCCCTAGACTTCCAAGGCACCGTTAGGTTGTAATGCTAATAGCGCTTCTGTCACACCTGTCTAGTAGTTGTGTCTCCTAGCCCCAAGGCTACAGCGACGTCTCTTTGAGTTTGGCAGTGACTCCTTGGGCCATTGCAATGACAAGGTGCAATCGCTAAACAATCCCAGATGGAAAAATGCAGTGTCCCTTTTATTGATGGACTGACACCTCCGCAATCCTTTTTGCACTGCGTGAGCACCTGGTGATGAGGATCCTTGAACGCTGGCTGGTGTTGATCATCGATGAAATCATACCCTGTCTTGATGAGTCTGCCAAGGTGCAGCACGAGCGATGGGGTTTAATGTGTTTCATCCTTTGTCCAATGGTATTTCCTTCTTTCCTTATTTTTCTGTTTCCCGCTTGAACCAATGTATTCCTTAATTGTCTCCTCTACATTTATCAATTTATAATCATTTTCTGAAGAGATTTGGGGTAATTTCTCAACATGTCATTGTTGTTGGACGGTCATGGTGGGTTTGCTGAAGGGAATGTGTTATAACCTCAAATTTCTGAAAATATAATGTAAAAGATGTTTCTTTAAATGAGATCTTTTTCCTTGAATTGTGATGATTTTCGTGTGAGATGGCTTTGATTGTTTGATTGTGGGCCTTGGAAGCCATTAAGCCCAATTGAAAAGAAAAAGGAATTAACAAAGAAAAGAAATCGACTAATAAAAGGAGAATATGAGAAATAGATAGTTAAAAGAAGATAATGCTAAACTAATATCCCCCAAGATGGGAATTCGTGCCTTTGGGTTTCCTTGAGGTCCAAGGGACCCAAATTAATGAGATAAAGGCAAAAGAAATAATGATAGGAATTAATGGAGAGTTTTTAATAAGAAAACTTAGGAGAAAAGAAATCCCATTCATACATTGCTTTTTGATTCCCAATTTTCGTACAGAGATAGAGAATATTAAAAGGAACTTTCCTTTAAATTTTGAGACCAATTAGAGTTATAGATTGAGAGATATTAATTTTGCAAATTTGGGAATTCTCTTGAATTAAATAAAAAAGGATATTCAGTTTCCTTAGAACGCGAGCTTTTCTGGCAGTTGGATCTTGATCCAACGGTGGTCGATCATCGCCTAAGTCCCGCTGGGACTAGGACTGTGGATGTTTACAGGGTGATTTTGCAACCCATATTTCTCACGATCTAATGATCATGATAGCTGGATTCCGATCCCATTGAATTCAGGAGATGGAATCGCGAAGATTCCATCCTAAGATCACTGGGTTTCATCGCCAAATCAAGAAACACCCAACTGGGCAGGTATAGGCCTCGACCCTATAAATAGGGGAGGGCGATGGAGGGCACCGGCGTCACATCCTGATAGCCAAAACTCTGCGGACGGTAGAGAGGAGTACGCCCGTGCATTCAATTGGTGGATTTGAGTCAACCTGCACTCTCAACCTCGCATAGGTCCTCGCTGGAGTCTGGCAGGTGGTGGACGGCCTCAGTGTGTTGCGACGAGCAATTGGCGACGCCAACCAGTCCGAGTGAAGGTGGCGGAGCTATCTGGACCATCGGCGCAAGCAAAGGCGCCCTGAAGCCCAGAGTCAACCTAGCGGTTGACCGCACCATTGCTGTACCTCGCGCGAGGTCAAGGAAGAAGACGAAGGGAAGAATTACCAATCTACCCTCCGCGTCCCCATGAACTGGTAAGGACATTTCGGTCCTTTTCCTCGCTTACAACGCTGTTAAGGGCGCGCGCGATCGTGGCCGATGGATCCTGAGTGGACCACCGGACCATTGATCGTGCGGTCCGCGTTTTTCTTAAATCAATTATCAATTGGATAAAAAGGATTTATCTTAGAAAATTTATATCTAGAGCTAGGAGGCTCGTATGGAAAAACTCAATACATGAAAAATGATCAGAAAAATATGAGGGATTTAATAAAAATAGTTTGAGACCCTGAATCTGACTAGTTTGTAAAAGTGTATTTCTAGAATAAGAAAAAGAGTTAATTTGTGGATAAAAACTCTAATTGTTGATAAAAAGGGTAATTAATCTTGCAATTAAGATAATTCGAAGATGGTTAACTTATTTTCTGTTTTAGATAATTATTAACCTGTTGTGATGATAGAATTGCAAGTTTAGGGTTTTATGACTCCATATGTGGATTAAAGGTTGGAAACCCTAATTTAGAAAAAGGAAATGATGAAGTAATTCGAAATTAGGATTTATTGGACTAAGTCTGATCCTAGGAATCCTAATAGTTGATAAAGCAAGAAAATTAGGGTTTGATGTATAATTTAATAAAAGGAATGTAAAAGCAGTAAAAAGGAGATGAAACCCTAATTATGGTTGAAACCCTAAAAAGGACAATTAACCTAGGGAAACCTTAGTATTATTGAATCATCATGACATGATTAATAATAGAGGAATTAAATGTATTTTTCAGGAAATTGTGTGTGTGCTTGCTTGATTTCCTGGTTGATTAAATTAGTTCTGCATTCAAGTACTCATTAACAGGTATGTGGTTAAATATGAGTAACCGCTTTAGTTTCCCGAAAGATTCCCGAATGTTTAATCGCATTGAATGCAACTAACTGTTTGGATGTTCATATTGCAATTATAAAGTGACTATGATTATCACCATTTAATATAAATGTGTAAATCCCGCACCTACATGCCACCCTAATGGAAGATGCCATAAAGGTCAGGCCCAAGAGGGTAGACCAATGGGCACCTTGAGAGGTGACCCTATACACCAAGCTCGGGAATGAGAAGGTGATTGATGAGGCAAGACTAAGGAGCACTATGAGAGGTGACTCCCAGGCACCAAGCTCGGGATTGAGAAAGTGGCCTTAAGTCAAATCCAGGGTTAGGGCAAAAGCGGTGGGGATTGTCACTTGAAAAATGTAAATTGACTTGTTAATTACCTTGATTGCAATAGTTACGTTGTTAAACTTATTTGTGAAATTTTGATTTCCTCCACATACCAGCAATTGCTGATCGATGTTTTGTTTGTCGGCGTTTTAGGTATAACCCTGAAAGCACAAACAGTAAAGTGACACATCTGGAAAGTAAGAATAAAGTACAAGGAGGATTAGATAGAGGATTTACATTCTGGGATAGATAGTTTCCCAAAGTTTCAAAAAGGTAAATAAAGTTTCAATTTTTACTGCCAATACTCAGTTTAGTAGTAGAATTTTATAATTATAAATGATTATTTGTTGAACCTTTGATCCTGTAAATTGGTTAATGGCTCTGACCTCCGGGTCTCCCTTAATTGGGGGTTACCGAGAGGCAGGGTCGTTACAGAATGAATTTCTTTTGTGCATATACTCTTCTGCCTCTCCTATTTCTCGTGATATTTTGTTTATTCAACAAGGTCAAAAGTGTCATTTAACCGTTGTTTTGGGAGTTCTTTTCTGCATATACAAATTTGTCATGTTTTCTGTGGGTCCAGTTGGGTTGTCCGCTTCTAATCGGGCCAACTCACCCACTTTAACCACTAACTTGGTTTTCTTTGCTGACAAGTATTTTTGGTATTTTCCGATTGGACAGTATTTGTAAAATTCATAGTAAATTATTTATAGCTCAGAAAAATAAAATAAAATATGTTCTTCAATCAAAAAAATATAATCTATATATTGGTACCAATTTCTTTTCCTAAATCTAATGTTATAAAAAGATGATTTTTATGGATTTTCTTAATTGGTTTAATTTTTCTAAAATTCATAACTAATAATTTGTATGTATGGAAAATATAATAAAATATGTTTTAGACTCCTTATAACATAATCTAAAATGTGGAATGGTTTTGATAGCCTAATTCGTCAATAATAAAAAGGCAATTTTTAGGGTTTTGAATAATTAATGGAAACATAACCCTAATTCGACATATATACATCATAGGTTCTTTGGAGGCCTAGACTTGGATCTAGGACTGGCTTGGATTGTTTAGACTCTGAAGTTGAGGTATTTTGTATCCCCTATTCTTCTATGTTGAGCAATTCACCTATCTTATCATTCTTTTGACTATGGCCTACACATATGTCTTTTCTTTTGGAAATATTGGTTCATGTGAACTACTTTGCTTTGTTATTGATCTTGTGATCATGGATATTCTCTTGACCCTGTTTCTTATGCCTTGGTGCAATTTGGACTTTTGATGATATATACTCACTGTGATGTGGATTTTTACTTGTTGATACATGCCCACTATGATGTGGATGTTTATATGTTTGAGTTGTCCAGTATGTGATGGCAACCTTTGTATCATCTTCTGATTATACTTTTCTACTTTCCTCTACATTAAACATGTTATGTGATTCAGTAGCACTAGAGTAGTGTAATTGCATTGGTTTTGGGTTATGTGCTCTTTATATTTTTGGGATGGAGATTATGTGCCCCATACCCGAGTTTCAACTGTATGAGGGTTGGCTCAATTTGATATATTTGAGAGTTTGGTTATGTGCCATTCTCTATCAGGTTTCAACTTTATGAGGGTTGGCCACCAATTGTTATTTATATTGTTCTAGGGCTATTCTTATCTCACATGCATGCAGGTTGATGATGTTTATGTTTTGTTATGTGCACAAATCTTGATATGTGCCTATGTGGCACTAGTTTATTGTTTTATTTAATGGAAAGTATCTCTTTTGTTAGGATCTTATTCTTTTATGCCCTCTTTTGGGGTAGTCCTTATCTTTTACATGGGAAGCCTTTTATTTTGATGTCCCTTATTCTTTATAAATTGCTCAATTTTCTTTTTAGTATGCACATACCAGCCTTTATTGATGTTTTCTTTCTTCTCTTCTTTTGTGGGGTATGCTTCCAACCCTAGGCGAAGGATATGGTGGACATGGCATAGACATGGACATAGATTGATAAGTTAAAGCTTGGAGACAATCTTGAGGTGGTTTAGATTTCCTCTACATGGATCCTTATGATATAATTTAAGATGTTCTCTTATTTTATAATTGAATATAGTCATGTTTTTATTCCACTGCTATACTTTGGTTGTTTTGTATACCATTAATAAAGATTTGAAAAGTTTTACACCCATTTCAACATACCTTTTGAGTATGTTTGGGATGGATGTTTTGTTCTTCAAATTTTTAGTAAGGAGGTGATTTCACTTCTTTACAACATGGTATCAGAGCCCATGGTAGTCAGAATCTGACTATTTCAATTTTGTCTCCCTTATTAGAATACTTGACTTAGATAATTACCTTTAGGTGTGATGTTTTCCCTAGACCTTAAGTTGTTTTTGATGTTAAAATATTGATTAGAATCATGATGACTAAACCCTAAGATTGCGATGAGGTTAGATGATCATATCTTACCATATAGGTCTTTGGTGACATGAATATTTTTATATAATGGGGTTTAACTTGAGGATGGAATTAGGTTTTGTGGAGGAGTAATAGTAGGATAAGAAGATCTTGTTATGGATAAATTGTGACTTGGTTTATTGCATTGATTTTGGCACCATCTTTATTTTATCTCCAATGTTTCTTATCGACAAAAATTATTTTTATTATACTACTATATGTACAAAAAATTTCTCTGATTTGTTGATGCTTTCTTGAACTAAGTCACAATGAAAAGAAATTCTAGAATTAGTTGGAATAGAATCATAACCCTAGTTGTGAAGAAGTGACTAGGAATATGTGAGATAATATACAGGTATAGTGGACCTACCCTTTTTGCTTTATGACTTTTTGGTCGATAATGTGAACCTTAGGGTTGTTAGGTTAGAGACACAAGGACCTATAGCACAACCCTACACTGTTATGACATGCTAGTTAGATGCTTGACCAATGAACAACATAAAAAGTATACACAACTAAAAGATTCTTATGAAACCTTAATATTTTTAAGAGAAGTTTAGTTTGATTTATTAGGTTAATACTTTAAGGGGTGAAGAGTAGTTGTTTGATCATGTATGAACAATTAGATTTTGAGGATGAAATCCATTTAAGGGGTGGAGTGTTGTAACGAACCGAAATTTAGCTTTTTGACCTTGATCTTATACTTTGGAGGACTAAAAGTTTGATTCTTTAGACTTGGCCAAAAAAATGATAACATTAGAGTCCTAACGAATACATGATTAGGATTGCAAACAAATATGATATAATGCCTTTATATTAACCATAAGACTGATAAATGATACGTAAAAAAAATATCACATGAGATAAATGATGAATATATAGAATTCCATGCACAATAATGTTATATAACCCTTTTGCTTGTAATGTGAATATATAGGACACAAATGGATGGATAATAGTAATAATGATGAAATAATATACTAACTAAAATAATAATGGGCCACAAATATTAATTTAATATAACTCATGAAATGAAATCTTAAAAATAAAATCTAATGTGAAAATCATCTTCCTTGGGTCCAATTAGCTTAGGTGCCAAATTTCACATAATTTTAATTATAATAACTATCCTAAATTCTTTACAAAAAGAAAATATAACCTAAAGTCAAAGAAATTAAATAATATATTTTTTAACCTAAAAGGAAAAATTAATGATAAAATTGAATTCTACATATCACGATTAGTCCATGTTTTAATTTTCATACTAATTAGATACTTCTAGATACATAAATTAATTTAATAACAAAAATATGAGTTTTGCTAAAAAAATATTGAATCATATGTTTAATGATTTCAAAAGTAGAAACAAATCTCAAATTCTAAATCTACATGGCAAAGTTGGTCTGGGTGCCAATTTTTATTGCAATAGGACATTACTAGATACCAAAATAAAAATAGGAAAGGGAAGAGTCTAATAATACCCAAAAAGGTTTGGTAGTTTGGTTATTTATTACAAATTGGTAAAGTTTCAAATTTATGATATTGCATTGGTTTACACACCCAATGTTATCCTCTTCCTCGTCTTCTTTCCTTCTCCTTTCCCCTATTTCTTTGTTTCTCTCACCACTACCCACATTGTCCTTTTCTGAATCATCTCTACCCATCACAAACTTTTTTATATAAATACCTCCCTGCCTATTACTTTCATATCCCAAGAACCCTACAATTTCGTCAAACTTATCGTTCATCGTCTCAGATGTTTGGAGTTGTTCTGGGCCTCCTTGTTATCCATTAAAGTTCCCTAGACCTCCAAGGCACCGTTAGGTTGTAATGCTAATAGCGTTCTTGCCACATCTATCTAGTAGTTGTGTCTCCTAGCCACAAGGCTACAACGACGTCTCTTTGAGTCTGGAAGTGACTCCTTGGGCCATTGCAATGACAAGGTGCAATCGCTAAACAATCCCAGATGGAAAAATGCAGTGTCCTTTTGATTGATGGACTGACACCTCCGCAATCCTTTTTGCACTGCGTGAGCGCCTGGTGATGAGGATCCTTGAACGCTGGCTGGTGTTGATCATCGATGAAATCATACCCTATCTTGATGAGTCTGCTAAGGTGTAGCATGGGTGATGGGGTTTTTTTGTGTTTCATCCTTTGTCCAATGGTATTTCGTTCTTTCCTTATTTTTCCGTTTCCCACTTGAACCAACGTATTCCTTAATTGTCTCCTCCGCATTTATCAATTTATAATCATTTTCTAAAGAGTTTTGGGGCAGTTTCTCAACATGTTGTTGTTGTTGGATGGTCATGGAAGGTTTGCTAAAGGGAATGAATTTCTTATGTGCATATACTCTTCTACCTCTCCTATTTCTCGTGATATTTTGTTTATTCAACAAGGTCAAAAGTGTCATTTAACCACTGTTTTGGGAGTTCTTTTCTGCATATGCGAATTTTCCATGTTGTTTGTGGGTCCAGTTGGGTTGTCCATTTCTGATCAGGACAACTCACCGACTTTAACCACTAACTTGGTTTTCTTTGCTGACAAGTATTTTTTTGTATTTTCTGATTGGACGGTATTTACAAAATTCGTAGTAAATTATTTATAGCTCAGAAAAATAAATTAAAATGTGTTCTTAATCAAAAAATTATAATCTATATATTGGTACCAATTTCTTTTCCTAAATCTAATGTTATAAAAAGATGATTTTTATGGATTTTCTTAATTGGTTTAATTTTTCTAAAATTCATAACTAATAATTTGTATGTCATAAAAATATAATAAAATATGTTTTGGACTCCTTATAACATAATATAAAATATGGAATGGTTTTGATAACCTAATTCACCAATAATAAAAAGGCAATTTTTAGGGTTTTGAATAATTAATGCAAACCTAACCCTAATTCGACATATATGCATCATAGGTGATTTGGAGGCCTAGACTTGGATCTAGGATTGTCTTGGATAGTTTAGACTCTAAAGTTGAGGTATGTTGTATCCCCTATTCTTCTATGTTGAGAAATTCACCTATCTTATCATTCTTTTGACTATGGCCTACACATATGTGTTTTCTTTTGAAAATATCAGTTCATGTGAACTACTTTGCTTTGTTATTGATCTTGTGATCATGGATATTCTCTTAACCCTGTTTCTTATGCTTTGGTGCAAGTTCGACTTTTGATGATATATACCCACTGTGATGTGGATTTTTACTTGTTGATATATGCCCACTATGATGTGGATGTTTATATGTTTGAGTTGTCCACTGTGTGATGGCAACCTTTGTATCATCTTCTGATTATACTTTTCTACTTTCCTCTACATTAAACATTCTATGTGATTCAGTAGCACTATAGTAGTGTAATTGCATTGGTTTTGGGTTATGTGCCCTTTATAATTTTGGGATGGAGGTTATGTGCCCCATACCCAAGTTTCAACTTTATGTGGGTTGGCTCAATTTGATATATTTGGGAGTTTGGTTATGTGCCATTCTCTATCAGGTTTTAGCTTTATGAGGGTTGGCCACCAATTGTTATTTATATTGCTCTAGGGCTATGCTTATCTCACATGCATGTAGGTTGATGATGTTTATGTTGGGTTATGTGCCTAAATCTTGATATGTGCCTATGTGGCACTACTTTATTGTATTATTTAATGGCAAGTATCTCTTTTGTTAGGATGTTATTCTTTTATGCCCTCTTCTGGGGTAGTCCTTATCTTTTGCATGGGAAGCCTTTTATTTTGATGTCCCTTATTCTTTATAAATTGCTCAATTTGCTTTTTAGTATGCACATAGCAGCCTTTGATGATGTTTTCTTTCTTCTCTTCTTTTGTGGGGTATGCTTCCAACCCTAGGTGAAGGATATGGTGGACATGGCATAAACATGGACATAGATTGAGAAGTTAAAGCTTGGAGACAATCTTGAGGTGGTTTATATTTCCTCTACATGGATCCTTATGATATAAGTTAATATGTTCCCTTTTTATAATTGAATATAGTCATGTTTTTATTCTGCTGCTACACTTTGCTTGTTTTGTATACCATTAATAAAGATTTGAAAAATTTTACACCCGTTTCAACATACCTTTTGAGTATGCTTGGGATGGATGTTTTGTTCTTCAAATTTTTAGTAAGGAGGTGATTTCACTTCTTTACAATAGACTTCCTGGGGGATTCAGACATTATAATAGATCGAAGCAAATCGATCCCCATGTTTTCAATCTCGCACAAAAATATAGTGCCACTTCTTAAACCCTGTATGAACTTGACAGTGATCAAAGTGATCGAGGTCTCTGATAGGCTATCACATCCTAGTAAATTAGCTGTACAACCTATGGAAACCATCAGAACAATTTCATGTCATCGATCTAGAGATAGGGTATTCCATTATCCAGTTTTTGTACTTTGGAGATTTTGTTTGTGCCATGATAGGAGGGCCATGGACCATATTTGGTACCTACATACATGTCCAAACATGGTCTCCAGACTTCCGTCCATCTGATCCCATACCATGTCGGTTGTTGGTGTGGGTAAGGATACTCGATCTCCCTATATTCCTCTATCAATCTGCCCTACTGCAAGGAATCGACAATGCAATTGGGAAAACCATGAAGATCGACTCTACTATTAAAGCTGGAGACTGAGGCAAGTTTGCACAGATAGTAGTTGTAGTGGAAACAAATACCCTGCTACTACAAAGCAACATTGTCAATGGTGAAAAACTAAAAACTAAATACGAGATCAAACCCCTAATTTGCATGGGATGCACACTAGTTTGTCATGTTGATGAATTGTGTCTCCATAAGCCCGAGGATGTGCCAAGTAAAAAAAGTAATCAACTGCAATCCCTATAACTCCAACTCCACAACCACCTATGTTTACCATTGATATACATGTGAAAAGGTAGGAATGCCACCCAAACCCCAAGAAGACTTCTGCTCCTCCAAAGGGTGCAACCATTAAAAACCCAAAACAAAAGCACATTGAGTAAAATGAGGGAAATACTAAGGACTCAAACATTGTGGAAGAGGATGAATGGAATATAGTGCAAAGGAAAAAGATAAGAGGAAAAATAAATGTATTGAAGGAAGTAAAGAAGCTCCTTTTAAGACCTTGGGTAGTCTCCTACTTACCAACACCTTTATCACTCTCGATGAGGATGAAGTCGTCAAAGGAAGATAGCATCACCACTCAAACAGCTCACAAGTAGTGATATATTGTAGTAACCCATCAGGTGTTCTAAGAGATTCACCAGGGAGACAGGTGAGCTTGAGGGGTAGACAAGTATTTTACAAAATAACCCAATGTTCAAAGACCTAGATAGAGACAAGAAAAAAAGGGAAAATGAACATGACAAATCTTTTGAAAGATGGATCTCAGGGTGACCTCAATATGAATGACTCCACCAATGAAGATTATGATACAACTGATGAGGACTTCACATTGGCGCATGGTGCCACCTGAAATCCATTGGTATCCTCTTCAAAACTCCTTATATCCCAAGATGAAAACAATCTGTTAGAATATCCAAAGAGCGTGCTCTTAGGAAAAGATTCATCCAATTAAAGAAATGACAAGAACTTGCAAGAGCCATATCATGGAAATAGTTGAACTTCACTGTAGTGGTGATCATGCCTTTGATATTATAAGTCAATGGGTTTTGATTCATCCCACAAGGTTGAGGTTATAGGCTTCTCAGGGGTATTTTCATTTTGTGGAACCAAAGCCATTGTGACATTGAGATTCTTCAAAACCATCGACAACACATCCATAGTAAATTAAATAACAACATGTTGGCTACCTTTGTTTATTGTAATCTGCACCCACAAATGAGGGAACCCTTATGGAAGAGATTAATTGATATCAACCAAACTGTTAGGCATCCGTCGACAGTTCTTGTGGATTTTAATACTATGCTTAGCCCTTCATAGAAAAGAGGCAGCAAATACTTTGATCGTCGAGTAAGTCAAAGATTTAATGATTTCATGCTTGATTTTGGTCACCTTGATACTAAAATTGAAGGGCAACCTTTTAACTCTAAGAAGATGTATCTCCTAAAAAGTTCATAAGATCCTTGACTTCTAAGTTTGTCAATCTGCCCTACATTATCTCTTATTGTAATCTTGTTCTTCTTGGAGATAATAACTCAAGATGAAATCACCATAAGAAGTTCAAAATTAATCCTAGCTGGAAACTAACCCGACTTCAAAAAACATCTTATCCTACATTGGGATAACAAACAAGATGTGGCATATGCAGTTCATGATTTCAAAAACTCAACTATGCAGTGGGAAGCAGTCTCTAATTGCCAGCACAATAAATTCAAATCAAAGATACTATGACAACTAAATGAAGCCCAAGTACATATAGCCCAAAACTTGACTACTAGCACTGATGTAAAAATGAGTGATCTTTAGGAGAAATATAACTCAATACTAATCCATGAGGAACTGGACTAGAGGCAAAAATCCCACTTCAACTGGCTTAAATGGAGTGATTGATTACTAAGTTTTCCCAATCCTAAGTCCATTCCAGACGTAACCACAACAATATTTCACATCTTAAAGATGAGATCAAAAATTGGGTTACTAATCCAAACTAGATTCAGTGACTCATTCTTGACTACTTAAAAACCATACAACTTGTACTACTTCACCAAGAACTGACTTGATTCTCGACTACCCAGGAGCATTTGTAAGTTCATTTCCAATCTCTATGTTGAGTCTTTCCATGTCTCCCTTAGCTGAAGAAATCAAATATTTCACCTTCAAGCTACCTCGTCCCAAAGAACCAGGCCCTCATGGAATCTGTAACAAATTCTTCTAAGGAAATCGGAGCCATATAGGTCTCTCTGCCATTGCTACTATTCAAAAGGCTTTTGAATGTGTATCATTAATCAACGAACTACTTATGACTGCATGGTACTTATACCAAAAACTATAGTTTTGCAAAGTTGAGGGGATATCAAAACTATTTCCCTCAACAACTCATGCTTCAAAATAATTTCTAAATTGATAGTTGAGCGCATCAAACCCTTGAAAAATTCTAAGATATCGCTAAACTAGTCGTGCTTCACAATAGGTAGGAGAATGGGTTACATGATTCTACTCATCCAAGAAACTATATAGTCCATGAAATTTTAAAAAGGTAATAACAAACTTATGGTTACTAAGATATACCTCTCAAAGGCCTTCGACAGAATGAATTGATCTTTCATCCTAGATACCCTGAATTCATTCTCCAGATCTAATCATAATCATCTTGAGTAGTATCACCTCAGGGAGGACATCCACTCATTGAGAGGAGAGACCACTTCAAGCTTTTAAAACCAAATAGGGGGTCTGCCAGAGAGTTCCAATAAGTCCTTATGCATTTCTTCTGTACATCAAATGACTGAGCCAAGCTATAGCTTAATCAAATGAACAAGGAAATTGGAAACATGTATTATTGTGTAGAGTTGTACACTCCTCACACATGTCTATTTTGCAGATGATCTTATACTCTTATCCTAAGGTACTGAAATAAAGGCTACCAATATCTAGAAAGTTCTTAACGAGTTTTCCATGGTCACTGGTCAATTTGTATCCAAGGAGAAATGTCACTGCTTCTTCTTGTGTAAAACACCTACTAGTCATAATTGAAGGATCAACAACAAGATGTGCATCTAGTATATGGAAAACATGGGTTGTTAATTAGGAGTTCCTATATTGAATCAATGTGTCAACTCAACTCATGCAACTACTGTTGATAACATTAAGTGTAGAAATAGTTGGCCTATGAGACACCTATCCCTCATAGGAAGAATCACCCAAGCAAAATTAACATTCCAAGCTTTCCCATCCTACACAATGCAGATGGTTAAACTCTCAGGTCCTCTCTGTGATAAAATTAATCAACATGTCAAATGCTTTATTTGGTTAAGGAAAAGTGAAGATACTAAGGTCTCCCTGGTCTTCTAGAGGATATCTACGGTCTGGGTATCAGGGATTCTAGGGATGAAAATGATGCACTGATAAGTAAATGTTTGGTTATATCTAAACAGTGAAAATAATCCATGGATTATATTCATGAATGAAAAAGACAAAAAGAGATCCATTTTCTCAACCACACCTTGCTTTGTTTCTTGCAGGTTCATAAGGAAACATCTTCAAACCATCAAAGATGAGTTCTATAAGTCCATCACCGATGGAAAGGATGCTAATGCTTGGAGGGATAAAGGGATTGGTGGCAAATCACTAGTGGAGATGGCCCCCAATCTCAATATTCCAACTGAACTGAATGGTCTTATAGTGTCATCCATGAACAATGCTAATCTATGGGACTGGGACTTTATTCATTCCCTCCACAACCTACATGGAAGATTATTTTGTACACTCTGGTACCTGACCAGCATTCTACAAAGGATCAATGGATTTGGCCGCATGACACAAATGGTGAGATGACTACACATTCCATGTACAGAAGACTATGCATGCCCAATGAAACAAAAGTTCATGGAAACTGGAAAGAAATTTGGACTTTAGACTTACCTGAGAAGATCAACATCTTCATGTGTCTCCTACAACACCAAACAATCCTTACTAACTCAGAAAAAATGAGAAGACACATCACTATGGATGCCTCCTACCCTATCTGTGGATGCCCAGATGACACACTCCTACATTGTTTGAGGGATTGATTGCCCTATGAGTAATCTTATCCGATTGGCTCTTCACTTGTACCACGACATGAAGAATGGAACAACAAAAGCATGGCTAAAGTTGATCATTGATAGCCATTTATGGGATCAGCACACCGTAACCACTATAGTTGTCACTTGTTGGCATCTATGGAAGGTCAGAAATGAGTTTACTCACTCATGATTCCTTGCTCCACTAGAATCTATTATGCATTTCATCAAATCTTAGGTCAACTTGATTCCCTAGGTTCGTAGGTCATCTAAGTCACATCCCAAGACCACAATGAGATCTAGTGAACATACCCCCATACATCAAGATGTTCATGTTCGTTGATGTTGCATTCAGAAAGGAAGATAGACGTACACGCATAAACATTCATGTTGTAGACAACATTGGGAATTGCATCATGCGATGCAATTTATCCTTTCAGGCAAGTAGTACTCATGAGGTAGAAATTTGTTGGTATATATGTCCATAGAGTCATCCCAAGTGATTGCATGGAGTCGAATATTAATTAATCAATTAATGTGATTATTTGGTTAATTAATGAATTCTAGAATATTCTAATTAATCCACGAGTGTTTTAATTAATGCAGTGTATCTATTTACCAATGGGTTTAGGAAACCCTACTTCCCTTCGTCTCCTATTTAAAGGAGGTTGACGGCCGATATCTATATAAGTGATCGAGAGAGGCTTTTCAGTTTATGCTCACGTACGTAAACCCTAGCCGTCACTGTCCTCGGGAGAGAAAGGAGAGCATCACGACGCTATCACGCCGCTGATAGAGACGACTCCTTCTTGCCGGCTTAGGAAGTGTGACGTGGAGTTCCAGTCCATCCGCATGGACGAAGTAGAAACGCAGATGCTAAGACGCCTGCGTTCGGAAGACATCAACGACCATCCATGCATGTTACGAGCATCTTACATCACCGCACGAAAGAAACACCGCTGGATCTTCCTACGACATGCTTGACGAACGGGAGAGAAGTTATGTCTGTGTAGGCTAGCAGCGTTGCACACTGTCGTGCAGAGGGACATCGCCGAACTTGCTCCGCCATAAGGTATATCCCACAAACACTCCTTCTGAATATGTTATTGTCGATGAGATCATGTGTTGGGTTGTGTGGATTATTATTGCTTCCGCCGTGCATGTTTTCTCCACAAAAACCAACAGTGGTATTAGAGCAACGTCGGTCTACAGCGTATTTGGATTCATTTCGATATGATCGAATCATTGTATACTATTTTCTATGTTGCATACGATGTGAATTAAAACTGCTAATGTGTAAATCTAAACCTAATTCCACATACGCCGCAAGCTTCTATTTTTGACGTTTCGGATGGGGTCGACAATAGAAAATACTGATTTTCCTAAGTGCGCGAAAGTAAAATATTGATTTGCATACGATCCCTGTACAGGGGCGTTGGCCCTATGTACCCCGCATAGTCTACGTGGGAGTCAAAAATTTAATTTATGGGGAATGTCCCACATTAAAAGTACTGCATTTTTAATATGTATATACGTATATGTAGATATACCTATGATAACGTACACGTCGCCATTAAAAATTTGTTTTGTGTGGTGAGTGCATGCATGGTTATGGCCTAGTATCCCCTTTTATGAATGTTGTGAATGAATTTGGATGTCAATCTTGTGGATATATTTGTTTGTGAATGCTATGGATGTATAATGGTTGCATATGGATCCTTTGTATAAAGTATTTGGCTTGCATACCAAGCCTCATCTCTTATTTCAAAGTGTAATTAATTCTTACCCTTTATATTTGTACTCATATGATGCATAACAAACTGCGTCTAGTGAAAACACAGGACTTCTAGTATCTGATTCACGATCTTGCTCCAACCCCACAACTCAAATATATGATTTCTTAACACCAATGTTACTTTTCAGGTTGTGAGGTTCCAAAGATGAAATGATGGTTTAATGAATGCAATAATTGTGGCTCCAAATTCAAAAAAATGTCATAGTTCTGATCCAACAAATGCATTCAAATTACTTGTGATTCAACAAAAATTCAGTCAATCTCCAAGAAAAACCAAAGGGATTTTGGTTAATACTAACTGATATGCAGTTACATACCTCCTATACAAGATATGATAAGATTTCATATTGAAAAAATTTAGATAAAGGAGAGGAAGTTCGGAAAACTTTTACACGTCTTCTTGAAGATATGAAATTTAGCGAAAGATAGATATAAGGCAGAGGACCAATGCCTCATATAATTTACTATATTTTGTCTATTAATCCAGAACTTACACGTCAGTTATGGGAACCAACCACAACTCCCGTAAATGCATTTGTAAGATAACTAATTATGAACTTAGTTGATAAAAAAAAGGGGCTGATGTTTTGGGGTGAGTGAAAAATCTTGTCTTCTTTTTCTTTTTCCCTTTGTGGAGATCGGGCATGTTATCTCAGTTGGGGATGGGATTGGGTGTGTTTATGGATTAAAGGAAATTCAGTCTGGTGAAATGGTAGAATTTTCCAGCGGGGTCAAAGGCATAGCTTTGAATTTAGAAAGTGAGATAACCTTTTTTTTCTCTTTTTCAGAATCTTCGTAGTCTTTGCGGCTTGGGCCACCGTTTGAATGGATGGGCCCAATGTCACTGTGGGGATGGGGATCAATGTAGACCTTCATATAGCGTTCCCGGGTGGTCCGGAAGACCCAGAAAGGAGACATTCACAAAAGGGGATACTAGACCATAACCTTGCATGCATTCACCACATAAAATAGATTTTAAAGGTGATGTGTATGTTATCATAGGTATATCTACATGTACGTATATACATATCAAAATTGCAGCACTTGTAATGTGGGACATTCCCCATTAAATAAATTTTTGACTCCCACACAAACTATGTGGGGTAGGGGTGAGCAAATAATGGTCCAGACCGCAAAACCGGACCGGACTGCTCAATTCGGTCTAGTTCGGTCCGGTCCATTTTGTGTTTGGTCCAGTCTGCGGTCCGGGAATTTTGATGAGTTCGTTCTTCGGTCTGATCCGGTCCAAAACCGGTCCGGACCGCAGATTGACTTTTATATAAAATTCATGTATATTTGAAGGTATATTCTATAATAATTACAAATAAAGTACATATATAATCACTACTAGTATAAATGTTTGATACTAAAGTTATATAATTGTTAGAAGTGACTAAGATTATCAACTTTGTATAATTAAATAAGTTGTAAAACATGTAAAAAAGGCTGATTACGGTCCAAATGGTCCGGTCCGATCCTAGCACAAAATGGTCTGGTCCCGGTCCGGTCCTACCTCGAAACGGTCCGGTCTGCGGTCCATATATTTGTTCAAATTCGGTCTGCGGTCCGGTCCGGTTCTGGACCGATGCTCAGCCCTAATGTGGGGTATACAGGGGCAGCGCCCCTGTGCGGGGTTATTCACATCATTATTAGGAATATATATGCTCTCGCTAAATCTTTTTAATCACAAATTTCATCTTCATTTTGACTAAAGTCAAACACTTTGACTATCCTGTCAAATTGAATAATTCAATTATGAGATGCTTGCTTCAATCACATTGATTGATCATTGTAGCTTATATACTTTATTTGCATTAATGGAATTATAAAACCTTTAGGTTTTGTCACGGTTTTAATACTCAAAGTATTAGGATGTTATTCCACATCATTATTTGGAATATGTATGCTCCCGCTAAATATTTTTAATCACAAATTTCATCTTCATTTTGACTAAAGTCAAACACTTTGACTATCTTGTCAAATTGAATAATTCAATTTTGAGATGCTTGCTTCAATCACATTGATTGATCATTATAGATTATATACTTTATTTGCATTAATGGAATTATAAAACCTTTAGGTTTTGTCACATACACATCCTTTATAGTATTCAAATTAAGGAATATGGTTTTAATATACATATGCCAAATCTCACAGTTTTGATAAACTGCAATAACAAGTATGATCCTAATGGACTTAACCATGGCAATTGGTAAATATATTTCATCATGTTCAACACCTTGAACTTGTTTGAAACCTTTTGCAACTAATCTTCTCTTATTACTTTCCCATGTCAGTCTTCTTCTTAAAAATCCACTTGCACCCTATGGGTTTTACCCCCTTAGGTGGTACCACCAAGGTCATACCTTGTTCGTGTACATGGACTCCATTTTGGATACAATAACCTCAAGTCAATTCTCAAACTCTGGTCCCTAAATACCTTCTAGATAGGTTGTTGTCTCATCATATTATGACCAACTTACCACCTTTATGAGTTATAAGATATCATAATATTTCAATATCAAGGAGTGTTCTACTAGATTTATGAGGTTTTGTGTTACATAAGGGACTTGAGATTCCACAACAATTTGTGATTCTCCTTATTCCTATTGTACCTCTTTAGGTTCATTGTTTCTTGTTGACCTCAAACTTTTTGAGTTCTACTTTACTCCCATTAATTCCTTTGAAATCAGAATTCCTCTTAAGGAATTCATGTTGGGTTTTGTGGAGAAAACATGCGTGACGGAAGCAACAAAATTCTACTCAACCCGTAACAGGATCTCGTCGACAACAGTGTATTTGGAAGGAGCATTTTTGGGATATACCTTATCACGGAGCAAGTCCGGTGATGTCCCACTGCACAAAGGTATGCAACGTCATTCGCCTACACAAATGGAACTTCTCTCCCGTTTGTTGTCGTAGGAAGGTCCGGTGACAGTCCTTTCGTGCGATGATGTACGCTGCTCATAACACACACAGATGGTCATTGATTTCCTCTGAACATAGGCGTCAAAGTGTTTGCATCTCTACTTCATCCACGTGGATGGACTGGAACTCCATGTCGCACTTCCTAAGTCGGCAGGAAGGAGTCGTGTCTGTGCGGCGGCGTGCTAGTGGCGTGTTGCTCTCCTTTCTCTCCTAAAGATGGTGACGGCTAGGGTTTATGTACGTGAGCATAAACTGAAAAGCCTCTCTCGATATCTTATATAGATATCGGCCATCAACCTCCTTTAAATAGGAGACGAAGGGAAGTAGGGTTTTCTAAACCCATTGGTAAATAGAAACACTGCGTTAATTAAAACGCTTGTGGATTAATTAGAATATTCTAGAATTCATTAATTAACCAAATAATCGCATTAATTAATTAATTAATATCTGACTCCATGCAATCGCTTGGGATGGCTCTATGGGCATATATACCAACAATTCAGCCATCCAAGTAACAAACAGTTTTGTTATGGAATTGAGATAAAAGTAGTGTTCAACAAACTAACATTTATGTGATTTATGGATAAAGCTTTTCAAGAAACTATTTTCTTGTATAATACTTATTCCTAATCTTTATAAAATACATATTACGACACCTCCCAAGCCATGTATGGCCATTTTAGATGGTACATTATTTTAGTGTAAAGCATGTGTCCAAGAGGAAATCACAAGATTAGTTAGATTTATAGATAATCACAACATGACTGGTCAAGGTGTGACTCCTTCTTTCTGATACATCATTATGTTTCAGGGTGAGTTCACTATGATACACTATCACAACCTCTCCAGAAGGTTCTCACACTCTTGGTATTAAATATTCCAACGTTAATCATATTGAAGTGTTTTTATACTTTTAACAAGGTGGTTATGTACTCCATTCATGACCTTCTTGAACACTTCAAGAGATTCATACTTGTATTTCACTAAATACAAATTACCATGTCTACTAAGATCATTAATAGATACGATGAGGTACTAATAACTACCTTTAGAATTTATTCTAAAAGGTCTACATACATCAACATGTACAAGCCCTGATAGAATGCTCACTCTCCCACTACATCTAGTGAAATGTACTTTTGTCATGTTGCCCAATAGATAAGATTTTCATGTCTCTATTGGTTCAATAAACAAAAGATTCTAAACAAACTTCAATACAAATTCTAGAAATGCATTTCTCATTTATGTACTCTAGATGACAATGCTATAAGTACTCATTGTTTGAGTCATCAAGTTTTAATCTTTTGATACCTACATTATAATCAATTATCTTTGGATCCAACAAACAAATATCATAAGATATTTGGGACACTGCCATAAAAGATCTCATCCTTTTGAAATTGAATATTGACTATATTTCATATCATTTCCATATTCATCCTTGTCCATACAAGATGCAGAAAGTAAAAATGTTTCTATTACGGGCAGATATGAAATAGCAGTTCATTAACTCTAATACATGCCCTATTGGTAGAGATAGATTATATGCTCTGACTATAGTGGTAGAAACTCTTGCTCCATTTGTGATGAATAGTCCAACCTCTCCCTTTCGTAAAGGCTTACTTCTTTTCAAATCCTACATATTTGAACATATAAGAGATCTACATCCAGTATCATATACGCAAGATGAAGTAGATAAATTTATCTCATAACACATATACCTGAAGTGGAGATCTCTAGCCCCTCCTTCTTCTTCTTTAATTCATCTAGGTAGAGAATGCAATTCCTCTTCCAGTATCTAGGATGGTTATAGTGGTGACAATTGCCTCCCTTATTCACCCCTCCCTTTGCCTTGAGCGTTGAATACTTGGGCTTCTGGGCAGCTTTAGAACTCTTCTTAAATTTTCCTTTGCCCTTGGACTTCCCCTTTGATCTGTTGATTATCATCATAGAGTTGGTCTTGTCTTTCTTCATTTGTACCTCAGTTGTTCTCAACATGCCAAGTAACTCTGTCAACGGCTTGTCAAAGTCATTCATGTTGTAGTTCATGACAAATTGACCCTATGACTCTGGCAATAACTATAGAATGACATTAGTGGCCAACTCTTGACCCAAGGGAAATCCCATTCTAGCAAGGTTCTCCACATACCCAATACGTTTGAGTACATGACGACCTATTGGATCTCCTTCTACCTTGTTACATTTGAACATCACCTTAGAGACATCATATCTCTCATGTCTTTCCTGATTTTGGAACATGTTCTTAAGATATGTTACCATCTCAACAACATACATGTACTCATGTTGTCTCTGCAACTCATAGTTCATGGAGCACAGTATTAGGCATTTGACATCAATGACATCTTTAGTATGCTTCTTGTAAGCATCTTTATCAGCCTTTGGTGTAGTGGGAGTAGGTTCATCTGGCTCTGGTGTCTCTAGGACATGGAGCTTGCGTTCTTGTGTGAGAATAATTCTCAGCATCCTGAACCAGTCGTGAAAATTATTCCCATTTAACTTGTCCTTCTCAAGGACTAATCACAGTCAAAATTTGTTGTCGTTGGCCATTTGATTCTACAAGAGAAATTTGCGATTTGTTAAAGAATGATTTTGATTTGATTAGAAATATTACAATGTTTAATTAGGCCTTTAATTAATTATCACTCTCACTATTTTGTTTAAATTGATATCCCTCACATATCAATTCAAAAGATTGCAGTGTACAACCTTCTACTGAGCCAAGACCCAAAATAATTGAGTTATTACCGGGTCAACACCAGTGTCTGTAATCAATCATTAAGATAGGCAACTTTTGCCAATTCATCTTATGCAATTCTTGAATAGATGGTATACACAACTCTTTGCCATAGCCATATGTGTAACGTCCCCGGATTTTCACCTTCTCAAAACCCCATGGAGATGAGAAGACAAAATCCGAAAATGTTAGCAATTATATCAAAGAGCAATGCGGAAGCATAATACGCATACATGAACATACAATTATAACATACACCATAACATTTCTCAGCATTCAACATGTATATTACAAAGTGAATTACATTTACATATTAAAAGAAGATTTACAAGTCTATGAATATGTATGCTAATTCAGGATCTACACAATAGGTACAACCTGGACAACTGCTCACTTCCTTTCTTTTTCTCCCATGCTAGCTCTGAACCTAAAACATACGTGAAACAACGAATCAACACACAAGGTGTTGTGTACGTGGGTAGAAAGATACATACTAATATGTTTGCATAATTGAAATAACTTGAGAAAGAAAGAGTAAAAGAAAACATTATTTAAAGCGATAATCAGGTAAACATTCCTTTTATTGCTTTCACTTTGATGCAGTTGTACTACACATACTTGCACTTGACTTACATCTAGTGTGGGCAATATAGTATCATCATACATCTAACATGGGCCAAGGAATCATACATCCATGTTAGGCAACATACATCCACACCAGGCTATGTGCTCTAGTAGCTACAACTCATCATACTCATTTATGTTCTATTAGATTTGGCAAAGTATAACTCATACTAGTTCAACCAAGCAATCATATCCAAATACGAGCATTCAAGATATTGCATATCATAGGCAACCAGAAAACTAGTCTTATACTTAATAAATCCCACGTACCTGAGCTCAGAGATTTCTAATCATTCTTGCTCATCTAGATATCCGGTCATCACCTGATTAAGACAAGACCACATACTATCATCAGATTCTCATCATCTTAACCCTAGTCGTGTTCATTAGGGTTTATATTATCTCATTAGGATATTCCAACGTTTACTTGCATTATTGTCTTATATTTATCTTACTGGTGTCATTTTCCAGATTATGATTCATTATCTGAATATTAGGTCCCATATCCTTTTTGGTGCACATATTAATCCTAGTTTATATACATTATTAAAGTTAGGGTTACAACCCATGTATCAAGGTTCATCTTCTTACAACATGAATTTCGTGTACAAAAATTGGTCTCATATTTACATATTATCTTTCAATTACAGATATGAGAATGGTCTGTGAAATTCATCATTTATTGAGCATGTATGCATTAATTTCATTATCTTTAGTGTTATTAGCCCTAATTAGCCATATTAATCAAATTATATGGTTTTGTACATCAACATGACCATATTTGACATCATATGCATCATAAACATGATTATAGACTTATTAACATTTTTCCATAATTTAATATCATCATTTGGTATTTATTACTCATGAACTAAGCATTTTACAACTAATAATATATCACTGATATTAGTGCACCAAAAGCCTGATATTATGATTTCATATTGTTCTACACATTTTTCTGAGAATTTCGGTATATTATTTGTATTTTTCTGATCAACAGGCTATTTACTACGAATTATCCAAGATTTCAGTATTTTCTGGGATTTACCTTTTTCCAGCCACTTGGGTGTCGCCACGTGTCCTGCAAGACTCCTGCGCTCATGTTGAGCCAGCCGGTTCGCTGGTTTTTGGACCGGTCCGTAGTTCAACAAGGTGGGGTGCGGCCCTCTGTTTGGCTACCAGTGACCTATCGCTGGTTCGCTTTCACAGATCGCCCTGCTCGCCCTCAAGCCCCGCGTTCACAACATTGGGTCCTGTCTTCCGCCTCCGCGAGGTCTAGGTCTGATGAGTTATCCATGGAGCTCCAAGCTTCCGTCATCAAGGATCACAGTTGATTTGGTTTCAAAGAAGAATGAAGCCCTACATCGGCGATGGCTGGTGGCAAGGTGGGGCTCAGCCTCCCGCTCACCCTCTATTCCGGCCGCTGCCATCAGTTGGGCGGCGGAAAAGAGGCTTCTGCTCTTAGATCGGCTCATGACCTTCCCTTCTTTGTGTTCTCCTTAACTCGTGTGGTACACGGCGGTCTGTGTTCAGTGTCTGCACGTAGCCTCCGCCCTAAAGGAAAGGCACACAGCTTCTTCCTTGGCTCACTCTGGGCGTCGCCGCAAGAGAAAGCTCTGGCGGCTGTGAGCGAGAGCCCGACTCTGTACTGGGATGATGTCTGCCTCATCTCCTTCACGGTGGTGGAAGTAGTCTGGATGGAAGCCTGCGGACCACCTGTTAGGTCCCTTCAATCCCATGTCTGGTTGGCAGTCACGACGGCGCCATGAAGAAGGAAGAGGAAGGGGATAGGTTCTAGACGACCATCATGCATAGAAATATGTTCAGGTGAAGACTGGAACCTGCAAAAACTCCTCATGTCTCCAGAATTGTTGTGGAACCTTTACCCATTCTCCCAAGCTCCGGATGCTACAACAGGATATGTCTCTTCCGCCATGGACTAAAGGCAGTGAGATCAAAAATGCCATTGGAACCCAATGTGCCAAGTTTTGAAGAGTCCTCTTCATCTTCTACTAAACCTGGCATGGTGAACAAAAATGGTGGTCTTGAACCTCTCGTGCCCATTGTAGCTACCACCTGTGAGAGACGATGGAAAAGGTTGGATAAAGGAGGCTCCAATCTTGAGTGAGGGGTCCTTTTTCTCTAAGTGCTCTACTAATCTTGGTTCTTCGGTCTAAGTTCGGTTTGGTTGCCCCCCACCTTCATCAGATCTAGATCACACCTCATCCAAGTTTGTTCCTCCATTCCCGGAGGTTAGGGGCGACATTCCACTGCTTTGGATGAGCGCCTGGAATGGTGCCACATAGCCCATCAATGAAAAGGCCATGTGACAGGGCTATTAAATCGAACTATGCTCTCTCTATATATATTAAAAAAACATGATCATTTATAAATTTCAATAACTTCAAACTCTTGTATCCTCTAGCACAAAAGTCCAATAGAACTGAAACTTGAACCATGGGTTCGTCATCACACAAACCCTCTTATCAATAAATTTGAAACTAGAAATCCAACATTTGATCATCTAACTTAACTCATTCAATACCCTCAAAAATAAGTGTGCAAACCTCAACTATAAATCAATTATTCACCAAACCTTGATGAAACATTTTAATCTCATTATCTCGATCACCATGCATTCCAGTATTCATAATTAAACCATCTGGATTCTTGTATACCCTAATTTATACACGATGTCATAATTACTCCAAAGTGGTACATATATAAAGATATTGGGCTTAAGATACACATCAAATATCCGCCAAATCCGCAACATAACTCCAACTTGTTTAATTTGACTATATAACACATCATGATCCATCAATATCTACTTTATTTTTAGGTTTGTCTTCAAGAACTATATTGAGTATGAAAATCCTAAAATTTAGGGTCATCACATTCACCCTACCTTATTTGGAATTTTGTCCTCGAAATTCAACTAATCTCATCCTTAAGAGGCTATTTTGGGGTCGAACTTCAAATACATCATTACTTCTTAGGTTCTAAGATCACCATAGTTGCATGCACTCTAAGTTGTCATCTTAGGGTGTTAGAGTTTCTTGGGTGTGTCCACCCTACCATATATATATGTGGAAGCATCACTTAAAGACTTATCCATAACATGAAATTATGATATCTCAGGATTACATCACCCCTAAGGATACAGGTTTTGTTCACCCTTTTAAATTT
The DNA here is from genome assembly GCA_963693085.1 of Alisma plantago-aquatica. Classification (NCBI taxonomy): domain Eukaryota; kingdom Viridiplantae; phylum Streptophyta; class Magnoliopsida; order Alismatales; family Alismataceae; genus Alisma; species Alisma plantago-aquatica. Next base: position 54,891,911 of record OY856411.1, read on the forward strand.
CAAGAGGAATTCATTTATATGCCATGGTATTCAGATCGTTCAAATCTAACATCATTAACATCTTACAACAATTTCAGCATTAGCGAAGATTTATCTTCATCCTTGATATTAGAATTTTTCTACTTAAGAAGGGCTTTACGTATCATGTTTGACCATTAGGGTTTCACCCTATGGTGTGATATTCATACGCGACTTAGAAGCACACATTGAGAAGGATCAAAGTTACAAACTATATTTCTGATCATATATCCTATGATCCAAAAATATCTTTATATCAAGTTCATGAGTTCAAATTTTTAGGTCTTTCATGTATTATGTGAAGGGAAAAGAGAATATACTAAGTTTATCCCATAATCTCAGCATCATATCTTTCATGTTTCATATGAAGGGGGAGAGAATATTTTAAAGTCAAACTTATCATGATTTCAATCTTGGGTACTACATGTATGATATAGGGGGAAAAAATATAGAATAGGTCAAGCTTATACGAGTGACTCCTCATATATAAATCATCTACGTAGCTCAAGTGAGGTTTCTATCATCATATATTAAGAAAGAGAAGAAGAAGGGAGAACATTTATTTTGAGTATCTTTTGCATAAAGCATCATACTCTCATAACTAGAGTTCATATATTACCTCACTTGCAACTAATGATGAGATTCACAAAATATGTCACTCCAGCTAGGACCTAACTCAGCCAAAGGATTGACTTAATCATATGGGTCATCTACCCATCATTTTATTTTACCCATTTCTCACATATAGATTTGAATCATTCATAAGGACTCAACTCAACACTCAAGAGTAATCTAGTGTAGGACTTTTTTTAACACATATCTCATATATTGGAGGCTAGGTCCTATGACCTTCTCCATGTGGGTCTTACTCTCTCTAGAGTTCACCACATATCTCATCCTACCACTAGACATCCTCCTTGTATAAGAGCTTGAGGCTCATGCACACTCATCTCTATCTTAACTTAGCTTATCTTAAGTAGGGAAAAGGGAATGTGCTTTCATCATCGCGACTTAGCATAGATCCTCCCAAGATTGGATTCAGCTCATATGCAACTCAAAAGTTTAATAAGGAAACTTATACCATCATAGATCAACTTAGGTAAGATTCTAAATACTTATTTCCTTCATCTTTCTTTTGTCTATCTATCTATCACATAACCTTATGAGGCTCTAGACATCTAATCTAGATCTATTCTCTCTTCTAGACTGATGTCACTCCCTTTCACTTAGATTTAATGAACACCCACTACTCTTCTATGTGAGGGACACATTTTTATATTTACATACATATAATAAAATATTATATAGTTTTTCTCCGAGAAAGAAGGCGTCATAGAAAACTGTCGAGGTGCGAGCCGATTGGGAAACAAAACCAAACCAACAAACTCGAGTGTCCAACACACAGTAGATAGTCTGGTGCCATGTAACCTAGTGAAATGGTGAGAACATGGTGTAGACTAGTGTAGCTACCCCATACATATGAGCTATATATGGAAAGGGTTTCAGACACTTGTCTAAACCTAGTTCTTGAACATCTAGGTTCTAACCAAGAGACTAAGTCAAACCTTATTCCTATATAACAACTTACTAAGTTTCTAAGGTTTAAAGTGAAAGGTGAGATTTAGGTTTAATGTTTCATGGTGAGCAATTGTTAGGTGTAGCTATTGTTCATGCTCTGATACCAACTGTAACGTCCCCGGATTTTCACCTTCTCAAAACCCATGGAGATGAGAAGACAAAATTCGAAAACGTTAGCAATTATATCAAAGAGCGATGCGGAAGCATAATACGCATACATGAACATACAATTACAACATACACCATAACATTTCTCAGCATTCAACATGTATATTACAAAGTGAATTACATTTACATATTCAAAGAAGATTTATAAGTCTATGAATATGTATGCTAATTCAGGATCTACACAATAGGTACAACATGGACAACTGCTCACTTGCTTTCTTTTTCTCCCATGCTAGCTCTGAACCTAAAACATACGTGAAACAACGAATCAACACACAAGGTGTTGTGTACGTGGGTAGAAAGATACATACTAATATGTTTGCATAATTGAAATAACTTGAGAAAGAAAGAGTAAAAGAAAACATTATTTAAAGCGATAATCAGGTAAACATTCCTTTTATTGCTTTCACTTTGATGCAGTTGTACTACACATACTTGCACTTGACTTACATCTAGTGTGGGCAATATAGTATCATCATACATCTAACATGGGCCAAGGAATCATACATCCATGTTAGGCAACATACATCCACACCAGGCTATGTGCTCTAGTAGCTACAGCTCATCATACTCATTTATGTTCTATTAGATTTGGCAAAGTATAACTCATACTATTTCAACCAAGCAATCATATCCAAATACGAGCATTCAAGATATTGCATATCATAGGCAACCAGAAAACTAGTCTTATACTTAATAAATCCCACGTACCTGAGCTCAGAGATTTCTAATCATTCTTGCTCATCTAGATATCCGGTCATCACCTGATTAAGACAAGACCACATACTATCATCAGATTCTCATCATCTTAACCCTAATCCTGTTCATTAGGGTTTATATTATCTCATTAGGATATTCCAATGTTTACTTGCATTATTGTCTTATATTTATCTTACTGGTGTCATTTTCCAGATTATGATTCATTATCTGAATATTAGGTCCCATATCCTTTTTGGTGCACATATTAATCCTAGTTTATATACATTATTCAAGTTAGGGTTACAACCCATGTATCAAGGTTCATCTTCTTACAACATGAATTTTGTGTACAAAAATTGGTCTCATATTTACATATTATCTTTCAATTATAGATATGAGAATGTGATGTGAAATTCATCATTTATTGAGCATGTATGCATTAATTGCATTATCTTTAGTGTTATTAGCCCTAATTAGCCATATTAATCAAATTATATGGTTTTGTACATCAACATGACCATATTTGACATCATATGCATCATAAACATGATTATATACTTACTAACATTTTTCCATAATTTAATATCATCATTTGGTATTTATTACTCATGAACTAAGCATTTTACAACTAATAAGATATCACTGATATTAGTGCACAAAAAGCCTGATATTATGATTTCATATTGTTCTACACATTTTTCTAAGAATTTTGGTATATTATTTGTATTTTTCTGATCAACAGGCTATTTACTACAAATTATCCAAGATTTCAGTATTTTCTGGGATTTACCTTTTTCCAGCCACTTGGGTGTCCCCACGTGTCCAGCAAGACTCCTGGGCTCATGTTGAGCCAGCCGATTCGCTGGTTTCTGGACCGGTTCGTAGTTCAACAAGGTGGGGTGCGGCCCTCTGTTTGGCTACCAGTGACCTATCGCTGGTTCGCTTTCACAGATCGCCCCGCTCGCCCTCAAGCCCCGCATTCGCAACGTTGGGTCATGTCTTCTGCCTCCGCGAGGTCTAGGTCTGATGAGTTCTCCATCGAGCTCCAAGCTTCCGGTGTCGAGGATCACGCTTGATTTGGGTTCAAAGAAGAATGAAGCCCTACATCGGTGATGGTTGGTGGCAAGGTGGGGCTCAGCCTCCCGCTCACCCTCTATTCCAGCCGCTGCCATCAGTTGGGCGGCGGAAAAGAGGCTTCTGCTCTTAGATCGACTCATGACCTTCCCTTCTTCGTGTTCTCCTTAACCCGTGTGGTACACGACAGTCTGTGTTCAGTGTGTGCACGTAGCCACCGCCCTAAAGGAAAGGCACACAACTTCTTCCTTGGCTCACTCTGGGTGCCGCCGCAGGAGAAAGCTCTGGCGGCTATGAGAGAGAGCCCGACTCTGTACTGGGATGATGTCTGCCTCATCTCCTTCACGGTGGTGGAAGCAGTCTGGATGGAAGCCTGTGGACCACCTGTTAGGTCCCTTCAATCCCATGTCTGGTTGGCAGTCACGACGGCACCACGAAGAAGGAAGAGGAAGGGGATAGGTTCTAGACGACCATCATGCATAGAAATATGTTCAGGTGAAGACTGGAACCTGCAAAAAATCCTCATGTCTCCAGAATTGTTGTGGAGCCTTTACCCATTCTCCCAATCTATGGATGCTACAACAGGATATGTCTCTTCTGCCATGGACTGAAGGCAGTGAGATCGGAAATGCCATTGGAACCCAATGTGCCAAGTTTTGAAGAGTCCTCTTCATCTTCTACTAAACCTAGCATGGTGAACAAAAATGGTGGTCCTAAACCTCTCGTGCCCATTGTAGCTACCACCTGTGAGAGACGATGGAAAAGGTTGGATGAAGGAGGCTCCAATCTTGAGTGAGGGGTCTGTTTTCTCTAAGTGCTCTACTAATCTTGGTTCTTCGGTCTAAGTTCGGTTTGGTTGCCCCCCACCTTCATTGGATCTAGATCACACCTCATCCAAGTTTGTTCCTCCATTCCCGGAGGTTAGGGACGACATTCCACTGCTTTGGATGAGCGCCTGGAATGGTGCCACATAGCCCATCAATGAAAAGGCCATGTGACAGGGCTATTAAATCGAACTATGCTCTCTCTATATATATTAAAAAAACATGATCATTTATAAATTTCAATAACTTCAAACTCTTATATCCTCTAGCACAAAAGTCCAATAGAACTGAAACTTGAACCATGGGTTCGTCATCACACAAACCCTCTTATCAATAAATTTGAAACTAGAAATCTAACATTTGATCATCTAACTTAACTCATTCAATACCCTCAAAAATAAGTGTGCAAACCTCAACTATAAATCAATTATTCACCAAACCTTGATGAAACATTTTAATCTCATTATCTCGATCACCATGCATTCCAGTATTCATAATTAAACCATCTGGATTCCTATATACCCTAATTGATACACGATGTCATAATTACTCCAAAGTGGTACATATATAAAGATATTGGGCTTAAGATACACATCAAATATCCGCCAAATCCGCAACATAACTCCAACTTGTTTAATTTTACTATATAACACATCATGATCCATCAATATCTACTTTATTTTTAGGTTTGTCTTCAAGAACTATATTGAGTATGAAAATCCTAAAATTTAGGGTCATCACATTCACCCTACCTTATTTGGAATTTCGTCCTCGAAATTCATTTAATCTCATCCTTAAGAGGCTATTTTGGGGTCGAACTTCATATACATCATTACTTCTTAGGTTCTAAGATCACCATAGTTGCATGCACTCTAAGTTGTCATCTTAGGGTGTTATAGTTTCTTGGGTGGGTCCACCCTACCATATATATATGTGGAAGCATCACTTAAAGTCTTAGCCATAACATGACATTATGATATCTTCGGATTACATCACCCCTAAGGATACAGGTTTTGTTCACCCTTTTAAAGTTCAAGAGGAATTCATTTATATGCCATGGTATTCAGATCATTCAAATCTAACATCATTAACATCTTACAATGATTTCAGCATTAGCGGAGATTTATCTTCATCCTTGATATTAGAATTTTCTACTTAAGAAGGGCTTTACGTATCATGTTTGACCATTAGGGTTTCACCCTATGGTGTGATATTCTTACGCGACTTAGAAGCACACATTGAGAAGGATCAAAGTTACAAACTATATTTCTGATCATATATCCTATGATCCAAAAATATCTTTATATCAAGTTCATGAGTTCAAATTTTTAGGTCTTGCATGTATTATGTGAAGGGAAAAGAGAATATACTGAGTTTATCCCATAATCTCAGCATCATATCTTTCATGTTTCATATGAAGGAGGAGAGAATATTTTAAAGTCAAACTTATCATGATTTCAATCTTGGGTACTACATGTATGATATAGGGGGGGGGGGAATATAGAATAGGTCAAGCTTATACGAGTGACTCCTCATATATAAATCTTCTACGTAGCTCAAGTGAGGTTTCTATCATCATATATTAAGAAAGAGAAGAAGAAGGGAGAACATTTATTTTGAGTATCTTTTGCACAAAGCATCATACTCTCATAACTAGAGTTCATATATTACCTCACTTGCAACTAATGATGAGATTCACAAAATATGTCACTCCAGCTAGGACCTAACTCAGCCAAAGGATTGACTTAATCATATGGGTCATCTATCCTTTCTTTTATTTTACCCATTTCTCACATATAGATTTGAATCATGCATAAGGACTCAACTCAACACTCAAGAGTAATCTAGTGTAGGACTTTTTTTTAACACATATCTCATATATTGGAGGCTAGGTCCTATGACCTTCTCCCTGTGGGTCTTACTCTCTCTAGAGTTCACCACATATCTCATCCTACCACTACACATCCTCCTTATATAAGAGCTTGAGGCTCATGCACACTCATCTCTATCTTAACTTAGCTTATCTTAAGTAGGGAAAAGGGAATGTGCTTTCATCATCGTGACTTAGCATAGATCCTCCCAAGAGTGGATTCAGCTCATATGAAACTCAAATCTTAATAAGGAAACTTATACCATCATAGATCAACTTAGGTAAGATTCTAAATACTTATTTCCTTCATCTTTCTTTTGTCTATCTATCTATCACATAACCTTATGAGGCTCTAGACATCTAATCTAGATCTATTCTCTCTTCTAGACTGATGTCACTCCCTTTCACTTAAATTGCATGAACACCCACTACTCTCCTGTGTGAGGGACACATTTTTATATTTACATACATATAATAAAATATTATATAGTTTTTCTCTGAGAAAGAAGGTGTCAGAGAAAACTGTCGAGGTGCAAGCCAATTGGGAAACAAAACCAGACCAGCAAACTCGAGTGTCCAACACACAGTAGATAGTCTGGTGCCATGTAACCTAGTGAAATGGTGAGAACATGGTGTAGACTAGTGTAGCTACCCCATACATATGAGCTCTATATGGAAAGGGTTTCAGACACTTGTCTAAACCTAGTTCTCGAACATCTAGGTTCTAACCTAGAGACTAAGTCAAACCTTATTCCTATAGAACAACTTACTAAGTTTCTAAGGTTTAAAGTGAAAGGTGAGATTTAGGTTTAATGTTTCATGGTGAGCAATTGTTAGGTGTAGCTATTGTTCATGCTCTGATACCAACTGTAACGTCCCCGGATTTTCACCTTCTAAAAACCCCATGGAGATGAGAAGACAAAATCTGAAAACGTTAGCAATTATATCAAAGAGCGATGTGGAAGCATAATACGCATACATGAACATACAACTATAACTTACACCATAACATTTCTCAGCATTCAACATTTATATTACAAAGTGAATTACATTTACATATTAAAAGAAGATTTACAAGTCTATGAACATGTATGCTAATTCAGGATCTACACAATAGGTACAACCTGGACAACTGCTCACTTCCTTTCTTTTTCTCCCATGCTAGCTCTGAACCTAAAACATACGTGAAACAACGAATCAACACACAAGGTGTTGTGTACGTGGGTAGAAAGATACATACTAATATGTTTGCATAATTGAAATAACTTGAGAAAGAAAGAGTAAGAGAAAACATTATTTAAAGTGATAATCAGGTAAACATTCCTTTTATTGCTTTCACTTTGATGCAGTTGTACTACACATACTTGCACTTGACTTACATCTAGTGTGGGCAATATAGTATCATCATACATCTAACATGGGCCAAGGAATTATACATCCATGTTAGGCAACATACATCCACACCAGGCTATGTGCTCTAGTAGCTACAACTCATCATACTCATTTATGTTCTATTAGATTTTGTGAAGTATAACTCATACTAGTTCAACCAAGCAATCATATCCAAATACGAGCATTCAAGATATTGCATATCATAGGCAACCAGAAAACTAGTCTTATACTTAATAAATCCCACGTACCTGAGCTCAGAGATTTCTAATCATTCTTGCTCATCTAGATATCCGTTCATCACCTGATTAAGACAAGACCACATACTATCATCATATTCTCATCATCTTAACCCTAGTCGTGTTCATTAGGGTTTATATTATCTCATTAGGATATTCCAATGTTTACTTGCATTATTGTCTTATATTTATCTTACTGGTGTCATTTTCCATATTATGATTCATTATCTGAATATTAGGTCCCATATCCTTTTTGGTGCACATATTAACCCTAGTTTATATACATTATTCAAGTTAGGGTTACAACCCATGTATCAAGGTTCATCTTCTTACAACATGAATTTCGTGTACAAAAATTGGTCTCATATTTACATATTATCTTTCAATTACATATATGAGAATGTTCTGTGAAATTCATCATTTATTGAGCATGTATGCATTAATTGCATTAACTTTAGTGTTATTAGCCCTAATTAGCCATATTAATCAAATTATATGGTTTTGTACATCAACATGACCATATTTGACATCATATGCATCATAAACATGATTATAGACTTACTAACATTTTTCCATAATTTAATATCATCATTTGGTATTTATTACTCATGAACTAAGCATTTTACAACTAATACGATATCACTGATATTAGTGCGCCAAAAGCCTGATATTATGATTTCATATTGTTTTACACATTTTTCTGAGAATTTCGGTATATTATTTGTATTTTTCTGATCAACAGGCTATTTACTACGAATTATCCAAGATTTCAGTATTTTCTGGGATTTACCTTTTTCCAGCCACTTGGGTGTCCCCACGTGTCCAACAAGACTCCTGGGCTCATGTTGAGCCAGCCGGTTTGCTAGTTTCTGGACCGGTCCGCAGTTCAACAAGGTGGGGTGCGGCCCTCTATTTGGCTACCAGTGACCTATCGCTGGTTCGCTTTCACAGATCGCCCCGCTCGCCCTCAAGCCCCGCGTTCACAACGCTGAGTCCTGTCTTCCGCCTCCACGAGGTCTAGGTCGGATGAGTTCTCCATCGAGCTCCAAGCTTCCGTCGTCGAGGATCACGCTTGATTTGGGTTCAAAGAAGAATGAAGCCCTACATCGGCGATGGCTGGTGGCAAGGTGGTGCTCAGCCTCCCGCTCACCCTCTATTCCAGCCGATGCCATTAGTTGGGCGGCAGAAAAGAGGCTTCTTCTCTTAGATCGGCTCACGACCTTCCCTTCTTCATGTTCTCCTTAACCCATGTGGTACACAGTGGTCTCTTTTCAGTGTCTGCACGTAGTCGCCGCCCTAAAGGAAAGGCACACAGCTTCTTCCTTGGCTCACTCTGGGCGCCGCCGCAAGAGAAAGCTCTGGCGGCTGTGAGCGAGAGCCCGACTCTGTACTGGGATGATATCTGCCTCATCTCCTTCATGGTGATGGAAGTAGTCTGGATAGAAGCCTGCGGACCACCTGTTAGGTCCCTTCAATCCCATGTCTGGTTGGCAGTCATGACGGCGCCACGAAGAAGGAAGAGGAAGGGGATAGGTTCTAGACGACCATCATGCATAGAAATATGTTCAGGTGAAGACTGGAACCTGCAAAAACTCCTCATGTCTCCAGAATTTTTGTGGAGCCTTTACCCATTCTCCCAAGCTCCGGATGCTACAATAGGATATGTCTCTTCCGCCATGGACTGAAGGCAGTGAGATCGGAAATACCATTGGAACCCAATGTGCCAAGTTTTGAAGAGTCCTCTTCATCTTGTACTGAACCTGGCATGGTGAACAAAAATGGTGGTCCTGAACCTCTCGTGCCCATTGTAGCTACCACCTGTGAGAGACGATGGAAAAGGTTGGATGAAGGAGGCTCCAATCTTGAGTGAGGGGTCAGTTTTCTCTAAGTGCTCTACTAATCTTGGTTCTTCGGTCTAAGTTCGGTTTGGTTGCCCCCCACCTTCATCGGATCTAGATCACACCTCATCCAAGTTTGTTCCTCCATTCCCAGAGGTTAGGGACGACATTCCACTGCTTTGGATGAACGCCTGGAATGGTGCCACATAGCCCATCAATGAAAAGGCCATGTGATAGGGCTATTAAATCGAACTATGCTCTCTCTATATATATTAAAAAAAACATGATCATTTATAAATTTCAATAACTTCAAACTCTTGTATCCTCTAGCACAAAAGTCCAATAGAACTGAAACTTGAACCATGGGTTCATCATCACACAAACCCTCTTATCAATAAATTTTAAACTAGAAATCCAACATTTGATCATCTAACTTAACTCATTCAATACCCTCAAAAATAAGTGTGCAAACCTCAACTATAAATCAATTATTCACCAAACCTTGATGAAACATTTTAATCTCATTATCTCGATCACCATGCATTCCAGTATTCATAATTAAACCATCTGGATTCCTATATACCCTAATTGATACACGATGTCATAATTACTCCAAAGTGGTACATATATAAAGATATTGGGCTTAAGATACAAATCAAATATCTGCCAAATCCGCAACATAACTCCAACTTGTTTAATTTTACTATATAACACATCATGATCCATCAATATCTACTTTATTTTTAGGTTTGTCTTCAAGAACTACATTGAGTATGAAAATCCTAAAATTCAGGGTCATCACAATATGCATCCTTCCAAGTGCTTAGTCTCATTAAGATCACTTAGTTAAGTCTGACTCCAAAGCCAACATGATACTAATGCACCCTACTTGGTAAGCCAACATAACTACCATCATACTTCCACGATATGGACAGTGCATCATGCTTGGTGTGACCACACTTAGTCGATCAAGCTTTTCATGTGTGTTGCTAATGGAAAGCATCTAAGACTTGATATTTTTTATTCAGGGATTTCTTTATATATATATATATATATATATATATATATATATATATATATATATATATATATATATATATATATATATATATATATCCAATCCCCGTGTACTATAGTATGTATCATATACATGTTATATCCCACAAACGAAAACATGTAATTAAAACATAAGTGATGGTTATGGCCATACTAATGTAATCCCTTAGAGCCACAAGGAACTACTACCCTAAGGTCTACATCACATGCAACTACAATTTGTTGATGAAGATCTATGCTTGTACCTATCTGGATTGATCAATTCAACTTTTAAACGGATCGGCTCACATCCTGGTCAATCAGTTGGTCTGTCAGATCAATAGTCTGGACCCCAGTCCAAATGACGTTTAGACACCTCCAAATGCTCAGTTGGGCTACCAGTTGATCGGTTCGCCTCCTCCTATCATCTGTCCTCCTCGGTCCTCCATATGATTGGCTCGTCTTCTGAAATAGGAGGTTCGTTTGGCGATGAACGTCTTTTTTGTTATAATAAGAATTAAAACTAACCTAATCCATTTACATATTGCATTGTAATAGAGAAACCTCGAGTTACATTCGAGGGGAGCATAGGAAGGAGAGAATAATACATTTATACATGGAAGAAGAAGATAGAGGTTTGGTATGCACACTGAGATGTAAATAGGAATAAACAACCACAACCAACCAAGCACAGACAACTAGTATTATTGGCCATAACCATACTACACATCCACCATCAAAACCAATTTTAGGGTGACATGTGTAAATTGTATATATATCATAGCATATATATATTAGTTGGGATTGTATGTGGTATTTAATTGAGTATGCACATTATTTATTTTAATTATTCGCATTGTATGTAATAAATATAAAGATGAAAACTAAAATTTGATCATATCGATTAAATTCCAAAGCATAGTAAAGTGGCATGGCTCATATAGCACTGTAGGGAAATATGGCTACACAATAGGTAGCGGAAACATCTGCCATATTCCCCTTTGAACAGTTGATGTGTTAGTAATTATGTAATGGGGAGGGTGGTTTATGGGGTCATACCTCATCCTAGAGCAAGTCCAGCAACAATTCCCTCGCATTAGTGTGTGCCTTTCTTCAAGTCCTACCTGGACAACATCAGCAGTAGCCTCCTAGTTGATCACCATGAATAGAAGTTGACCTTATCCTCCTAGCAGCTGGAAGCATCCTCCTCATTACTATAGTGATCCACACAGACCACCAAGAACTCCTATCTTTCTATAGGAATGGATAGGAAGGAGTTATCCCTTCTAGTCGGTGTAGTAGCACCAACTTACTCTCCCACAATTGTTCTCCCTTGATATCCCTCACTTTGATGGGTAGAACTTGCTCAGGTTATCTCGATTACCACAACCAGAGAAGGAAATACTTGTCAGAATGATTGATGTGTCTGAGAATCCCCAATACCCCTTTATTTATAGGAGGGTCAGGGTCAAGGTTCCCAGTCTGAGCGGGAGTCAAAGGGGATGGAATTTCACAATTTTTGCATAGGTGAACCAGTTGGTATTTGATTTGATGGGTTCAATCATTGAACTAGTCATTTCACTATATTTCCCAATCACAATTGTATTTGCAATTAATATTCAATCAATGCACAACATGATGTCAATATTAATCCTTGATCCAATTGAATTGATCAACCAAACAGTCAGTTCACAACCTAAACTAGTCGGTTCATGGACTTGAGCTAATAGGTTCACTTCCTAAACCGGCCGGTTTATATACTAGATTGCCAATGTGGTTGACCGTCCAGTCAGTCAGTATTCAACCAATGTTGCTTAAATTGAATACCTAACTCTTTGGTAATTAAGTTTAAACTATATTCATGAATAAACTCCTATTTCAAGTGTATCCTACATGTGTGACCCTATAGTTCCAAGTTATGTTGGTAGTGAATCTCCATAACTAATTTATGGCATCACAAGCAATGAGCAGTATCTAGCAACACATCATTGCTACCCAAGTAATCAAAAAGTTGGAGAACAACTTCCACCTTCAATCTGTAGTCGGTGTTATTGTTATTGTATCCTTTGTCACTGATATCTAGATTGAACTTGGGGCATGGAATCGTCATCCTCTCAATGTTTAATCCATCTTCCTTAAACTAGAGCAGACTGTATGAGATATATATGAACTCAATATCATATATTGATTCACATGTGCATCTGCATGTTTTTCTTAGTCTCACTTATCAAGTGGAAAGGATATCAAACTCTTGTAGGAGGGACAAATCCCATCTACGTCACTCACAGTCATCCCCATATGTCACCATGCACCCGAACACCACCTATATGGCAACCCTTATTCAAGGTCACAGTGGATGATTTCAAAGCACGTCGAACGATGTGTGATGAGTGTAATGACTTCAAGTTTAAGAACCACAATCACCACCATCACTGTGAGAGAGGTTTCTTACTACCAATTACGGTTTCTATGTGTCACTCTCAAGGTGGGTTTGTCTGATAAACTGTTCTCTAACAAGTATTTATGTGTTTGGTTTGATATCACATATCATGATTTAATGAGATTCTATCATCAACCAACACACACTCTAGTCTTATCTGTCATTTACGTCTATCAACCTTCCAAAATAACACCTGACTAGGGACATAACAAGAATGTGCATACTCTTGACATATGTATGATCTCATTGTTCAAGTCCTCAACATGAAGACAAACGTCATTGAGTGACATGATTCTTTAGGCATTCATTATGTTTTATCATTATCTCATAACTCATTGAAATAGAATAAATTGGAAGATTTACTTTATTATTAATCAAATTATTTACAAGATATGTCATCACAATTATCAAATGATTGGCTCTCTGGGCATACATAACAACAATTATAGGTAGATACCACATCACCTTGGTAGGAGAGCCAGTTTTGGACTTACTTGAAGTCTTCATTTTGTACATTGAAGCCCCACATTTTGGATAATATTTTAAATCAATATAGTCATTTTAAAATGATAAATAGTCATTCGAGTTTTCATATATCTTCTTAGCCTTCATTCCCATTCGGAAAAAAACACCTTCATTTGTACTTAGAGAACAAACGGGGAAGTACTGACAAAACAGCTTAAAAACTGAATACATTAGACACTTACATCCTAAGTGAGATTAAGTATTCAAGAACAGTCCCAAACTAGGGACTATCCAAGATTTATTCCTAGTGAGTAAATCTCACACGGGTGTTTAGTCCAACAAAACACATGTCTAAATTACGATCTATGGTTTAGAATTTAGTTAAATAGAACAAATTCAGTCCAAATCAAGCTAATTTCAATAATTCGTATCAAATCTATTTAATTAATTCTTAGGTGTGATTATTTATCCATAAAACATGAAAATTGGACTATAAATGAAATTATGTAAGTAGATATACATGAATTCTAACTATGCAAGTATGATTTATCTAATTTCCAAATGTAAACCCTAGTTATATTTCATCACTCAATTGATGTCAATTTAGATAAATTCATATCAATCTTTCACTGATATCAAGTCAATTAAATAATTATACAACAATGTGCTCAACAAATAATTATAAAATAATGCACTTAACATATATTGGAAGTATACAAAGAGAAAAAGGAGAAGAAATACCTTCCATGATAGGAGCATAGGGCGCACTCATAGTACTAGCGAAGGGTACAAGTAGCAGTAGCGGGAATGGTAGTAGGGCTAGAAGCAAGCAAGAAATGGAGATAATGGCAACAACGACAGTAGCAGTGGTAGAGGCAACGACAACAGTAATGGCAGAGGTGATGGTGCGAAAAGAAATAGTAGGCAACGATGGAGATAAGTAATAGAAGTAATGGTGGTGGCAAGCAACAAAGGTGATAGCAAGGCAGTGGATGGTGACATCTTAAACTAGGGCAGACACGGCGGTGTCGAGGCGGTAATGGTGGTGAAGGTTGCAATTGAGGCAACAATGATGGTTGGAAGAAAGTTAGATCGTCATCATCACCATCCCTAGAGCTATGGATTACACGCCATGAAATAGATAATGGGGGAAAGAAAGTTTTGTGGGTGTCAAATTGACGATGAAGACTTTAGTCATCAGTTGTTCGAGAAAAATAAACACCATAGTTCCATCACTGTCATCAATTATCTACCAACAAACTGACACCACATGTACTAATCCCCATAAAAACATTCCAACCTCGCTAAGACATGTGTCGTCAATTGTACTGGAAAATTTAAGCCATAGTGCAATCTTTTATCATTGGTTTTCCACCAAAAAATTGACACCATATGTACTTATCCCATTTAAAAAATGCCAACTTCACTAAGTTATGTATCATCAGTTTCAAGCTAAAAACTGAGGACATAACACAAATTGGGGGGAAATATTTTTCACGGGACACATGAAAGGAACCCTTTGTCATCGGTTCTTTAGAAAAATAGGCACCATATGGTTTTTAGAGGTGAAAGTTTTTACGGTGGGTGTGACCTACGGTGTAGGTTTTTATAGAGAGCAACTGATCGACAAAGTCTTTTTGGAGGCAAAATTTATTTCATGTGAATGGCTCTATCATCAATTTTTCTACAATCAATGTAATAGGCTTATACCAATTTTCACTAAAATTTTGAATTTTGCGGGCTATCTTAGACGTCAGTTTTTCACAATGAACCGACGTTATAATAAAAGTGGTACCCTATTTTTTATTAATCAGAAAGACTTAACCAATAGTGACGATTATACTTGACCAACCGACACTATAAGCATGTAGTGTCAGTATTATGTAAAAACTGACGTTAAGAAAAGTGACACCAGAGGTCAAAATATACTAGTGCAAAAAGTTAGTATTTCTTTAGCCTTATGTTTCTTTTTTTTTGTAATATTCTTCCTTAATTTGTTGTCTAGTACAAAAATTAGTTGATACAAGTCTCAACATATATCTTTTCTTTCCTTACCACCTTGTTCACAAGTAATTGTCTGCTTATTATGATCTTTACCTTTTTTGGTTATATGTGGTGATCTATCATGATGTGTATCTTATTTGATATAGCCTAACATTCTCAAATCCATACAATGCACGGGTATACCTAGTGTTTAGTTCCAAGTTAGCAATGTATTTTTTTCATTTCCCTTCTATTCGCACATGCCCCCATAGCAAGTGTTAATGAGTTAGAGAAAAATTGCTTCACATTTACTAAAATCTCTCCATTTTATCAAGCTATTATGATTCCCACTGCACAAATAGAGTTCATCCTTGAATAGGGCCACTAATGTCAAAGTCATCCACTACTTTATGAAGCATTTGATGTTAAGGGTTAGTCTGGTAGGATGTAATAAGGATGTTAACTATTATATTTCGAATAGACTTAGGTTTTTTTGTATATATTTCATCTATTTATGAATATATAGACAGCAAAGATAATGTTATTGATATGATGAGAAAGATATTAATAGTTTTCATTTTAGGACATACATGGACTTGGTTAGTCTTCACATCTGATAGTCATGCCCTTAGGCATAGAGGAGAAGAAGTTTATTATTTATTTCCCTGACATTTGATTTGGAATCAAGTGGAGATTTGTTATGTCTCGAAGAGTCCTAGTCCTAATCATAATCATAATCCTACATGATATGGCATTCCTATTTTGGGTCTTACCTTGGTTTGAGCTCAATTTGTGCTCCTACTTGAATTTGTCTTGGTATTCCTAATTGAAGTTGGAGATGGTTCTTTTTTTTGGGGGGGGGAGGCTATCTGTTCATCATGCCCTCCTATTGCATGCAAATTCAAAATTGCATTATAGAAATACGAATTTTGCAATAAATTAAATCTAGAAGTACTTATACCATTACGTAGTTCACTAGAAAAGAGGTTAAGAACCTCTTGGGGTGGTCTTGTATAGCTATAAGACCCATGTTTGTTTTTTAAGTGGTCTTTAGAGATCTAGCCTGCCACTTTATTTTAATCCCAACCCTTATAAATTAAAGACCAATCAACCTTCATTAACCTCTGGATATCAACCACCCAATTCGCATACTTCATGTTTAGGAAACTATCTTCATAAATCATTCTAATCGTGAACTGGTTATTAGTGGACACCACGATCCTTGGATACCCGCTTTCACATGCACCTTCCATGGAAAGTTTGATAGCCTAAAGCTTAGCCTCCAACATATCTCCAAAACTCCCAATATCGCTTACTCCTCTTATCCAGAAAACCTCACTGTCCCGAGCCACAATAGCAATAGGATCCCATGTACTTTTAACAGCTGCATCTGTATTCGGTCTGATACAATTCTCCGATGGCCTGGTCCATGTGTTACATACCTTCAACATTAATGGTAGAGTTGAATCCTTCCAATTGTCATTTACCATCTTACTTTCTTTGATAGTGAAGTTCATTTGGTGCTCTATTGGGGATTTCTTCTTTTCATATACCCATCCATTCTAAGCTTTCTAAATATACCAACAAGCTATTAAGAAGGTCTCGACATGACTAGTTTCCCTCTCAAGTTCCATTGGATCTCGTCCGAGAGATGTTGCTCGCCTCAAATTTGGTCATGTCAACATCTTTGAGAGATTGATGTCAAATATTTGTCACATTCACACAGTCTCTCAGTGCATGTAAAATAGTCTATTCATGACTATGGCACTTGCAACACCAAACATTTGTTGTCATCTTCCTTTTTGCTCATTCTTCATTGGTGAGGATGGAGTTATGGCTTACCATGCACATGAACATCTGAAATCTAGTAGGTACCTTCGCTCTCTAGATCCTCTACCATTTGCCATCATGCTTAACCTCTTTAGTCTCCCCGATAACCACATAAGATGACTTGATAGAGAACCTATCATTCACATTAAGCTTCCAAGTACGTAGATCAGGTGTGGGATTTTGGGAGGGTGGGTTAACTCTTAGGATTTGATCAATCGTGCCTCATGTTTTGGAATCGTACTAATATTGATTATTCCTAATAGAAGCCTTGAATCTTGAAGTCTATATATAGGGCCCTTGGGCCATTGAGTTTCTTTTACCAATGAGTTTCTTCGATTTTTGAATGTATCCTTCTCAATATTTTTGAGTTCTCTTTTTGATAGATCTCTCATTTGTAATCTTCTTACAATAGTGAACTTTTCTATGTAGTGGGTCATCTAGAATGAACCACGTAAATCTCAAATTTATTCTTTGTGTGGACGGTTGTACTTCTTGTAGATACCTACATTGTTTGTTATTCATTCTATTGCTCCAAATCAACATAGTTTGCTAAGTAAAATTATGTAATACATTCATAACTTGTTATAAAATTACATTGAACCAGACACGATTTAAAAATTGCTACAAGGATGAGAAGTGGTCTTGCATACAGGATGGGGGAGGTTCTTCCGGAAAAGTTTGTATATAAGCTAAAAGATGGAAATTGTAGCATAATGATACATAGTAAAGATGTTGATATCTGGAATCACTCAGCACTTATATGAAAAATAATATAAATATTCATGCAGGCGGCCTCTACTTTTGATTATGAGCTTTGCTATGTAGCACCAATATCAGACAGATTCTACAACCTTTTTGGCTTCTAGTACACAGACTCAAATGCAGCGCCATTACAACTACAATTTGAAGCAGCGGTCTTCCTGAGACGCTAGCATCTTTTGGCTAGAAAACATGTACGTGGGGAGAGAGAGGGTGGTTAGAGGAGAGAAAAAAGAGCATAGAGTAAGTGGTTGGAAGAAAAAGAAAAAAGGAAGAGTATAAGAGAGAGGACTGGAGAGAGAGAGAGGTTGGACGGAGAGAGAAAATAAGAGAGAGAGATTTATTTTACTAATAACTTTCAAACTTTTAGGTATCTTTTAACAAAATAAAAACCATTAGATTTCTTATGAAAAATACAATCCAATAAGACTAATTTCGACATATTTTGAAAAATATAATATGCAATCTAAAATAAATAAAAAAGATAAAAAAATAGTATCATTAACTTATTTTTTAATAAATTGTTATCTCTGATCTGATTTTTTTATTGTTGGTCTGATGTCTTGAATATATCACTCATTATAATTTTATATATTGTGATGAGATAAAATAGCAGGGAGGAGGGAAGTAGTGTCAATTGTAATTATTTTTTAATCAAGTTGTTATCTCTTATAACGCATGGGCCCACTGCCCAATGCTCTAGTAGAGTTTCAAGAATGACGAATGGCCGCACAGACCACTACTAGCCTTAACTGCCTACTTAATCCACACTCACAATCAAGGCAGGATAAATTTCCCGACTGGTCACCCATCCTAGTACTACTCCAAGTCGAGCACGCTCAACTATGGAGTTCTTTAGTAATGGACTCCCGAAATACCTTTTAAGATCATTATATCTGAGGCCTCAAATCCTGGTATGTTACAATCTCCCCCACTTAGACTCTTGACGTCCTCGTCAACGCTCAACTATATGGCCTCATAATATTATCTCATTTTAGTGTAGACCCAGAATGGCCCATGGACACCCAACTCCCGATCACGGAATACCAGCACAAGGGTGGCTATGTCAACCATGGACAGCCATTTCCAACATGCCTGGACTGCACGGCTCAAGATTGGCATGTCACATGCCCATGTGGGTCCCACCTACTAGAAGGATTATGACTCTGATACCATTTGTAACGCATGGGCCCATTGCCCAGTGTTCTAGTAAAGTTTCAGAAGTGACGACTGGCCCCACAGACCACCACTAGCATTAACTGTGTGTTTTATCCACACTCACGCGTAAGCCAGGATAAACTTCCCGACTGATCACCCATCCTAGTACTACTCCAAGCCGAGCACGCTTAACTATGGAGTTCTTTAGTAATGGGCTCCCAGAAAAGGAGGTGCACCTTGGTGATATGAGTAGTACAATCATTCCTTTTAAGATCATTATATCCAAGGCCTCAAATCTTGGGATGTTACATCTCTCATCTAGTGTGTTTTTATCATTGTCAAAATTTTTGTTATCTCTAGTTGAACTTTTTGTTATCTCTACTCAAATTTTTTGTTGTCTCTAATCAAATTGTTTGTTATCTCAATGCAAAATATTTGTTATCTCTAGTCAATTTTTTTATTATCCAGTAAGTATAATTTTTTCTTAAAATTAGTTGTCATCTCTAATCAAACATTTTGTTATCTCTAATCAAATTGTTTGTTATCTCTAGGCAAAGTTTTTGGTTATCTCTAGTCAATTTTGTTATCTACTTACTATATTTTTTTCTTGAAATTAGTTATCTCTAGTCAAACTTTTTGTTATCTCTAATCAACTTATTTATTATCTCTAGATAATGTTTTTGTTATCTCTATTCAATTTTTTTGTTATCTAGTTAGTACAATTATTTCCTAAAATTAGTTGTTATCTCTAGTCAAATTGTTTGTTATTTCTGTATAAAGTTTTTGTTATCTCTAGTCAATTTTTTTATTATCCATATAGTATTTTTTTCTTAAAATTAGTTTCTATCTCTAATCAAACTTTTTTTTATCTCAAGTCAAATTGTTTGTTATCTCTAGGTAAAGTTTTTATTATCTCTATTTAATTTTTTTATCCAGTTAGTATAATTTTTTCTTAAAATTAGTTGTTATCTCTAGTCAATTTTTTTGTTATCTCTAGTGAAACTTTTTGTTATTTCTACTCAAATTCTTTGTTATATCTAGTGGAATTATTTGTTGTCTCTAGGCAAAGTTTTTGTTATCTATAGCTAATTTTTTTATTATCTTGTTAGTATAATTTCTTTCTTAAAATTAGTTGTAATCTCTAGTCAAACTTGCTATTATCTCTAGTCAAATTATTTTTTATCTAGTTAGTATATTTTTTTAAATTAGTTGTTATCTCTAGTCAAATTTTTTTTATTTCTACTTAAATTATCTATTATCTCTAGTCAAATTATTTGTTATCTATGATCTAGTTTGTTGTTATCTATGGTGCAATTTGTTGTTTGTAAGTGAGAGAAACTACAATGAATAAGAGGGAAGCAATATTTTTTTTAAAATTTAGCTATTCTAAGTTCCAACTTATTGTTGGTCTAATATGATGTTATCTTTAGTCCAATTTGTTGTTGTTGCTAGTCTGATTTGGTATTATTTAAGAGAGAGAAAATATGATGAATAATAGAGAAGTAGTATAATTAATTTTATTAAAATTAGTTGTTATCCCTAGTCCAATCGTTGTTATTTCTAGTTTAATTTGTTGTTATCTCTGGTCTAATTTATTATTTTCTGTTGGTTCAACTTATTGTCATAGGAGAGAAGTGATGTATTTAGTTATTTAACTTAGTTTCAAAAAAATGTCGAGATTAGTCTTATTAGAATGCATTTTTCATCAGAAATCTAACTGTTTTTATTTCGTTTAAAAATGCACAACGGTTTGAAAATTATTAGCAAATAAATATATCTTTCATTATTTGTCTCTCTCCTTTCTGTAAATCGTTCTCTCTCAAGTTCTCATTCTCACTCTCTCTCTCTCTCTCTCTCTCTCTCTCTCTCTCTCTCTTCAGCCAACTACTTGTCCTTTTGTTTAGAGATAATAACTTGATTAAAGAAATAAGTTAATGATATTACTTCCCTCATCTTCCTTATTTTAGATTATATGTTATATTTTTCAAAAAAATGTCGACATTAGTCTTATTAGAATCATTTTTTATCAAGCATCTCACAATTTTTATTTCGTTAAAAAATACATGATGATTTGAAAGTTATTAGTAAAATAAACATATCTCTCCTAATTTTTCTCTCTCTTTGCAACAACTCCTTCTCTCTCCGGTCCTCTCTCTCTCTCTCTCTCTCACTCCCCCTCTCTCTCTCTCTTCAGCCATATATCTATTTTTTTATTAAGCCAACAGCGGTCCCATAGTATTTGGGCAACGCGCTAGCAGCAAGTGGGGCAGCGTGCCAACAGCGGTCCCATAGTATTTGGGCAACGCGCTAGCAGCAAGTGGGGCAGCGTGCAAACTAGCAGTACAGAGGTTGCTAGAGGACAAAATTGGTGCTGATTTCTGGTCCGTTTTGGGGTTGTATATCATTTCTCTCGGGAAGGACAAGATCATCTGTAGTACACTGGCGGGGTAATAAGTAATAACTGCTATATTGACCTTGCTGAGTGCGGACTGAAAGTGAACGCCACCACTTGAGGCTAGCCGTGATCTAGATGTGGTAGTGAAAAATGTGTTAGGTCCTAGAGCTGGTACCAATCGTCAAAACTAATTAAGATAGTGCTGCTCGATCTTGAGAAGAACTGAACTTTCGGCAGAGCGGATTCTTCAGGATAGCTTCTTAGCACCACAAGTTACATTGAGGCATTTAGAAAAACCCTTGGTAATCCCAAGGCAAGGTTGGTGGAGCAGCATTGTTTGTGGACTACGTTGAGTGCTTGTTACAACAAAAATGGAATAATTTTCGGTGATCATCCACCAGTATCAGTGGAGCTGTATGTTACGGCTAGTGACTTCTAACTATCGAATTCCTAGATTCAGCTAGCTCCTACCAACCGAAGTTGCGAATAAAAGAGTCGTACTCAGAAAATGGACGAAGTTACTATGAGTACGAGAAAACGTAATTCGATTTAGATCTTCCTAGAAGGCAAGTAGCCAACTACTGCTGGTTCCAGCCGTCCACTTGTTTGATAACAAGACAAGCAGTAGACGGTGGTGGTCTAATACTTAAGTAGTCCCGGACTGACGATCAAAAAAAAAAAGTAGTCCCGGACTGGGGTGACTGTTTTGATACTGACTTCCACGAAAGAACTGTCGGTCTCAGGATGAGATATATATCGACGTGCTGGAGTATTATGGAATGTTTGCGACCGGTTTAAAGCTTTGTAAGAGGTACTCCATTTGATGGACCGCGGCCGGAAGTTTGAAGTTGACTTTATCAGTATACCAACAAGGAAAGAATGCGCCTACATTTGGATTAGAAACAAGGCTGTCAAGGAGAAATATAACCAGCCCCACCCCAGACATTGTTTTTCCAATCTTATTCTCCATTTTCACTGTGATGCTTTGGGAGAGCCGCCATGCTCAAGGAATAACGTTGGTGGAGATAATAGATGACCGAATAGATAAACAACTCAAAGTGAGAACATTTTCTTCCATAAATTTGGTATTGAAAGAACATATGATATGCGACGGTGTTCCTATTACACACCTGTATTAAATTTCTGGTTGTTTTATTTAATTAATTGTTTTTCAGATATAATATAGCAGAAAAAATTATGTCCCAGACACATTGTGTATATCTTTTGTAGTCACATTCAATCTCCAGTTTTTTCCTTCTTTTTGTATCAATTGAAAATGATTTTACAAAAGAGAAAGACCTTCCACAACCATTGTAATACAAAAAGTAATAGTTTTAATGCTATGATGTTGGTAATATTTGTCAAATGATAATTTCACATTTCTACAATTGCCTTACTTCAACTAGATGTCAACGCTTTAGCAGAGTACGTGTTCTTTATCCGAAACATATTTAAGTGTTGGTTGTTAAATAAGGAAGTGTTTGTCTCACCGATTCTTACATGGAGACTTATCCCCCACTGTTGATAACAAAAAACAAAACCACGATGTTTTTTCAATTCATGTAGATATCATGGACGGTGGTAAAAAAAATTGTGCCCGATTATGTATTTTTATGTGATTCTAGGCATCATAAGTGTTCGTTATTGAGTAATTGTCCATGTAGCCTTTTAAAATATTATATTAATTCAATATATGTTAATACATATATACGTATAAGCTATATTACATTATATTCACTAGTACATAACCGACCTTTAGTGTCGGTTATTTAAGGCTTTTAATGTCAGTTTCTAAGCGACACATATGTGGGCGACGCTAAAAGTCCAGCCGTGAACCGACGCCAAAACCCTTCGCGCGTCACCGAAAACGCTCCAGCAGGGCACTATAGGCGTCGGTTATTAGATAAGAAATCGACGCCATATACCTTCGCGCCACAGAAGGGCGTCATCTTGGGCACTATCAGCGTCGGTTATTAGATAAAAAAAACCGACGTCATATCACTCCCAACACGGCCGTGCTTGCCAGCACGGCCGTGCTGGCCAGCACGGCCGTGGTGTTAAGGAAATAGACGTCGGTTACGAGTAGAAACCGACACTGTAACTATGTGGCGTCGGTTTTATACAAATAACCGACGCCTATTTTTTATTTTTTTCTGTCAGTCTGCAGACCTGCTGTATGGCTGGTCGCAGGATGAGAAACCTGCAGTTCAGTTATGAACTGCAGGTTTTACGACATCCATTGATATCAGCCAACAACAGGCCACAAACTTGCAAAATTAACAACAAAAATATTCACACATTTAGCAATGCAACCTGCAGTTCCATTTGATTTTCACACATTTAGAAACATTCATGTAGCTA
The DNA here is from genome assembly GCA_963693085.1 of Alisma plantago-aquatica. Lineage (NCBI taxonomy): Eukaryota > Viridiplantae > Streptophyta > Magnoliopsida > Alismatales > Alismataceae > Alisma > Alisma plantago-aquatica. Next base: position 54,916,034 of record OY856411.1, read on the forward strand.
GCAATCTGTAGTTCCATTCATTTTCACGTTCACACATGTAGAAACATTCATATAACAACCAACAGTTTCATTCATTTTCACTCAAGACACATGTAGAAACATCCAGACATGTAGAAACATTCACACATATATTATGATTCAGAAATTCATTTACAAAATATCATTCTTTAGTCATTATTTGCTATCAACATCCCAATTATATGTTAAAACCCCCACTACTTGTATGGTTGTTGCTCATTCTTCTCTTACTTCATTTAATTCTCCCGTCGTATAGGGAGCATGTACATCTGGTAAGGCATTTTCTGTAGTGTGGTCAGTTGTAAACACCTGTAAAGAGAATGATGTATATATATAATTAATGAGCTATAAATAAGATTGATATATTTCATATTATCTAATGAGACTATATAATACCTCAGGAATAGTATCGATGTCCACTGCGGCATATTTGATAATCATGTGCATAAATTGCATCACATAGTATCCACATGCCCATCCGTTGTCTTCTGTAGCACACTATAAATTCAAACATACAAAATATTAAAAAATACAACTAATTAAGCATTGTTTACATAAATAATATATACATATATTGCAGTCGGGAACTTACTTTCACGTTCTTCTAAATTATTGGCTGGTTCTTTTTCGTGGGGACCTTTCCTCCATCCTTTTTGAACTCATGTAAACCCCTACATGTTAATGTAACACAGTATATTGCATAATTAAATAGTAATGTAATAACATATGTTAACGGATATGAAAATGAAATATTTCTCACCGGAATAATGTCATTTTCATTATGTGTCCATATTTTGAATTCAATTTACTCCCCTTAGGATATAGATAATAGACAGTGAACGTCTCGGGGACAATAACTAGTAACTCCCAATGCATACCACTAGAGGTAAAAAAGTTAAAAATTAATAAATCAAAATCCACTATAAAAATATAAATTTTTAAGTCCAAATTATAATAAATAAAGTAAACTTACTCTACATTGAATGGAGCTATTATCACCATCTTCTTATTTTGAGCAAAATTTGTAAAAGCCTCACAGCAGTATTGTTGAACTGACGGAGGGTCTTTAGCTACTAGACTAATTAAAGATGGAATCAAAAATCCTACATGTTCGAATGCAAAATCTGCACATATCTTGTCTAAGTAGCTGTAAAATATGTATTAATTACGCATGCATTAATAAATAAGAAACCAGATCACCAGATCCTACAGATGGTATATGGATGTATAAAGAAGATCTCACCTTATCCATAGCTCTATCACAGATGTATTTAGCCAATCATATCGAAACAACTCCAAAATATCTTGTATAAATAGTTTGCTTTCGTATGATTGACCTGCAACATCTGAATCTATAGAAACAATTATAGAGAAATTTATATCATGTTCGCCTAACCATATTGCCATACCCCTACAGTTAGGACCTAACGGGACAGGTAGGTCCTGTGGAACCCAAGTGGGTAATGTAGGAGGTGGAGGTGGAGGCCTAGATATTGTGGGTGTCTTCTTTTTAACCTGTATATATATATATATAATTTTAGATCAACTGACATCATATACACACACTAACAATTTAACGTAATGTAAATTTACCATACAGTTTCAGTAAAGAGGACATCTGCTTTTGGCCACAATATCACTCCGCCTTCTGCCTCACTAAGTGTGTCACAATCTGGGTGGGTATATGGCAATGGAAGATCCATCCACTTGGAGAATATATGTACCGGGCTCACACGAATCCAACCAGCTGGTAATGGAGACACGTGAAATATTTCCCCTGGTAGGGATGGGTAAGCCGACGCCTCTGCAACGACATATTCTTTACTTTTTAGACCGCATGGCTTCAACCCCTACAAATTTTTGTGTAAAGAATGTTATATACATATATACATATCATCTTTTTTTAAAATGACTACAATTTCATATATACATATCATCTTGAAAACATATCCTCTTGAATTAAAAAACTAGTTACTATGTCATAAAAATACTTACAGCGGATGTACTAGGTGGTGGGTCAAGATTACTCCCAACCTCTGTAGTAGGAGTAGAGCGGGATGCTATGATAGGTATTGTCTGCTGAGTGGCAGTCTGAGATGCCCGCCACTTTTTCAGTGCTTCTTCGAGTTTCCTATCAACTAGCTTATCTACCTATACATGGATAAAAGAAATGTTAGCTTATAATTATTGAATTCTCTTTTTACAGTAACATTATAAAGAAAGAATATGTTACCTCTTCTTGTGAAAGTCCCACTTTTGGGACATGTTTGCGTTGGGATGGCCCAAAAAAAGATTTGATGCCCACACCAGCGCCTGCAGCCCTAACACGTCTAGGATGCTCTGGGTTACCCAGAGCAACTGTCAATTCATCCCTTGTGCCCTCAGGGATGAACTTGTCTTGTTTCCTTAGCTCGTGTAGCTCCCGCTAATTGCCAAAACAAAAATTTGTAATTAAGTAAACACCAAAAATAATCAATATTCAAACGATTGTTGTAAGAGTTGTATTTTACCATTTTTGCAGCCGCCTCAGCAGTTGTGGGCTTCCTTATTTCTCCCTTCTTATTTTGCCTCCCATCTATCCAGACATCATGGTGAGGCAGAGGTGTGCTACATATAGTAGAGGACTCCTGAGTAGCAGCAGACTGAGCAGTAGCCTCAGACTGTAGTCTTTGGTGAATGCCTGCATACCCCTTTGGACCCATTGTGTGGTCATGCACATTCAGTGCAAGCCTTGATTTTTGTGCCTCACTGAGGGCCTAGTTAGTATGCACATTAATGATTTGGTTAGTAACAGTAAATGTTAATCTTGAATAGGTGAATACAACATATATTAATGAGATTGGGACTGACGCCTAATACCTTGAATTCATCAGTTTGTCTTGAAGCAACAAACGCGTCCCATTCTTCTTTATCCAGGAAGTTCCAATGTTCAGTGGCTGTCTTCTTCCTCTTGTCAGCTTTTTTTATATATTCTCAGGTGAGATTTGTCCTATAGTTCCTTAGGACTCTCCCACAGCGTTGCATCATGCATTTACGATGCAGCTTTTCATCCAATTCAAATATACTCTACAAAATATATAGAATTGATATTAACTAGTATCCAAAAAATTAGTAATCTACAAAATAGAATTGCAAATTAATAATAACTCACGCATAAATCCTTCCATATTACGTCTTTCTTCTCCTTAGAAACTTTATGCCAAGAATCTATCTTACAACCGCAATGGCTACGAGTAACATACCCAAGATATGAAACAAACGAATTGTGATTCACACCAGATTCATTTCCTACATTATCAAAATCTACAACAAGTTTGGGTCCATTGCCCTTTTGCACTATTAACTTCTTCATCATAGTGATGCCCCTTCTCTTGTCAACTTTTTGGTGCTACTAATCAAGTGCCTCAAGTGCTTCAGATGGTACATGTGCATCATCAACCTAAAATTTGACAAAATAAACACATTTACAAGATATAACTATAAATGGACATATAGATATAAATATATGATATATTTTTAAAACTTACATTGTGAGGCGGCGCATTGATGTCCTCACCCTCACGGTAATCATCAGCACGGTCATCAGGAGAATGCTCAGCCATCTGAAAATTCACATTCACATTGTAAAGTTCACATTGTAAAGTAATTAAAATTGTAAAGTAATTCACATTGTAAAGTAATTCAAATTGTAAAGTAATTCAAATTGTAAAGTTCACATTCACATTGTAAAGTTCACATCAGGAGATACTCAGTTTTGAACAACATATTAAATTTTCAGAATTTTTGAAAGACGTTTTGTATCACAACAGAACCTTGATCGGTCGAGTTCTGAGAGAGACAAACTTGACCGACCAGATTTTTCTGGAAAAATAAAAAAGACTAAAAAATGTTTATAATTAATTATTCCAAGCACCTTAATGAGTATATAGGACTGTATAATTAATTATTCCAAGCACCTTAATGAGTATATAGGACTCTATCACATTCAAATTGTAAAGTTCACATTCACATTGTAAAGTTCACATATTCAAAAAAATAAAACATATAAAAAAATATAAACATGCCTCTAATATTGCGATTTTTTATCAATTAACAATCCTTCATTGTGATCTCCGCGCACATAAAAGTCATCATTAGCTTCAATATTTTTTGGTGTTGGCAACCCAACTGAGAATGGACTGGAGTCATCATACTTATCATAGTACTATTCTTCATCTATAGGATCTTCAATGAACTGTCTTTTACCATGAAGAACAACCGACCATTTATCATTTACAGGATCATCGATATAAAATACTTGTTTCGCCTGTGATGCCAATATGAATGGTTCACCCTTCTCGCCAATCTTTTCAAAGTTCACTAAAGTGAAACCCAATTCATCCACTATAACTCCTTTGGTGTTATCAACCCAATTACATTTGAAGAGCAGAATTCTGAAATCTATGTAGTCAAACTCCCATATGTCTTCAATGACACCGTAATATGACATTTTAGCTTCACGTGGACTATTATCCTTTGCACTTGCAAAAAACATAGTCGATGCTTGAAGGGTGACCCCACTGTTTTGGACGACACTCTTATCATCTTGGCGCTTTGTGTAATATGTGAATCCATTAATGTCATACCCTTCATAAGACATAACAATCAATTTTGGTTTAAAGGTGAGGCATTTGATAGTTTCAGTAATATCATCTGGTGTTTGAGATAGTTGATGTAAGACTTTATCTTCAAACCACTTAATAAATGTCTTGTTATGCTCTCTAGCAAGCCACATTATATTGGCTCGAGGATATTGTCTCTTGATGAAATTAGTATGTTTCTCGATATAAACGTTCACTTCGTCCATGTTGTGTAAAATATACAAGTGACCTTGTTCCAACTGCTCACTGCTGATTACTTTCACACGTGATCCCAAAATTCCTTTGCCAAATTGCTCGTCAATATTCTTGTCATTATCAGGAGTGTCATTACCACTGAGAAAGTCATTGCAAAAATCCATAACCTCTCTCACCACATAACCCTCAATAATACTCCCTTCAGGCCGATAATGGTTTCGAACATCACTTTTAAAACGCTCATGTATCGTTCAAAGGGATACATCCAATGCAAGAAAATTGGTCCCAACATTTTCACTTCCCTAGTCAAGTGGACAACAAGATATACCATGATATCAAAGAACGACAGAGGAAAATACATCTCAAGCTGACATAGGGTAACAACCACTTCTCTTTGCAATTTATTGAGAGTATCAGGGTCAATAACTTTGCTGCACAGACTGTTAAAAAAGAAACAAAGTCTGGTGATTGCAAACCTTACATGCTTTGGCAATATAGATCTAATTGCCACAGGCAATATTTGTTGCATTAGAGTGTGACAATCATGAGATTTAAGACCTATCAACTTCAGATCTTTCATTGATATCAATCTACGGATGTTGGATGAGTAACCCTGTGGCACCTTAACATTTACCAAACATTCACAAAAAGCTTTCTTCTCCTTTCTAGACAATGTGTAACAAGCGGGAGGTAAGTATGTTCTCTGATTTTCCATTTCATGAAATTTTGTTAATTCTGACCTTATTCCCATTTCACGTAGGTCCAGTCTGGATTTTATCCCATCTTTAGTCTTACCTGGTATATTCAACAAAGTACCAATGACACTATCACAGACATTTTTCTCAACGTGCATGACATCGATACAATGCATCATTGTCAAAGAACTCCAATAAGGAAGATCCCAAAATATTGACTTCTTCTTGAATAAAGATTTTTCACTCCGTGTGGCCATAGTACATTGTGATCTCTTACCAAATTCATTGACAATGTCTTTTACTCTTTCATAAACAACCTCCCCTGGTATAGGTTTAGGTGCACTCCGTTCCTCATTCAATCCATTGAATGCTTTGCGCTTCCTATGATACGGATGGAATTTTGTAAGAAACCTTCGACGACCGAGATATACAGTCTTACCACCATATTTTAGTCTTGTTGAATCAGTGTTCTCTTCACATATAGGACACGTTTTAGCTCCTTTGACACTATATCCAGATAAATTCCCATATGCTGGAAAGTCATTAATAGTGCAAAACAACATAGCATGCAAACGAAATGTCTCTCTTCATGAAGCATCATAGGTCATCACACCTTCACCCCATAGTTTCTTTAAGTCATCAATCAGAGGTTCAAGATAAACATCGATGTCATTTCCAGGTTGTTTAGGGCCCGATATCAACAATGACAACATTATGTACTTATTTTTCATACACAGTCAGGGAGGAAGATTGTATATAACAAGCATGACTGGCCCAAGTGCTATGTTGTCTACTCAATGTCCCGTACAGATTCATCCCATCTGTACAAAGCCCAAGTCTTAGATTCCTGACTTCTTCACCAAATTCAGGGTACAATAGATCAATCTTCTTCCACTGTGGGGAATCAGACGTATGTCGTAGGATCCCATCATTATTTTTCTTAACATCTGCATGCCACCTCAAATTCTTCGCATCTATCAGATTGGCAAACAAGCGTTGAAACTGTGATATTATAGGTAGATACCACATCACCTTGGCAGGAGAACCAGTTTTGGACTCCCCCGAAGTCATCAATTTATACCGTGACGCACCACATTTTGGACAATCTTTCAAATCCGCATAGTCCTTTTGAAATAATACACAATCATTCAGGCATGCGTGTATCTTCTTGGCATCCATTCCCATTGGGCACAACAATTTCTTTACCTGGTATGTTGAGATTGGCAGCTCGTTTCCTTCAGGAAGCATTTCTTTCAACAAAGACAACAACGACGTGAAGCTTTTGTCGCTCCATCTATTGTTAGCTTTCAGCTTATACAATCTCAACATAGCTCTAAGCTTCATAAACTTAGTACAACATGTGTATAATGGTATCTCAGCATCATGCACAATGTTTCTAAAAATGGGAGGTGTATCGGTGTGCTCTACCCCACAACTATCCAGCATCGCATCAACGATGTCTACTAGAACTGGTTCATTCACATCTACGTCATCGTAGGCAATTTCTTCTTCCACACAAGCACCACAAGCACTGCTATCGACATCCACTGGTTTCGGGTTCGAAATCTCTCCATGCCAGTGCCATTCTGTATAGCCTTGTATAATCCCGTTGCACATGACATGACTTTTGATTTCGTCACCAGTGCTGACTTTCAAGTTGTTACCGCAATGCCTACATGGACAGTAGAACCTATCTCCAGGTTGTTTCCTATGTTCCTCAACAAATCAAATAAACTGGTCAAGACCAAAAATAAACTCTGGGGTGCAGCGATTGCGAATGGATATCCATGATCTATCCATTCTATGATCAAAGAGAAATCAAATATACATTACAACAAGATTAGGGTCTAGGGTTAACAAATACATGTGATGTCATTCTTATATATAATAAATGTGTACCACCTATCCCATTCTTGAACACCTAATCTCACTAGTAAGTGTATAATGTGTATTGGGTTTTCAAGAAAATTTCGGCAGCATTTCCCCGATGTTCTCTAAGTACATATGTACTTAGAGAACATCGGGGAAATGCTTCCGAAATTTTCTCAAAAACCCAATACACATTATACACTTACATCCTAAGCGAGATCAGGTGTTCAAGAACAGTCCCAAACCGGGGACTATCTAAGATTTACTCCTAATGAGTAAATCTTAGATGGGTTTCTAGGCCAACAAATACATGTGTTGTCATTCTTATACCTAAAATCCTAGTTCTTCAAGTTAGGGTGATTATTGATGTCTTTAAAAGCATGATTGGCAATTTAGGGAAAAGTTCATCATTTACATTCCAAGCATGTCACATGTGTGCATTACAGATCATCATTAAGGAAGAAGGGTGATTAGGATTCTCAATATACTCAACAATGAAACAAGTTACCAATTTCATAGTTAGGACGGTAGAGATACCCTAATTAAGATCCAGATCTAATGGTTCATAATGAGCTTGTGATAAAGTTACATCACTATAAAGTTACATCACTAGATGATTATATAATTTCAAAAGTAGTACACAAATAAATTCAAATGATTAGATAACTAAATAAAAACAGTAGACAAAAAAATACAAATAAGTAGATGAATAAATACAAATCTATTGATAAACTAATATAAATCCGTAGATGGTGATCAATTAATTGTTGAATCAGTACATAAATAAATAGAAACATTAGATGAATACATACAGATCAATTGAAAAATATAGTTAAATCAGTTGATAAATAAATTTCATTAAGTAGATGATTAAATCATAACAAAATCAATACATAAATAAACACAAATAAGTAAATAACTTAAAAAATAAATAAATAAATGCCCAGCAGCAGCCTAGGCGTGCCTTGGCACCGCCCAAGCAGCCGCCGGAGCAGAGGAAGAAGGAAGAAGGCAAGGCGGGCATACCTTGAGGGCAGACGAGAGCAGTGGCCAGAGCAAGACCTAGCAGCAGCTGGCAGCCGGCGCCGGCGGCGAGGAGAGGAGAGGAGCGGCGACGAGGGCGGAGAGGAGAGGACAGCAGCCACCGGCGGGGGCGGCGGCGAGGAGAGGAGAGGCGTCGGTGAGGAGCGGCGGTGGAAGGGAGAGCAGCAAGAGCGGCGGTGAGGGCATCGACCAGGAGTGCTGGCGGCGCGGGGGAGCAACGGCGGTCGGGGCAACGACAGAGGCGACGGCGGGGAGAAGAATCGCCAGACCTAGCTGAGTCGCAATGAAACAGAGACAATGGGGAAAAGAGATCTGTTTCGCGGGGCTATTAACTGTACCATAGGTGTCGGTTATTCAAATAAACTGACACATAAAATTAATAGTGTCGGTTCTCCACAAAAACTGACACCTATTCTCAACTATAGTCGTCGGTTGTAACTACAAAACAACCGACGTCTAAATACATATGTCGATTAAAAAAAATGTTCTCGATTAATGACCATAGTCGTCGGTGTCTTCTGACAACCGACGCTTAAAGGGTGTGAAAAATTCCCCACGGACAGCGCGGGAAAACTCATAAGCGTCGGTCATTGTGGTTAAACTGACGACCAAAATGTGCCCAATTTCTGTCTCGCGAATAACCTTTAGTCATCGGTTTATTATTTATCAACCGACGCCATATGTTAAATTTTGGAGGTAATTTTTTCCGCTGGAAATTTTGGATTTGGCGGTTAATTTTAGGCGTCGGTTTTTTATTAAGTAACTGACACTGAATAGAAGCGGTACCCATGTCTGGGCGCCCTTCATAGATTGGATGTCGGTTTATGTTATCAACCGACACTGTATAGTTTCAGTGTCGGTTTATTTATACAACCGACACCTATAAAAGTGACTTTATAAGCCATTTCTGTAGTAGTGATTATTGTGGTGCCCCAATTCCTTAACCTCTTTTGCCAAGCAACTGTGGGTGGCTGGCCCCAGATCGCCACTAAGTAAGCCACCCCCAGATTGTCACTAAGTGTAATCCAGGTTTACCTACAAAGTTAGGCAGCTCGTCTCAATAAATGGCAATGATAATCGACTAAAATTGTATAATCTAACATAATCTGAATATAAACCATACAATATCAACAATCAAAGCCCTATCAATTTCATCATCATGTAACTTAATCCTCAAGTCATAAAAAATTCTGATATTTTACATTAAACGGCATGAAGTAAAGTTAAATTGTTGATATTCGTCATATTTATACATTTACAAAATAAACAAGTTATAGTAGTACCAAAACATGATATAGTGTTTATGTTTGACATCACTCCACAAGTTCTAATATTAAGGGAATATATACGAGCTAAGACAACAATAACCCTACACTATCTCCCATCTATGTAGAGTCAAAATGTTATCTTAAGTGATGTGCAGCAGCATGGCCTCTATACTATTGAGTAATACATAACTATAAGGAAATAAACAACAACACTAGACTCAGAAAAAATTAATCAGTTGGAATAATCCCACTCAAGTAAAACAACATGCATAATATGAGGTTTAATTGACAAGTAAAACATCATATATTTTTTAAAACATAAATAATTTAAATTACTAGAATATACATTCTGGTAAATTAAACTCCACAAAGAGTTGTTATATCAAGTTTTCCTACAACTTATCATTATTTATCAAGAATGTGATTCTAAGTAACATCTGGAAATTGGAATAAACATCTATAATGATTAACTATCATTTTTTAACTTCTTGTGTTGTAATATAGGCCTTTGTGAGGCCCGAGTCGAACTCAGGGACACTGAACTATCGGTAGACTACTACTAATTGTTCACAATCAGCTAGACCGGTTAAAAAGGTTTTGAGAGTTGATTGAAAAGAAAAAGAAAATAAAAGAAAGCAAAGCAATCGATTAAATGTTAAGTTTAATCAATTTAGATGGGAATCTTTAGGATTGCGGTTTCACCGCGGGTTCTCGTTGTATGAATTTCTATATAGCTAAACAAATTTATCTCTCAATCTGGGTAGTGGCCTGTAGTCAGAATTGTTCACTGTCGTGATGCAATTCACTACCTAAATATAGGTCGGTTCCACCGTCGTAGTAACCTATACCCTAAATTAGGTGCATTAAAATCAACCTCTGGGTTTCCACCATTAACCGTACATCACCTTGTTCAAGGAATTTATGAGTTAATATGAATTTTGTCTCTTTTCAACTGTTAATTCTTCTTTCAAAGCAATTAAAAGCATTAGATTATCATTAGGGTGATCAAGCAAAATGATATAATGGAGAAAATGAAATCATACCACGGATTTAAGAGACAAATTATGTATTACTATGATAAAAACGTCATACAATGATTACCCGGGCTACTCTCGGTCCTAAAGACAAAGGGGATTAGCCCCGCATGTTCATCTCAGAGCAAGACATGGTGGAAGAAAGGGAAAACATGAAGAAAAACGTGGATGAAGTGATGTAAACCCCTGAAAGGAGAAGATCCAAGCGTTCCTCGGTGTAGAGTGTGTGATCTACAGCCTTTCGGCAGTGGAAAACATCTTCTTCGTCTCTCGGAATAGTCGGGGCATGCTTTCGGGCTACGTTCTCCTCTCCAACTCTCCTCGGGATGTGTGCAGTAGCTAATGACATGATAGATGGCTCCTTGCCGCTGTCATTAGGTATAACACCAAGTTAGGTCGCCAAAATATCACCACCGTTGGATTAGGGCCGATCTGAAACAAACACTAATCTGACGGCGTCGATACCATCGATGCGGGTCGATGGTATCGACACCTCACGATATCGGCAAGCCTTCCTTCTTTTCTATCGTTCTGCCTGATGCAGACTTGATACCATCGACTCGGGTTGATGGTATCGACACCCTTGGGCGTCAATTTTATCACCTTTCTGACACTGAAGTTATAGAACGTCGATAGTATCGACCGGCCGGTCGATGGCAACCTGAAGGTAACTCGCTACCAACGACTTCCCAGGACACTAATTGGCTCCTTACGGCTGTCTCTCTGTGACTGTGTCGATACTATCGACGGAGGTTGATGGTTTCGACAGATGTATATATGTGTTTTTCCTGAAATTGCAAGACAAAGCCAAATCAGCTGAGATAAAACCCATTATTATAATCGTTTAAGATCAAAAAGATAAAATATGAGAGATTTGATACTGAAAGAGATTATAGACTAGAGTAAGTGAATTATGTATTATTCACCACCAAAGTGACCAATAAACACATAAAACGCAAGTAAAACAAGTCTATCAATGAGACTCAAAATCCTTGCATCGAACTCCCCTAAGCTTAAATCTTGCTCGTCCTCGAGCAACAAAACTTAAGAATAGAATTGTGAGGGTCAACTAAAGAACAGATTATCACAACAGACTTTGCCATATGATCCCCGCCAGACATTCACATTCCGGCCCTTACTAACCACAAAACGATAATTACCCGCAAGGCGACAATGATCATCCATAAAAGATATCTACCTCAAAATTGATGAACATTATCACATAAGGTAGTTAACATAATAAAATTCTCCGGTCCAGATTCGGTGCATCTTGTGATCTACTATCTACGTTGCTCGTCCTAACTATCATCTAAATGGAAGCATCTCTCCTGGTATTAATGAGTGAGGAGATGATCGCGGTGGCCTACCAATTCGAGCAACGGGTGGATGGAATAGGTGGTTGTCGAAAAAATGGAAGAAAAATACAGTTTTAACATGCACAAATATCCAAAATTATCTAAATGATGCAAATGCAAACGAAAATGCCCTAATGCCTACATTTTGGGTGGAATGATGCATATTCCTACAATTCCATCTTATGCGAGATAGAATTCCTAAAGACTACATTATGTGCTTATTCTTCCTATTACATGGGTGAAACGAGCTCTTTTCTCCCTCTAAAACCATCCTTCCTTCTTTGATTCTCTTTTTTTTTCAAAGCCCTTCTTTCTCCTCAAAATGGCAAAATGTACAATATTTTTTCAGAATTCTCTTTTTTTTTTTCTTTTTTTTCTTCGGGCTTACTTCCATATAAATGTGATCCTTGAGGAATTACAACTGTATTTTAGAGAGTATAGAACGAATCACCCGCTTCTCTTATTTTTCAGAAGAAATAAGGCACATACTGTCGTATATGCTCAAAGATATGTTAAAATGCAACTACATCAGATCAGTTATGCAACTATGATGACATGCACTCAAGAATGTGTGCATGCATGATTCATCTACAAAATTTTTCATTTTCCATTTTTTATGCACAATCTACTAAAATGCAATCCTACCTAAATGCTATGCAATCAAAAGATGAAAATCATAATGTGCTTCCAGTTCTTATGGTGGAGTATGAAAACAATGGGGTGGATAGATCACAAGATTAATTGACTGAACCATTGGAAAAAATTATATGTCCCTCCTTACTGATCTGTGTAACAATTAAGAGGTTTCTCTCTCTTATTTCAAATTAAGGTCTCATTATCATTTGGTCAGTTTAGGCTCAAACAACCAATTTCGTCCACTTTTCATGAATCATAGGAATGTACAGTTGTGGTTTTCTATTTTAAAGTTGACAAACCCAATTATGTGCATAAGTCATGTGCTCAAGGTTGAACAACACAAGCTTGCAAAATCACTAAATTTTTTTCAAATTGACCCCGGATTCCCATGTACAAACACAGAGATGACACATGACATTAGACATCCACAATTACACTAGATAGAGTGTGGATCCTAAAAAACTAAGAACTAAGAAAAATAAATGATAAAAGACAAAGCAATAAATGATAAAAACTAAGAAAAATAAAGGATAGAAGTTGTTCCAACTCCCCCCCTAAGCTTGAATTCGACTATGGCCTCATAGTCAAAAACAACCTTAAACGGTGGAACAGTGATACCGATCATTGGTCAGGTGGTGGCGGGTACTGCGGGGCTATGGGGTCCCATGATGGATATTGCCCCTGGAAACTCGGATCATACTGGGGAATCGGCGGAGGTTGAGGGTACCCCCTAAAATAGTTCTGGCTCCAGTAGTTATCATAGAAGGGTTGTTGTTGCATCTCCATCCTATGTAACCTGTCATGGACATTCTGTTGGTTGGCGAGGAGGAGACGCTCATTCTCGTAGATGGCCTGTTGGTTCACGAAAAGTCAATTCTTGGTATCCTGAATATCGGCAAAATAAGTAGTATGCTTCTGCTGGGTCTGATGAATCTCCTACAGCATTGAGTACATCCCCTGCATCGAATAGGCATCCTCTCCTTGCTGAGAGGGCTGAGGTGGCAGAGGCTGTGAAGAGGTTGATTCACCCGGGTGGAAGCGGGGACGCTTTCGGGGTGCCACTCGTGCCCGAAGAGGAGTGAAAGCCTCTTCTTCCTCTTCATTCTCGTCACTGTCATCATTGTTGTCATCATTACCGCTGTCTTCATCAGAGTCGTCGATGGCGATGATGGGCCACCTGAAATGTTGAGCTCCCTCGATGTTGAAGACGGGGTCTGGAAGCACACATTCTTGATATTCGTGATTGACATGGCAATGTGCATAAGACAAGCCATCACAGAGCATAAGGAGGTTGGAGCGGTGTAGATGATGCAGGTTGACCTTGTTCCTATTGGAAAGTGGAGCGAGTTGGGAAAAGTCCAACCCAAGGTAGAGAGCCAACGGTGTGGATAGGAGATTTTTGTGTACTCCTCTTCACATCCAACACACGCGTCGAGAAAAATGCACCCCAGTTGCATTCCTCGCGCTTCAGCAGTTTGTACAAAAAGAACAAGTCAGTCTCCTAAAATTTACTAAGAGAGAGATCGCCGTGAGCAAAGAGCGTCGTGCAAAGCATGCGGTGCAGAATCCTCACAAACGGATGCTCAAAGTCGGTGACGGCTGTGTTATGGTAGCTGACAGACTTGCCTGGAGGCACGGTCACCAGCTTGGCGAAGATGTCATCGTAATCGGTACGGTTGTCCGGCCTCCGGTGCTGGTCTCCCCCATGATTCCAGTTATAAATGGAATTGAATTGCTGGAGGGTGAGAGTGTAATTGTTGTTGTAGAGCTGGAAAGAAACACGGCCCTTGATCCATTCTCGATCAGTGGCGATCAGGTCATTCGACACGACGCATATATCCAATGACGCCATGAATTCTGCCACGAGCTCTTTGTATGTCGGCCACTCACCGAAAAATGGTTGGCCGTCAACGTGGAACTCCATCTCATCGGGCCTCCTGCCTGTATGCTTTGCTTGCCCCTGCAGGATGTAAGCAAGATTGGGCTCGAACCCAAGGTAACGAACCATGTCCCAATCAACATATCGGGTTGGCGCGATGTTCCTCTTCATCAACTCCTCGTATACCTTCCGTACTTCCGCGGAAGGATGAACAATCCTCAGACGAGGAATGGAACCGGGTGGCGGAGGAACGAAAGTCAGGATCTCCATCGGGACCGCCCTTGAAGAAGATGATCCTTCCGTCCGCACCATCGTTCCACAGAGAAAGGAAATAGGAGATAGAGCTTGGTGAAGGTCGGAGAAGATGATCTCCGCTCAGTGCAGTGCTCGATGAAGAGATTGCGATCCTTGGATGCTCGTAGCAGGCCTCCGGTAGCACAGCAACGATCAATGCAGAAGAGGAAGGAAGAAACTCCAAAGGTGTGAAGAGATTAGAGAAATAACCCTCCCTTTTATAACTGAACCCGATGTTGTTGTTGCACCGTCGATACCATCGATGGGGTGTCGATAATCTGGGTCTTCGCTAGTATCGACGGTCGTCGATGGCCTGATGTGGGGGCCCAGATCGATGATGCGTCGATACCATCGACGGGTGTCGATGGTATCGACCCATCCCACAGATCGACTTCCATGATGTAGCGACCGCCGTTGATTTCTTCTCGCGGATCGGTGACGTGTCACGTCGATACCATCAATACGAGTCGATAGTATTGACTCTGCATGGATCAATCACCCTCGCGAGGCCCGGGCACCACTTTCTGACTGTAGTCGGGTCGATACCATCGATAGGCCCGTCGATTGTATCGACTTCACTGAGACAAAATCGTCTGTAAATCTTCAGGGATCTCGCGAGTATCGACATCCCAGTCGATACTATCGACCCCGATTTGGATATTTCTTCAGCGTCACTGATGGTAGGTTGATACCATTGATGAGGCCGTCGATGGTATCGACTCAGAAAATTTTCTACAGCCGCCTACCTGTACCATGATCAATACTATCGACACAATGGTCGATGGTATCGACTCTGCCTCAGACCTGCACACTGAACAAACGATCAAGGTATCATTTTTACACTAAAAACAAAACTAAACCAAACTAACTTGTAAATGCGAAAGAAAATGGATGAACTACCAATGGTTGGGTTGCCTCCCAACAAGCGCCCTTATTTAACGTCTTAGGCTAGACAAAAAGATACCTTTAACTTGAGTTGTCAAGGGATGTCTCCAATGATTCATTTGATAGTTTGAATTTAACTCTATCATCACCAATCCCAAGTGTCAAGTAACCTCGCCCAATGGCAGTGATTACATCAGCCGTAGCTTGGAACGGCCTTCCCAATAGCATCTCACCTCCTTCTAGCTCATGCATGTCCATGACTACAAAGTCAACAGGGAAGATGAATTTGTCGACCTTGACTAGCACTTCCTCGCATATACCTTGCGGCTTCACAATGGATCCATCTGCCAACTCAATTGTCATGGAAGTTTGTGTTGGCATTTTCAATCCCAGCTTTTGAAAAGTGGCAAGTGGCATAAGATTAATGCTTGCCCCTGAGTCACACTATGCTTGTGGAAAATGTTGGCCGCCTATGGAACATGGGATGTAGAAACATCATGGATCTTTCCTCTTCTTTGGCATCCATCCTTGGATTATAGAACTCACTTTTTCATCAACACACACAACATATGTATCTTTGATCCGTCATTTCTTGTTGATGATGTTTTTCATGAATCTTCCATATGAAGGAATTTTCTCTATCGCCTCCACTAGTGGAATGTTAATGTGGAGATTCTGAAACATCTCCAAGAACTTCTTGTAGTGCCTATGCTCTTTCTTCGGCCTCAGACTATCTGGGAAAGGCATGTTTGGGTCCTTCGCTCGCTTGTGTGGTGGCACATATCGAACTTTAGGGGTCTCCTCCATGAATGGCATGACTTGTGGTTGCTTCTCCTTATTGATAGTGGCTGCTCCACTATGAAGTAATGCTTTCACATGCTCTTCTTACATATGAGTCTTTTTAGAAGTCTGAGATGTGGGCACGGTAGTAGTGGAAACTTGGTGGGATTTTCTGAATGGGAAATATCTGCCTGGTAGTCCATATAAGCTATGGGGGTATGGCACCCTGGGCTTAGCCTCCATTTTAAAATGCATTTTACCCTTTTCATGGACCTCTTCCACCGGTGGATCTGTCTCCTTAATCACATATATATATTTCACTTGATGAAGTACTTGAGCAGGCTCTGCATTACCAGCTGGTCTTTGTTGATTTGCATGCTTCATGGCCGCCACTTCATTGGTGATTTGAGTCACCATCATCTCTAGTGTCCTCATCTGCACTCCATGACTTTGCAATGGCTGCCCAAATTTAGTCAAAATCTCACCCTGGGATTGTAACTGCTTACTGAACATATTCATCATCTCTTGATTTTGTTTCACTACCTGGCTGATCAATTCGGTGCTTTTGTCCTCCATAGTAGCCTGTGGTTTTGCATCCGGATCTTGCAGGAAGTTGTTTGGATCCTTCCATGAGAATTTTATATCCTTCCTCCACGCGTAATCATTGTTCCTAAAGCCCTAGTGTTGCATAAATTTGACTTGGGCCTCCTCATCGGATTCTTCTTCTTTCTCCACAAGCTTCTTGGCTATGAGATCTAATTTGTCATTCAGCTCCTTGATGGCCTTTGACTCGCCTGCAACTCGAACCTGTTCGGGTGCATCTCTATCACCCCAAGATTGGTTTTTGGCCATATTCTTCAAAATCTCCCAACACTTAGTGCCAGTGTTGTTCAAGAAGAACCCCGAACCTACTGAATCCAGGTTGCTTCTATCATGCTCGGAAAGAGCAAAATAGAAAATCTTAACATGTTTCTCCTTGTCCAACCCATGGTGTGGGCACCTCCTTAGCATTATTTGAAAGCGCTCCCAAGTCTCAGAATATGTTTCACCTGCTTTCTGACTGAAGTTGTGGATCTTTCGTGCAAGATCATTAGTCTTCTCAGGCAGAAAGAATCTCTCGAAGAACACTTTGACCATATGATCCCACGATTCAACATACCTAAGTTATGCAGCCATTCTCAAGCATTTCCCACTAGAGAGCTGGGAAATAATTTCAAATAGAGCGTCTCTTACGGGAACCTGTCAATTTTGATCATATCACAGTTCTCCACAAACTGGCTCATGTGAGTTACCGGGTCTTCATTTTTGAGCCCGTGAAATGCATTTGATTTGACCAAATTTATTAGGCCTGGGTCGATTTTATAATTGGGAATGTTGATAGTCTGCCTCTTGATCGGCCCTTTCGATGCAGAGGTGGATGATGCCTTGATCTTATCCCAAATTGTTTGCTCCTCAGCCATAGCTTCAGGTTTAGAGTATGAATATATATCCTCAAGCTGATCTTGAGTGTTGTTTTCCTCGTCGTCTGATCCCAACGGTGGAACATCTAGTGATGGCAGTGTGTAGTCTGTGCTACGCGTCCTCACCATGCACTAGTACCTGCAGGGTAATAAATTTGATTCAGTACAGTGCTAGACGATTGCTAAATATGAAAGATAAACGATGAATTTCAAAATTAATAATAATAAAATAAAATGTGGCCTAAAGTGGCCACTTGCAGCACTCGTAGTGCCGACAGTTGACGTGTCCCCGGCAACGGTGCCAAAAACTTGACACGATTTTACCGTGCGTGTAACGCAAGTGCACGCGTCAATGTAATATAGGCCTTTGTGAGGCCCGAGTCAAACTCAGGGACATTGAACTATCGGTAGACTACTACTAACTATTCACAATCAGCTAGACCGGTTAAAAATGTTTTGAGAGATGGTTGAAAAGAAAAAGAAAATAAAAGAAAGCAAAGCAATCGATTAAATGTTAAGTTTAATCAATTTAGATGGGAATCTTTAGGATTTTAGTTTCACCACGAATTCTCATTGTATGAATTTCTATATAGCTAAATAAATTTATCTCTCAATCCGGGTAGTGGCATGTAGTTAGAATTATTCACTGTCGTGATACAATTCACTACCTAAATCTAGGTTGGTTCCACTGTCGTAGTAACCTATACCCTAAATTAGGTGCATTAAAATCAACCTCTGGGTTTCCACCATTAACCGTACATCACCTTGTTCAAGAAATTTATGAGTTAATGTGAATTTCGTCTCTTTTCAACCGTTAATTCTTCTTTCAAAGCAATTAAAGGCATTAGATTATCATTAGGGTGATCAAGCATAGAGATATAATGGAGAAAACAAAATCATACCACAGATTTAAGAGACAAATTATGTATTACTATGATAAAAACGTCATAAAATGATTACCCGGGCTACTCCCGGTCCTAAAGACAAAGGGGATTAGCCCCGCATGTTCATCTCAGAGCAAGACATGGTGGAAGAAAGGGAAATCATGAAGAAAAACGTGGATGAAGTGATGTAAAGCCCTGAAAGGAGAAGATCCAAGCATTCCTCGGCATAAAGTGCATGATCTACAGCCTTTCGGTGGTGGAAAACATCTTCTTCGGCTCTCGGAATAGTCGGGGCGTGCTTCCGGGCTCCGTTCTCCTCTCCAACTCTCCTCAGGATGTGTACAGCGGCTAATGACGTGATAGATGGCTCCTTGCCGCCGTCATTAGGTATAAACACCAAGTTAGGTCGCCGAAATATCACCACCATTGGATTCGGGCTGATCTGAAACAAACACTAATCTGACGGCGTCGATACCATCGACGCGGGTCAATGGTATCTACACCTCACGATATCGGCAAGCCTTCATTCTTTTCTGTCATTCTGCCTGATGCAGACTCGATAGCATCGACTCGGGTCGATGGTATCGACACCCTTGGGCGTCGGTTTTATCACCTTTCCGACACTGAAGCTGTAGAACGTCGATAGTATCGACCTTTGTGCCAATAGTATCGACCGGCTGGTCACTGGCAACCTGAAGGTAACTCGCTACCATCGACTTCCCAGTCGATGGTATCGACATTGATTGGATCCTTGCGGTTGTCTCTCTGTGACTGTGTCGATACTATCGACGGAGGTCGATGGTATCGACAGATGTATATATGTGTTTTTCCTGAAATTGCAAGACAAAGCCAAATCAACTGAGATAAAACCCATTATTATAATCATGTATGATCAAAAAGATAAAATATGAGAGATTTGATACTGAAAGAGATTATAGACTAGAGTAAGTGAATTATGTATTATTCACCACCAAAGTGACCAATAAACGCAAGTAAAACAAGTCTATAAATACGACTCAAAATCCTCGCATCATGTTGCCATGATTAGACCACCATTCTAAAGCTACATAAACATATCTATGAACCCACATTGTAGGTCTTACGGTTTTGGTACACATTGTCAAATTAAAAAGACATTTTTTGTTCTATGACACTACCATATCTGGCTTATATGGACATGATGTTTGACTTCCCACCCAACATAGTTTTCATGCTTCCTGTACAAAAGGGATGTTCCAAACAACAAAAACATAAGATAAAAAGTTGTAAAATGAGTCATATCTTGCTCCTCACCACATGAGGTCCCGCACTTGATAAATTGTAGTGAAGTAATAGGCACCATTCTATGTGAAGCCCTATTAATTTGCTATGGATATTTTCCTAACTGGTGCTTTATTCAAAAAATTCCATCATTGTAGGGTATCTGTTTACGATCCACCCAATTTCTTAGAGCAATAATCCATTTTACCTTCAATTGTGCCCCAAAGGGAAAATGTTCTTGCACTTCTTAGTGTGCTTCAAGTTATTTTGTATTCACATTTTCACTCATCGATATTACTTTGACATGTTTGTGCAAAGACAAATGATATTAGTTAAGTTGTGGTTTTCAAACCCTTAACATTAACAACAACAATCCATATAAAAAGGATATATTTATAAATACCATTCTTTTTCTTCACATTCTTAAGCTCAGAAGCACATGCTTCAGTACAAGTGAGTGAATGGTCACTTATATATATATATATATATATATATATATATATATATATATATATATATATATATATATATATATATATATATATATATATACAAAGAGAGAGAGAGAGACTGACTAGAATACACTCGAGTGTACAGATCGCACGAATACACTCAAGTGTATTTGCATATCAAGACTATTTTTTGCAAAATGTAAACCATTGATCTTAATTTTCATACTAAAACTAGGCTACATACAAATTTTGAGCCCATTTGGACGAGTCTAAGTCACTCATCCAAGGGCAACAAAATTGACGCGTGAAACTAATTTGAAATGCATAATTTTTGCGGTCTTTATAACATGACCTATAAATGTCCAAATGTGCTCAAATTTTGCATATGAGCTATTCACAAGATGTTTAACAAGATCAATGGATTAGATTTTTGAAAAAATATTGCATCATGAAAAACTACTTGAGTGTATTCTGCTCCGAATACACTCGAGTGTATTCTAGCATGACTCTCTCTCTCTCTCTCTCTCTCTCTATATATATATATATATATATATATATATATATATATATATATATATATATATATATATATATATATATATATATATATATATGTGTGTGTGTGTGTGTGTGTGTGTGTGTGTGTGTCTATTAATGTTGCCTTGTTTGATTAGTCTCAGTTTGATCTATAAATGAAAACAAAAAATAATTAGGGTATAATGTGGAAAAACATAATATTACGTCTTATATAGTATCTATGATCATGTTCGATAAATGAAAAAATATCGGCCTTTTCTACATCTGAATTTATATGATATGTATTAGTCATCCAGTAATATGCAAATTTAGAATGATATGTATGTTTTAATCAAAATATTCCTAAACAACCGTAACAAAAAAATATGCATCATTAATATTAGTATAGTATGAAATCGTAAACTATAAATGTTGGAATATGATTAATTAGAGAAATAACCATGCATATGGAACTATGGATTAAGTATGTAATACTTGAAATTTAAATCAGGCTTTTAATTTTTTTTAGTCCTTATGATTCAAGTATACATAAGATGTCATTGAAATAATATATTTAAGACGGAATATGTGTAATGGATTAATATCAAGTGTACATCAAAAAAAATTAGTGTATTAAATTTCAAAAAGTTAAAGGAGGTTTTTGTAAAGATAAAGGATCTTGAGAATATTTCTCATATTCCTATATTGGTGAGTATACAGCCTAAGCTAAGAATACTCATGGGTGGAGTATCCTCGGCTTCCTGGGATCACATGTATATGTGTCTTGAATGAGTATGTATATCCACTTTATACAAAAATATTGTTGATGTGATGGTTGTTGGGATCGAAATGTTCAACTACATTCACTAAGTCCAATGCTTTAGTGTTTCATGGAGTATAACTTATGTATTATATAGACATATGTATATATAGGGGTTTTTTCTAGTTCCCGTGTAGGTAGTTAACCGTTCCAAGAAATAGTATCTTTTTTGCAACAATTTACTAAGTACACGTTAACATAGTTACATTACCTATCACATAGTTACACTACATATATAGTAGTTACATATATACAGTTACGTCTTTTTTCTACAGGTTTGTCAAATTTTTACTATAAAGTATTCATGTTGTTACTTTTTGGACATGTAGTTACTTCGTCTAAACAGTTATATTTTCAGGATGCATACCTAACTAGATTCTAGTTATATATATATATATATATATATATATATATATATATATATATATATATATATATATATATATATATATATATATATATATATATATATATATATATATATATATATATATATATATATATATGGGCGTTCATTCGTTGCCCGCACGGGTAACTTGGATTTTCGCTACCCTGCAGTCAAAAAAGTAACTCTCCTAGTAAAAAAAGTAAGTCTGCTGTCAAAAAAGTAACTATGGTGGCCAAAAAAGTAACTCTGTTGGCCAAAAAAGTAACTCTGTACAAAATATACAACAGATATATATAAGGACGGGTTTTTTTATTTTGGAGGGGCAAATGATATTATTTTTGGCTAAAATTTTTTAGAGAGATAGACAAAATAGTCCTCTACAATTACGAATTTTCTTTTTTGAAAAAAAGTGATGGGAAGGGTGTGCGGGTAGCTACCCGTGCGGGCAATAAAGATGGGCCCTATATATATATATATATATATATATATATATATATATATATATATATATATATATGGGCCCATCTTTATTGCCCGCGCGGGTAGCTACCCGCCCACCCTTCCAACCACCTTTTTTCAAAAAAAAAATTCGCAATTGTAGAGGACTATTTTGTCTAGCTCTCCAAAAAATTTTAGCCAAAAATAATATCATTTGCCCCTCCAAAATCAAAAAAACCGTCCTTATATATATCTGTTGTATATTTTGTACAGAGTTACTTTTTTGGCCAGCAGAGTTACTTTTTTGACACCATAGTTACTTTTTTTACAGTAGAGTTACTTTTTTTGCCAGGAGAGTTACTTTTTGGGCTGCCGGGTAGCCAAATTCCAGGCTACCCGCGCGGGCAATGAATGAATGCCCTATATATATATATATATATATATATATATATATATATATATATATATATATATATATATATATATATATATATATATATGTGTGTGTGTGTGTGTGTGTGTGTGTGTGTGTTCGTTCAATACCCATGGATAGCCTGGATTGCACTACTCGTCGGCCCAAAAAGTAACTATATGGTCAGAAAAGTAACTC
Source organism: Alisma plantago-aquatica (assembly GCA_963693085.1). NCBI lineage: Eukaryota > Viridiplantae > Streptophyta > Magnoliopsida > Alismatales > Alismataceae > Alisma > Alisma plantago-aquatica. The sequence goes on from OY856411.1 coordinate 54,939,454, forward strand.
GTTGGACAAAAAAATAACTATGATGATAAAAAAAAGCACATATACGACTAAAAACCTAAATCTGGACAGAATACACATTAAATAAATATAATTGTATATTTGTTATAGTTGTTGTAAATATAACTATCTATGTATGAGAAGTAACAGTTTGTAAAATAAAGTAACCCTCTACATGTCAAAAGTAAGAAACTCAAAAAAAACGAAATAGGGGGCAGATAGCTTCCCACGCGGGTATTAAATGCATGCCATGTATATATATATATGTGTATATATATATATATATATATATATATATATATATATATATATATATATATATACATATATATATATACATATATACACACACATATATACATATATATAGTTTGTGTATGTGTATATATATATGTATATATAAAGAGAAAGAGCCATATATATAGCCATACTTTTATTATAGAAACCCAAATGTGTATGTTAGGATAAAATTACAATAAAGTTAGAAATGATGTCTAAATTATAAGACTTATAGGACTACATATAAGCCATAGGCCACATTGAATAGGTGGAACATTGCACAATTGAATAGGTGGAACATTGCATATGAAAAAGACACTTAATTTTTTTTGCAAAGGGATACATATTCCATTATTTAAAAAGTATGTTTTAAAACATTGAATGTGTAGAAGCATAATAAATTAGTCTAACCATTAGAACTTTAACGTTCATAATCCTTAACACCCGCATGTTTCATTTTGTAAGAAAAATTTACTACCAAAACTATCCTTGGTTAGAAGCAAAGGGCCACCCAACCACTTCCACTTTATCTCCCAAGGAACAACTACCCTTGTATGGGTCTAGGCTCCAAACTTCCATGTCCACTTCACGTAATGATTTTGGAGAGAAACCCCCAAAAGTAATGGAAATATCAAAAAAAGCTGGTATAGTATCCATACATTAAAGTGGATAATATTAAGAAAAAGGGGAACGGTAAGATTAAATGTTGTCATGAAAGAGAGATGCAATGGATTAATTAAGATTAAAAAAAAGTGACTTAAAAGAAATAAGCAATATAAATAAAAACATTGTAGTGATCTAATTAAGGATTTAGGCATAAAATTGTAAAAAGGAGATGACAATTATCAAAGTATACAATAATGTACTTGCTAGTTGAAAAATGTGAAGTATGCCACAAAAGTAAACATTGTATAATTTGGTTATGCAACCAGTTAACCAATATAAAAGCATGTTGTGAGATAAATGAAATACTCATGCATATATATAAATAATAGTTTCCAGGGAACATAACCCTAAACCTAGTTGAGAATGGCACATAACCAAACTACCAAAAACATAATGTGGTGGGCACATAACCAAACTAAGGGGCACATAACATACATTCTAATAATAGAACATGTGGGCACACATCCCAGCTATGGGGTGCATAACCTCCATCCTAATAATATAACATGGTTGGCACACAACCTGGGTTTAGAGAACATAACCCCCATTACAAAACAAACAAACCATAGATTTTCTATATCTCTAACACTACTTCCCAAAAATCATTCAAAACATATAAATATGAACATTCAAGTTAAGTCAAAATACAAGTCAAAACAATGAGTCAATCACAAAAATATATCCATGTGAGCTTGCACCACAAAAATGGGTCAACTAGGTTTCCACTATAAAAGTGGGTTAGTTAGAAATTCCACCAGAAAATTTGATGAATTAGAAAATCATTATATGAATTGACAAATGTAAATAGATACGATCAACTACAACAATTAATTCTAATTCAAGTCAAATATACATGAATGAGGAAGAATCAAAATGAAATACCTAAACTTCATCAAGATAGAAACTAATGTCAATTTGTTCAATATGAGTCGTAATGAAATTTGACATGCCTTAGATATAGTCTTATATGTCCATAGTCAAGTCTATGTTTAAAAGGAAGTCTCAATTCACCTATTCTCATTTATATATGTTTAATGTTAATTTCTCATTAAATACATGAGCCTTTAAAACACCATTTTATAACAGAATTACTTTTCAAATTTGATATTATCATGTGAAGAGAAACTTTATGAGTTAAAATATAGTGTTTTTTTTATCTTTTGAGATACCAATAGGTAGATACGAATTTGTTTCTAAATTTATATTATATTGTCATATACTACTCAAAATTTGAGCGAAAAAGACCTCTTTGCCCCTTCATCACGTACTATGCTTGATGGGAGAAATTTATATAACCTATGACTTAAGACAAGTATTGTTTACAGAGAAATAGGATTAAAAAAGATGAACTTACCTTCACTTGCATGAAAATGATTGAAACAAGCTCAAGGGCCAATCATTCTCTCAACATCATGAATGTGAGGCACAACAACAACCATCTGTTGATTCCCATGATATTAGAATTAGTGCACAAGAAGTGATAATTTCTTGTGTGTTTATTGAAGTTTCTAAATGATGTCAACATTTATAGAACTAACCTAGAGTTAAAATGATGGTTTAAACCATGAAAATGTGGAAGGTAAAGAAGTGAAGTTGGGAATTTTCAAAATACGGAGTAACATATGGATTTGATTTTGTGGTAAGATTATTGGACCACAATGATGCTTAAAGTGGTGTCAAGGTATGAAGCACTCCTCAATAAAATCTATGTGGATCTTTAAAATCCAAGGTTTGGGATACACTACTTGTTAATGTAAGATCAAGGAAGATCTGGAAAAACAACAGATGTGGTAGTACATTGGTACTGAGTGAGGAATGGTACTCTTGAATCCATATTGGTAAGATCACTAGTATGTAGAGGGTTTGGTGAAGTAATCGACAATGATAGATACATTGGGTGAAGGTGCAGTGACTTTTGCAATAATCAACTAGAGCGATATATTTCAAGAAACTAGGGGTTCTTCTATAATGAGAGTTCATATTCTAATTTGTTATGGATATCTATAGAAAGATTATAAAAATTATGAGAGGGAGGGAGACATTGAACATGAAAAGGAATTATTGGCACCATTGGTTGCAATCCAACCTCCTATATGATGTGGTAGACAAGTCTAAGGTCATACGATAAGACTCGAGGCAATAAGGAAAGAGGATGGAAGATTCCAATCATTCAATGAATCATGCATGGATAGCAAACAATGATATAACATGTGACATGGAAACCTAGGGGATTCAAGGAATTTTTAGTTGAATCCTAAGTTTATATGTAATGGTACTAATATGGATAGGTTTCTATTCTTTGAATTAGTAAGGCTAGAATATAAAGTCCAATTAATATGAATCTTATTAACTTGTCTGATTAGGATGTGTAGATTCCAAATCTATCAGTAGATTTCAACTTTGATATAAGATATAAGGAACTCTAACATATCAAAGTTTAAAGATCATGTTGTTGTATTTGTTATAAAAAATAATAGCATTTTTTAATATTTCAAAATTAGCAAACATTTGGAACCAATTTATCATTATACACTTCATTTAACTGTCATTTCCATTTATTTGCATTATTTGTACTCAAGATTCCTTTTATGCTAATGAATGATATAACAACTCAAATATACACTAACTAGATTTATAATAAATTGTTACCATTTATGCCTATTATTGTATCTTCTATAACTCATGCTTATTTGAGTAAAATGTATAAATGAGTATTGTGTCTTATGAGAGTATTCTTTTGCATGTGTTTTCCATATTTTTAAACGTATACTATCCAACATTTAATATATAATTATGTTGGTATGTATGCTGAGAGAGACAATCATATGATGATTGTAATGGCATACATATAAATGATTTGATTAATAACGAAGGCAAGCTTCCAATTTATTTTGTATTTTAGTTATGAGATAATGAATAGCATAATAAATGTCTAGAGAATATTATTACTCGATGATGTATGTCTTCAAGTATTAGACTTGGAAGAAATGAGATCATATGGATATTAAGAGTACATATACATATTCTCATTATGTCCCTAATAGATTGTCACTATGGAAGGTTGATAGAGAACAATGCCACATAATATTAGAGTGTGAGTTGGTTGATAACTAAAACTCATTGGTCATGATATGGTAATACCAAACCAAGCACACACACATGTTAGATAATAGTGTATCGGACAAACCCACCGTGAGACTGACACATGAACATCATAGTCAGCTCTCACAATGATGGTGGTGTTTGTGGTTCTCAGACTTGAAATCATTGCACTTGTCACATGTCGTTGGGTACGCTTTGACATCAGCAAGAACAGTACTACAACATGGGTTGTTATAAAGGTAATGATTGGGTGACTTTGACAGATGGGGATAGACTATGAATGATAGAGATGGTATTTGTCCCTCCTATAGGAGTATGATATCCATGGCCTCTTGATTAGCAAGATTGAGAAAAGTATTGCCATACACATGTGACTCAATATGTGATATTGTTCTTACATATAACTCATGCAGTCTACTCTAGTTCAAGGAATAATATTGAATAATAATGAGGATGACTACTCCGTGTCTCTATTTCAATTTGGATATCAATGAAAAAGGAACTATATAAACACTATAACACCATAAACAGATTGTAGGTTGAAGTTGCTCCCCAACTTCCATTCACTTGGGTATCATTGATGTGTGACTAGGAACCTCTCTTTGCTTGTGATGTCATAAGTTGTTATGGACATTCCTGCCAACGTGATATGGGACCTATAGGGTCACACACAAAGGAACTCATCTAGAAGAGGAGTTGTATCTTGAGTGACAATTGGATTGATTTCTAAAGGGTTTAGGTACTCAATTCACACAACAGATCAACAAATTGGCTAACTAAACTGCCAAATGACCATCTCACCGGGTGAGATGGACATTTGGGCAGCCAGATGAGCATCTCAAGTATTGAGATGGTCGTTTGGGTTGTCAGGTAGATCAGAAATTGAATTGGCTTAGTTCTTCCCTATGAACTGACTGGTTCAAGCTATTGAACCGGCCGGCTTGACTCAAACTCACCAGACGGCCATCTGGGTGAGTGAGACGGGTGTCTCTCTTGTGTGAGACCGCCCGGTTGGGATGAACAAAGGTTATGGAGTTTTCTCTAACATCTTTCAATTGCACTTACTTGGGGTGCAATTAAATAAATGTATGACATTAATTTAGAAACAAATTTTCCAATTCATATCTAACTGGGAAAGTGGAAATGGTTGTCTCTCTAGGTGAGACAACCGTTTTGCCACTCACAGGTTGCGAAACTTCTAGAATTATTCTGAAAATTCAAGATCTTCTGGTACTTTCCACTCCCTCTTTAGTCCTGTATTGGTTGGGGACTGGGAACCCTAACCCTAACCCCTCCTATATATAGAGGGATATTGGGGGCTTCCCATAACACAACTACTACACAGACAATTGAGAATCAGTTTCTCTGATAATTATTGTCCTCTCTGGTTGTGGTAACCATGAGAGCCCAGAAAAGTCTTACCTAACTAGGGAGGGATAGACAAGGGAGACAAACAACGAATGATCATTATTATGGGAGAGTAGGTTGGTGACTAGTACACCAAACGGGGGGACAACTCCTTCATGTCTGTTCTAGAAGGATGACAGGAGTTCTAGTTTGTCCATGTAGACTACTCTAGAGGCAGCAGTCCTTTGGCTGCTGCTAGGAGGGAAATGTCAACTCACAGTCTGTGGCAAGATCTGAGGATCCGTTGTAGTATGTGGCTGAGTATGTTGTCCATGGAGGAGCACTTACATGAGTTTCAGTGTAACCAAGAGTTTCACAACCACAGTCCAAGATAAAGTGTGCATCTACATCGACAAGGATTATCACTGCACTTACTCTAGGATCAGGTATATCTTCGTGAAACCAACCTTCCCATTGCATAGTTATTGACGTGATCTGCTAGTTTATGGAAAATATGTCAGTAAAATTTTGTTTCCACTTCCTATTTGATGTTGTATTTCCCTACAAATTATATGAGTCTCCAAATTACATTTTACACTTTGATATTGAATTTTTCAACCTAAGTATATCAAATGTTTACTTTTGTTAGTTATGATTCATAAACTCCCAATAGTATTGGTCATCTAAGTATTATCTTAATTTATAGAATTATTATATAATTTTTTTGGTTGTAGTTATATTCATAAAAGGTTTCTCTCTCTATATTAATCCTAACATATTCACTGAGTCAATGAGGTAACTATTTTCTTCTAAGTAGTTAGTTAGCTAAGTTCATGTTTCTCACAACATGAGTTTATTGTATATACAAGTTTGGGTTTTACGTCAATATTTTTAAAAATTGGCCATTCTATTCATCCCTTGGCATGGGGTCAAACTTGAGACCTCTTAGTAACAAACAAGGGTTTTGCATTTATATTTGACACTTAATGGCTCATAATAGATATATCGGAGTATAATAACACCTCCTTGGAGTTATCTTATGAATTATTTTCATTGCTATCAAATTTAGGGAATTAGTGTTTCTAGTTTTAGGATGTTAGCTTTTGGCATATTATGACACTCCACCACTTAAAGAGGATTTTTCCCTCAAAATTTTTCTTTTTGGACATTTAACAACCAACTACTTTCCTCCTCAAAAAAGGGTTCACCTAATACTTCAATTTTTTTTCGGTAAAAAATCTTGTTACTATCGAATTCCAAAACTTTAGGTACAACTTCTGTGCCCCTATACAATCAGGTATAACATCCAAAAACTAAGAAGGGTTACTAGGACCTCAAATAAAGAAAACAAGAAACCAAAGTTCTAAGAAGATACATACTCAGACTACTAGATGCAATCAGACCCCAGAAACAACCAGCACGGCACTGGCATTAACCCCACCTTCAAGTTATGAAGGTTGTAATTACTAGGTTTTAAAAAGTCAATTTATCACATTATCCTCTCCTTTCACAAATTTTTCCCCCAAAATTCAAGCAGCTAGAAGGAGGTGTTGATATTCCCGCTTGATGTCTGACCTGAGCTCCCAGGTAGCATCACTCTAGTCATGGTGGCTTCAAAGAAATTTCACCATATAAATGCACCACTTGTTGTGAAGCTCCTTCACATTAGAGTCAAGAATTTTTATTGGGGACTTCATATAAGTTAGATGATCTTTCTTATCTACAGGTTCATGGTTTAGAATATGACTAGGATGCTTGACATAAACATTCATATTTGATACTTGGAACAAATTTTGCCCCAAAAATTCAAGCAGCTAGAAGGTGGTTTGGATATTTCCACTTGATATCTGACCCGAGCTCCCATGTAGCATCACCCTAGTCATGGTGGATCCAAAGAAATTTCCCCATACCGATGTGCCAGTTGTTGTAAAGCTCCTTCACATTATAATCAAGAATTTTTATCAATGATTGAGCATAAGATAGAAGATATTTCATCTCCAAAGGTACATGGTTCATAATATGACTAGGATATTTGACATAGGGTTTCATATTTGATATATGGAATAAATTGTGCATTGCACTATATCAAGGGGGAAGAGTAAGACAATACGCACATGCACTAATCCCTTCTAAGATTTCAAAGGGTCTCATGAAGTGAGGGATGAGCTTCCCTTTTTCCTTGTCAATGTTCTAAAAGGATTGATCTTACGAAAAACATGATCACCTTCTTTTAATTGTCTCTCTTTTTGGTGAGCATTTGCATAATATTTTTGCATGTCCTATGTTCACTTCATTCTCTACCTTATTAATTCAACCTTGTCTGTGTAAAGTTGCATTTCCTCATATTTTATCAAGGTGTGTTCTCTAACATCATCCCAGTGTAGGGGTATCTGCATGGTCTTCCATAGAGAGATTCATATGGAGGCATCCCAATAATTTCTTGATAGCTATTATTATAAGAAAACTTAGCTAAAAGCAAATAATGATCTCGTGAGACTTCCTAATCATGTACACAATCTCACATAAGATCTTCTAGAATCAACATTGTACAGTCTGACTACCCATCAGTTAGTAAATGATATGTTGTGTTGAAGTTAAGTATTGTACCTAATTCCTTCTTAACCTAATTCCATAGATTGGATGTGACCTTCGAATCGTTGTCTAACACAATGGACTCTAGAAATTCATGAAGACACACAATCTCATGTATATAGAGGTTGGAAAACTTGGACACTTTTGACAACGTCTTCATAGGAAGGAAGTGAGTTAATTTTGTATGATGATACACTATAACCTATGTAACATCGTATCCCTTTCTAGTCCTTGGTAAACCACCATGGAATCCATGGGGATATGTTCCCATTTCCATCATGGGGTTCTAAGAGGTAGTAGTAGACCACCTGGTCTTAGGTGCTCCACCTTAATCCTTGGGAACATAATACATCTAAACACCAAGTTAGCAATATCACACTTCATACTCCTCCACCAGACGAGTCATTGTAGGTCCTTGTACTTTTTGGTTATTCCTGAATGAACTATGTACTTTGACCCATGTGCCTTACTCATAAGTTTAATCTTAACTACTGACTACTAAGGAACCCACATTCTATTGTTATAATGGAGACTGTTGTCGAGACCCACAAAAAAGTGTGTTTGAGGTTTAGACAAGAAAGATGAGAGTTTTTTAGATTAATACTAGTGTTTGACTCTGGTTTTCTGGCCTCAACAACTGTAATAAAGAGTTGGGTTGAGTCCAAAAGTACTCCCACAATTCAATGATCCCTTTGGCTCATGACAAGGTTGCCAAAGGTGGGTTTAATCTAAGCTAGGTATGTAGGATTCAAAAATAGGAAAGAGAAGGAGAAATCTAGGTGCTTTAACTTAAAAGAGGGCTCAGAGAAGTTGGGAAACTCTTTATGGACCTATGGTAGTGCTCAATGCCTATCCAATTGTGTGGAGGTGCCCTGAGTCAACAAGGATGGTGTTGGGGCCACCAAAAAAGGATGTTAAGGTTGGTAGGGGCAAAAGTGATTCTCTTGAGAAATTAGAAGGTGCTTCATGCTAAGGGAATCGAGTGGAAACTATGGGGTCCTTATATAGGTTTGGGGTAGGGCGTAGTGATGAAATTTTTCCTACCCTAGGTCTTTGAATAAAATAAAGATTTTTGCATTATCATATTTATTGGGGATTGTCTCAATCCAGCAAACCTAATGGCATCAAAATTTAGCTGGGAGATAATTGAGAGAGAGAGAGAGAAGAAGAAGGGTCAAGAAGCTATGTAGCTTTCCAAGATATGTGGGATTCTAGAGATTGGGTGAGAAAGGAGACCTCTCCACTGACAGATTTGCTCGTATTCAATGTACAGGTCCGGGTGGGCAATAACGGTGTTATTTTTTGGTTATTGGATAAAACTCCACTTTAAAGAAAATAATTTCCTAGGGCATGTCATATAACTCAAATTTGTCTTAAACTTAGGGATAATCCCTATCTTGTGATTATCTAGCCCTAGGATAATGACCAAACACAGTTAACCTTATTTATTATGTGAATCTTGATTCTGAAGCAAAGAGAGAGATAATTCAAAAAAATAATTATCAAAGTAACTATTTCACTTAGAATGTTATCTAATCTCATTCATTATTTCAAATACATTTATTCATAATTCATAAATTAAAATCATCCTCAGCATTTATGGGATACATGAAATGTTGATATGGCAAATTTTCACTCTAAGGACTCAATTGCATATCAAATGCATACAATATGGCAATTAGAAAATAATACCTTCAATTAAATCAATTTAGTATTACTAAAAAGGCTTACATAGTTTAGAAATTCGATGATATTTCATCATTCCCTTCTTTATATGAGATGTATCCTCAAAATTGGGCCTATTTAGAGAAAACATGTGGGTGTGCTTTCTCCATGACTGCCTTCACTTCACATTTGGCTTCATCCTCTCCATGGTGTTATATACAACTTAACAATCTCAATCTTTTATTTCTGATATCCTTCACCTTTTAATCTAAGATCATTATAGGTGCATATGTGTAGTTCAACCTACCTTGGAGCTCCAAAGGTTCAATGTTCAACACAAGTGCATGCTTCGCATAGAGCTTTATATTGGACACATGGAATACATCATGCATTATAATGTACTAAGGTGGAAGGAAAGACAATAATTGGCCTTGTCAATCCATTCTAAGATCTCAAACAGACCCACATATACAGATACAATTTTCCCATACTTTTATCTATGTCATGAAGGCATTGCATTTTCAAAAACACATCATCTTTCAAAGAGAAATATAAACCCATTTGTCTTGCATCTACATAGTATTTCTATTGATCATGGGCTTTCTTTGGCCTCTACTTGATCAAGGAGACATTATTCGCATATAGATGTAGTTATTTTGAATTAAACAAGGTCCACTCTCCTACATCATCCTAATGAAGTTGTGATTGACATAGACACCCATAAAGAGCTTCATAAGGGTGCATCTCGATGCTAGCATGATAACTATTATTATAGGCAAACTCATCTAAGAAGATATTGTCCCCACGTTCCACCCATTCTTGGACACAAGCCCTTAACAAGTCATGTAGAGTTTGGATCACACATTTTGGTTGTCTGGCTGTTTGACAGTGATAGGTGGTAAGATCTCCAATCTCATGCCGAGTTATTCTTAAACTTTCTCCCATAACTTGGAGGTAAACTTGGGTTTATGATCGGATATGATGGAGCTTGGAACTTAGTGGAGGCTTACAATCTCTTGGATGTATAGCTTATCTAGGTTAGATAAATTTGCATTGGTTTTCAGGATAAGAAGTAGGCCAAATTTGTCAAACGGTCTACCATGACCCATACAACCTCAGATCCTTTATTATTCCTGGGGAGACCTACAATACAATCGATGGTGATCTGGTCCCACTTCCATTCGGGGATCTTGATGGACTATAGTAAACCACCTGGTTTTGGTTCTCGACCTTCACCCATAAGGCACGTTAACAAATGTCCATGAATGATCCTATATTTCACTTAATACATTGCCACCAGAAAAATCAGTACATGTCCTTAAACACCATGAATGTTGTCAGGTTGTATGGTGCACTCAGACCCATGTACCTCATATAATATGTGAACCTTCAGTAACAAATCTTCAGGGACCCATATTCTTTACTTGCCTTGAATCACTCCATCAACACCCATGGGAAGGTGGGTTTGAGTCTTAAAGAGAAGAGCCTTCTTCTTCTTAAGGATATTGCTATATAGTTGGTTTGCAACCAGCTCGAAAAGAAAGTTGGTCACAATTTTGATGTTGTCTATGTGAAACCTATTAGGAAGGGGCTTTCAGGTCTATTTGGCAAACTGTTTGAGTCTTCTCCACTAGGTTGCTAGACTGGAAGAACAATTCAGTCACTTTCATAGAGAGTGTCAGCCACCATGTTAGCCTTACCAAGATGGTATGCTATTCTAAATTCATAGTCCTTCAAGTATTACATTCATTATCATTTTTGTAGGTTAAGGTCCTTCTGAGTCAAAAGTTTCTTCATGCACTTATGGTTGGTGAAGCTAGAAAATGTGGCTCCATGGAGGTAGTGTCGCCTTATGTTCATGGCATAGACAATTGTCACAAGCTGTAGGTTATAAGTCGGGTAATCCAACTCATTGGGTTTGACTTGAGGCTAAATTAACGACATGTTGGTCTTGTTCTTGGATGCATCCTAAGACTATCTAAAGATGACAAAATTGTTGTTTCCTAAGGGTAGGTTCAACAATGTAGTGGAGATGATATTATCCTTAAGCTCATAAAATTTATATTTCAAGATGTCTGACCAAAAGAACATTTCATTTTCTATGTAATCTTAATGAGGGAGAAGAACAATCTTCAATAAATTGAGATGAAGTGCCGATAACAACTGACTAATCCCAAAAAATGTGAACCTTAGGGGATGGTTTGGGTGCTTGAAAATCAAAAATAGTAGCTACTTTGGTTGGATCCACCACATAAGTTCCTCCATATATGATGTGTCCAAGGAACATGACTCGGCTGATCCAAAATTTACATATCTATGAATTTCCCATAAAACGTTTTCCCTCTCAGGATGGCATGGTCCCTAGATAGGTGTTCTCATTGTTGATCTATATCATTCAAAAAGATAAGTATGTCATCAGTGAAGGCTATGACAAAGGTATCTAGGAAGGGTTGTAAGACATTTTTCATAAGGTTAATGAATATGCTTGGTGCATTAGATAGACCAAACAACAATACTAAAAACTCATAGTGGTCATAATGGGTTCTGAAAGTGGTTTTTGGGATATCGACTTCCCTAAATCACAATTAATGGTACTAGGATCATAGATCAATCTTTGATATGATCCATATAGTTTTCATATTTTCAAAGAGGTCATAAATTCTAGGTATAAGATACTTGTTCTTATACTGGCTTGGTCCAACATTTGGTAATCAATACACATGCAAAGTAAGCCATATTTATTATTCATAAATAGGGTAGGGTATCCCGAAGGGAGATGTTGTGTTAGATGAATCCTCCATTTAAAAGTTTCAGGAGATTCTTTTTTATATCAAGAAACTCGGTGGGTGCCATTCTATAAGGGACCCTAGAAATGGGATTGGTCCAAGCAGATATCTCAATGGAGAATTCAACTTCTATTTGTGAAGGTATGAATCGCAAATTTTTCAAGAATAAATCATCATAGTCTCTAAATACCTCGATTTTGTCAAGGGGTGTGCCTTAAATCAGGATCAGTTTCTATTGCTAGGAAATCTAGACAACCCTTAGCTGTCAACTTTTCTACTTTTTAGGTTGAAAAGTTACAAATGGTGGAGGGATCTACCATAGATAGTGAAAGATGAGAATCCTTATATTTCTACCCTTATCTTCTTTTCCCTAAATTCCATTTTCTCATGAAAGTTATTGAGTCAATCCATTCCCATTATGACATCAAAGTCATTCACATCAAGGAATAAGAAATTGGTACAAAATTCAAAGTTCTAATGTTTAACATGTTTGAGTCGTGTTTTCAACAAAGACGGGAGAATTCCTCCTCTAGGGGTAGTGACATCTAGGATACAGTTTAAGTCCTTGAAATACAAGTCAAGCATAATTGTGATATTTTGAGAAGTGATAGTGTTTTCTGGAGATAGAGTTGAATAAAACTTTGACTGAGTGGCTCATTATGTCAAGCATACGAACCATTTTATACATAGAAAGTAAACCACAATTTATCTTATAGTGAGGTATAGAAAAAAATGTGTATATATTAAAGTTTGGTTCCTTCTATAAGCATGTTGGATTTAGACTAGACTTCTTCATCCTCAAAGGAGAACACTCTATCCTACCAACAATCTAGAGCAAGTCCAACTGCTACAGGTGGACATGTAGCCACAAGTTGTATTCTAAGATGTCCATTCCTTTGTCGGGGTGGAAGCAGGCAACTAGATAGGAAATGTCCATCTTGTTTTCAATGAAAGAAAATTGTCTTTTCAAACTTACATGTGTTGAGGTGACATCTTGCACAGTTCCGGCATTTAGGTGGATATTTATAAGGCTTCCCAGCTCCATTTTCCTTTGCTGCATTGCAATTGTGACCTTGTTCCTTTCTTCCATTAGTATTGGGAGTAGAGACGCATTCGGTGAACCCTAGATATCTTGAAGGTAGGTTTGTGGAGGGCATCATAGTCTTCTCCAAATTCAAGGTGAGGTTAGGGCTTTTGTGAAGTTTGGGGACTTTCTAGACATGACATGAGGTTTAAGTGGAGGGTTTATGTGGTCAACAAAGTGCTCCACTCAGCATTGTTCATCTAGCATGTGAGAAAAATGCTCAAGGAGGTTGAACATCCTAGCGTAGTTTGCAGTAGCCATATCTCCTTGATAGATATCCATGAGTTGTTTCATGTCTCCTTTTTAGTAGAGATGGGGGACAAACTATGGTTGAAGATGGCTCTAATGTCTTCCCATGACATCAAATCTTTTGCTAGGTCTCTTGTGGAAAATTAGCCCCACTAGTTCTTACAGTCTCCCTTGAGTAGTTGGGCAGAAAAGATCTACATAAACCATTCTTCACAGCCAACATCCATGCATCTATTTTGTTTATGTTCTTAAGCATTTGGTTTCAATTGATAAAATGTGAAGGTCAAACTATTCTTGTGAGAATTTTGAATCTCTAAAGCTTCTCAACTTTTAGCTTGAAGAATTACAAGATGGTAGCCCCAAGGCAATAGCAGACAATGTGGGGTGCACTATTCTCATCTCTAGTTGTGTCTCTAAGGACTATGGGCCTAATGGTATCAGGAAACACCTTGTAGTGTTCTATCTAGATAACCTCATCTTACACTTTTGTGTCAGATTTATATTTGGGAGTATACTGATGATCCAATTTGATCACATCAAAGACAAATTTCACAATACATGACTTTAATTTGAGAATTGAACTAAGTATCATGCTTTAATACATCACCTATTACATCTAATTTTAAAAATCATTAATGTGACTTTTTTCTCTCTAAGTTATTTCATGTTGTACAGTTTTGAATTACAAACCAAAGACACAAAAGTCAGCTCGATCATACATGTGTAGCTTGAGATATAATCTTTAGAAGATTTGCCTTTATAATCTTATTTTATCTTCATTTGAGCCTTACTGGGCCTAATCTTGATAGTGTGGACCAGCAATATAAGCGCCCCCTACCCTTGAGCTAAGTCAACGATACATGTCTCCCCACTTTAGCCAATCATGCTTGTCCTTGTCGGATTAAGTGATACCCTTGGATGGGCACCCATGGTACAGCCTTTTGATCCAACGTCCAGGACTTTATCTACTTATTTATTATGCACCATAGATACAAGAGCCACTAGCTGCCACCTACCATACCCAAGCTCCACCAATAGAACCAATTTAGCCCCCATTTCAACATACAATCTTAGTTTTATCTATAGAACTTCCTCCCCAACTGGTTTATCCTATTTTTGTCAAATTTTGTGAGCCATAGCACCCCATAGTCATCATATTCAACCTCTAAAACATAATATGCCATGGGGCATCTCTGTTAAGAGTGTGAGATCACCTCCTTACTAAAATATGGTAAACAAAACACATTGGAAAGTAGCAGAATAAAAAATTTCTGACTAAATCAATTTCATAAAATATTGTACAAAAATACATCAACAATCTCCCTTTTAGGGTTACATCAACATACATAAACTAGGATCTAGATAGAGGGAAGTCTAACTACCATAGTCTTGTCTCCAAGAAATAATTCCATCAACTAAGTCCATGCCAAAGCTAAGATCTTCAAATCTTATCCATCAACTTGCTCATCACCTGGGTGGTTGGGAAGGCACCCAGTAAAAGGGAAAGGAAAAACAAGTATGTGTCACAAAACTATTCTAGGATAATAAGATAAGCAAAATACATAAAAGTAGGCTAGAGTTCATCATAAGATGAAGATAACAAGAGAATGAGGCCATATATAAAAGAAGCTTTCAATAGATGCTTGCCATAAACATAGTATTATAAAAGAATTGCATGCATGATTAATATTGACTACCTAAACTATGTAGGGTTGAGGCACATACTGGACCTTCAACCAAAGGGTGAGGGAAGAGTAACACATTCCCAGTCACCTACACATATTTCATGTGTGGGGGAGAATAAAACGTTCCACATGGGAGAAATAACACATTCCCCAACTATGGGTGGTTGTACATAAGTACCGCCACGATAGATAGTTAGTCTAATAAAATCATCATGCTAGAATCAATGGTAAGTAATAGCATCAACCAAATAGAACATAGTAGTGGGGTACAAAGACCCAAGAATAATATTCCAAAAAGGCAGGTATAGAAAAAGAATCATGAGCATAGGACAAGGCACAAATATTTCCCAACTTAAGGTGTAAATGCACATACCTTTAATATTGATTCCAATTATTAGTTGGCCCCACTTAATCTATTCCAAGTTCCACTTTTCCTAATATCAACACCATGTTCATGTATTAGAACTATATTCATTCATTAAATGTCTAAAACCCTAAAGTTGCTAACTTTTTGTGAAAACCTTCGAATTAGACTCTAAAAATATCACCATTGTCTTAGTTATGGTTTTCTAATCAAAATGACATATAATATTATATATTTTGAAGATATAAAGTTTTAGATGCATTTTTAATGATTTTTAACTAATTAATTCATTCTCAAAAATACTTTTTCAAAAAACATAGAATTAGGCATCGAAATTATTTTTAATGGATATATAATCTTTTCCTGATTTCAAAACATATTTTATTTCTATTTTTGGACCAACGAATCAAAAGATATCAATTTTTGAAAACTGACCAATGAGCAATTACCATGTAGGCTTCAGCGTTTGAAAGCAAGAGAGCGAGAGAGAGCGGAGGTGGGGTCGGGCCCGCGCCTCACTGGCACCCCACTAGCGCAGTTCAAAGCCGGGTCTTAAGACCGGTCAACTTTGGTCAAAATGAAAGTGAAAGACGGTCTTCTCCTCACAGAAGGCAGAGACGAGAAGCATGGAAATCGGGAGGGTAAAAGCATAATACGTCGAGGGGTCACCTTCCCCACTTGCACACAAGCAATGGCTGACGCAGAAGCTTGACCAAAATTGGGCGAAATCACAAATCTACACGGAACTTGGAGTTTAGACATGCATATGAAATCCAAAGACAAGACGAATCCAACCATACCTTATATTTCACCGGAGGGGAAGAGATGAGGGAGGAAAAGCTGACGCAAGTGATGCGCCTTCGGCCGCTCGACGGGTGTCAAAATGGTGACTAAACTTGCGATTGAAAGGTGGAACGAGCTGCAAAGGTGTCGGTGCACATAGGGGTAGAGGTCTTTATAGGCATGGGGGTCTAGGTTAGGGTTTAGATGTGCAAGGTGAGAAAGAAGCTTCGGGAGAATTGGGGATTCTTCGGATAATCGCAAAAACATCAAAATTATAGAATAATCTGGAGTGGATTTGGAAGAGAAGTCCAACAAGACAAAAATCACTTGATTTTGTTGAGAAACGAGGGAGATATGGCCATCTAAAAATTACAAAAATTCAGAAATTACTGTTCACGCGGCTAGAGGTAGGGGATGACTCGGACATTTAATACAACTGTCCAACTTTGATCTTTTGATGCATTTAATGAATAAAACTTTTACAATTATTTGAGGGTGCAAACAAAGTCCAAATAAACTAAAATTTGGTAAGTTAATTGATTTTGGGGTGAGGAATCCGAATATAAAATTAGATTTGTATTTTGAGAAATTTAGATCAATTAATTAAGCCAATTACTAGTTTCTCTTTCCTCTCTCATTAATGACTATTATATTCTCCAAAAATAATGAAACTTCACCCATAAGTCAAATTAGGTATGATAGATACGAATTTTCCATTATTTTCATTTTTTTTAATTACTTGTTATTTTAATTAATGGTTTGAATATTTTACACACTTTCTCTCACCAAAATTTACCTTCTTATCAAATACTTTCCAAATTGATTCAAAATTCATCCAAAGATATATTTTAACATGTATAACACGAATTTGGTATTTTTTAAGACTTTTATTATTTTATTTAATTAATTTAAATTTTATCACTTATTTATCCTTTTAATTTATTAGAGGCATCTAGAAACCTTCTAAAAATATAAAACTTGGCCTATAAGAAATACCAAATGTGTGGAACACAATTTTGGCATTAATTAATTTTTTAACATATATTTAATATTTTTGGTCTTTAAGTCATTTTCTCTCTCCTGAATAAAATAAAATATTTAACATTGACAAAATTAAATATAAATTCACAAGTAGACTCATTTTGATATGTAGATTATGAATTTAGAGTTAGCTTTCCAATTTGAGGACATTATATATTTTATTTCACTTTATCTGCTTATCTCCCATTTTCTTTTAATAAAGACTTTAATATATGCATTTATCTTCCAAATGAAATGATACATGGCCCTTAAGTTTCTTTTAGGTCAAGAAAATGAGATTGAGTGCCAAATTATCTTCATAGGTTTTCATTTATGATTTTTGGAACAATATATTGCACATTATCTCCTATTATCCAATATATCCCATATTATCTCCAATTATTACATTTATCATCTCCTTTATATATATTTCAAGATTTTCTTTCTTTTTCATATTCTAAAAAGCACTAGAAGTTCTAGGACAAAATATTTTATCTTTTTCATTACTTAAGTGGACATTTTATATATTAAACCCATTACCAAGCTTTCACTGAGGTATTTGTGTATAAACCCAATTATTGGTAGAAAAGGTGAACAAATGTTCAAGAAACCATCATAATATCCACAAATTAAACAAAAAGGCCAAAGAGGATATAAATGAAAGGAAAAGATGGGAAAAAGGGTCAAAAGATAAAATGTCCAAGATTCAGTATGTTACAACCTCCACCTTGCTAATCTCTCCTTCCACCAAGAAATATTGTGATCATGATCGTGTTGACTCAACACATCCATGGTGTGGGTAGGCGGCTTGATTTTTGGGCTTGCTGAGCCATGTCCCCTCAATGCAGTGGGTTTCGACAAGGCTAGAAACCATTGCTACTTCATCTTGTGCAGCTTAGCACCTAGAAGGGAGGCTACCGCATGGTAGTCAATGACCTACAACTGCTCTCGGGTTGGTAAATAGTGAAGGCAATGTGCCATGGACCGTGGTGCAACTTGTCGTCGGGGAGGGGGCGCCACAATGTGCAATTGAGGGAGGTTGGGGTGGTCATGCTATTTTGGGCATATGGCCCAGATCTGTGACATGATATTAAAGATAACGATCCCCATGCTACTTATAGTCTTTTTTTAACACGATGGGGGGACATCTATTCATCCCCCCATTATGGGTTCTGCAAAGAAAAATCCAAGTGCAAGTGGTGAAAGGGGTGGGGAAGGGAAGATTATGTCAATCGGCATTATCCCAGGATTTAATAACGTAAGGGGTACCCCGGCGTTCCATGTTCATTATCCCTCTAACTCTCATGGGCAGCTGGTGTGGTTTCATGAATAGGGAAAGGCCATATCTGAGGTTGGTGGTGTTACTAAGCTCCCTCGTCGTGGAGTTAATAGCCTTGTGCAGATAGAAGCCAATAACAGCAAGATCCGCAAGCGTCTGCTTGACCTCGTCGGTGATGGACGCCATACGCCAGGGATATCGATCGGTCCCCCGTAAGATGTCCACCACCCTCTCGTTATCAATTTCGATGATAGAGAGGTGGATGTTTGCAGCATCAGCGACCTTGAGGGTGATGAGGCAGGCCCAAATGTAAGTGCTATAAAATTCCTCCTCCCTGATGCTGCATCAAAAGGCTAATTTGACATAGCCATGGTAGTTTCAGAAAATCATGGCAGCCCACTATGTGCACTGACCACCGTCGACGCAGGTTGACCAGCCAATAGCGAGGTTTAACTTGATATTAGCCATATCAGGTGGTTCCCATCATGCCAGAGAAACACATTGAAACATGGACCAGGGTGCCGAGATGTTATGCACTGTGAGGGTGGAATAGAAGCATGGAGTCTCACTGTGTCTGCATGAAACCTTCTCAAGCCACTGGTTGATGATGAAAATAATCATGTGCCATTCCGACAGCAAAGATGGCCATGTACCATCATATCTCACTCTACATCGGGCACGCCAGATGGCCCATGGGATGATAATAGCCAATCGTGCCCCTATCCAGCTCGTTGTCGAGGATGATGAGGTGTTCTCGTAGGCTCTCAATAACTCCGTCACATTACGCGATGGTGTCACGTTCATACTATCAGTATACTTGTCCCAAATGAAAGATGTGATTAGGCTATGGAAGAAGAGGTGAACAGATTCCTCTCTGGAGGGCGATGGAAGAAGAGGTGACCAGATGCTACCTATAGTCTTAATATTCAATTTCATAAAGTTATTATGTAAAAAATTTAAAGTGCTTAACTCATACATCATTTAACCAAAATATATAAATATTTATACCAAACTAATAGTCTCGAAAAGATTTACAACGTAACCTATAAGCATAACTTAAAAACCCAATTACTCTTCCTTTTTTTCTGATAAAAATGCTATGAAATTTCACTATGCTTGACCATACTTAAAGCATGTGTATGATAAAGCTTGGATTTTTAATGACCGTCCACCTAACTAAATATAAAATTAGTAGGATATATACATGTTTGAGTATTTTGATGGTCGTAATCACTAATATTGCTCACTAATGACTCTATTGCACATATGTGACTTGTTTGGGACTTTATGATGGACCTCGTCCTATATTGCTAATCTTGTTCCTAAATGACATCAAGAATCACCCTAACATTGAATATCAGTAACATTATGCTTCTCTATGACTCTTATATCATTTCCTAGTTCCCTTTTTCTATGGGTGTCTATATGGCTTGAGATGCTTGAATGTGACTCCTTTATGGTGATGTATGTTGAAATTCGAACAAATGGGGTCCTTGACCCATTTGATGCATCCAACCATAATGGATCTTTGAAATCTGTAGTATCATGATGTGTTGTGGCCTAATTGGCTAAGTCCAACCCCATTCATTATATAATGATGTATGTGCCCCTTTAGAACCTAATATGACCTATATGATCAAATTATATTTCTTATGCCCTGATCTAAATATAGGTCTTAATGTCATGTCCTAACCTTGTAAATCATATTTTTCCTCTTATTATTGATCCTTTGATATGGGTGTCCCAATTAGGTCATATGTTGGGCCCTAATGAAAAAAGTAATATATGTTAGATATTTAATGTAAGTTGATATGTTGATAACAAGTTGGATCATGATGCCTAGACCTTGGGGACATCCACCTAATCTTTATATATAATTCTTATGTCCTAGTGATACTCATCTAACTCATCTTATATGCTCAGGTCCTTGACTTGATGCACCCTGACCCTTCTTTCCTTATTATGAGTTTTATGACCTTGTTATGTGCATAAGATACTTAAACCTTAAAAATCATCATATAAAATGAATGGAACCTCAGAATGACATGAACATTGAAACCCACCATCATGATGGGCTTTAAATCAAAATATCATCAAATGCACTGATTAGCAATTTTGAACCTAACTTGGCTAAAACCCTAAAATGAAGCTAGTTGGGGTTAATGATGAGAATCTAACGTATGTATGCAATCTTGTTTTTAACTAGGTGGTTTCCTATGTTCTGTTTGGTTAAAGTTAAGCTAAGAATTTCTTAATCATGTATGAACTTTAATAATTATATGACTATGAACATCTTGTTTGAACTATGTTACACATGTGTGCTTGTTTACTTGGCTAATATATTGTCATGTAATATTCTAGCATTATACTTGATGTTTTTCTCATTGTTCTATAACTTGCAAGCATAAATCAAAACTCCATTATACAAATTTGAAATAGGGTTAGCTCTTTATGATGGCCTTGAGGTCCCTCGCATAAAAATAGGATTAACTCTTGGTGATGGTCTTGAGGTCCCTCAAATTAGAAATAAGGTTGGATAATCTTCACTACCCTCACAGACTCTTCCAAAGAGAAGTTAGTCAAAAAGGCCTTACAGTATATGATGGTATAATTGGAGTAAAATGTCATAAAACATGGGCTCTTATTTTTCAAAGTACTTAACTTTCTCATTCTTGTTTGTTTACTTATGAAATTTGTTAAAATAATGCAAAACATATATAGGTATATTTCTACCATGTACTCAACACCTCGTGTATTGACCCACTTGTTTCATATATATTATAGGTTCAGATATGACTAGGACGTTGATGGCATGGTGAGTTTTGTTTAGATGTACTTTTTGTAAGATCCTAACTAGTGTACATGAACAGACTTGTATAAATGTACTCTTCAATATGTAATTGAAATCATATAATAGACAAGGTTGCTTAATATATTTTGTTGAATGTTGAGATTATATTGGTGCCTTATCTTGTTATATGTTCAGGTATGCTAAGTTTTTATGCTTCCTGATTCACACTTTAACTAGAGGCAGACACCTAAGCCCCATCACCTTTCATTGTGTATCCATTAGGAGCGAGGACTAAGGGAAATAAATGGTTGCGAGACAGATTGCATCCAAGCATGAACAATAGCTATGACAAACAATGCTCACATGAAACACAAATTAAATTAAACCTTACATATTAACCCTATAAACTTAATATAGTGTCCTTTATGGAATAAGTTGGCATACCCTTTAGGTTAGAGCCTAGATGTTCTAAAACTAGGTGTAGACTTGTGTGATCCTTAGAATCTTTTTTTTCTCCTCCTTTTGTCTTGTGGTATGGGTTGTTGGTGTAGGAGGGTGAGAATAGGGAGACCATATAAACACTAGACATAAGTTTGCAACATGTGCTCAGGGTAGCTACATAGGTGTGCACCATGTTCTTTCTAGTTCTCTAGGTGTCATGGTAATAGACTTCCTAATTAGTATGGTAACACTTTTTGGTTTTGGTTTTATTTTAATGAAGTATGATGGTTTATATTGCCTATTTCAATGTACGAGAAAACCTATTTTAGATATTTGTAAATATGTACATATGAAAATTGTTACCACACACAAAAAGCCAATGAGTTTCCTTGTAACCTAAGAGAAACATTAGATGATGGATGCAGTCTTTAGAGTTGTCTAGAGCCATGGTACACGTTAGGCTAGTAAGTAGCCTAGATATCATAAGATGATGATGATGATGATGATGATGATGATGATGATGATGATGATGATGATGATGATGATGATGATGATGATGATGATGATGATGATGATGATGATGATGATGATGATGATGATGATGATGATGATGATGATGATGATGATGATGATGATGATGATGATGATGATGATGATGATGATGATGATGATGATGATGATGATGATGATGATGATGATGATGATGATGATGATGATGATGATGATGATGATGATGATGATGATGATGATGATGATGATGATGATGATGATGATGATGATGATGATGATGATGATGATGATGATGATGATGATGATGATGATGATGATGATGATGATGATGATGATGATGATGATGATGATGATGATGATGATGATGATGATGATGATGATGATGATGATGATGATGATGATGATGATGATGACGATGATGACGACGATGATGATGGTGATGATGATGATGATGATGATGATGACGATGAAGATGATGGTGCTGGTGGTTGTGGTAGTGGTGGTAATGGTAGTGGTGGTGGTCATGATGGTGGTGGCAGTGGTGATCAATATGATAATGTTGATGTTGATGTTGATGTTGATGTTGATGTTGATGTTGATGTTGATGTTGATGTTGATGTTGATGTTGATGTTGATGTTGATGTTGATGTTGATGTTGATGTTGATGTTGATGTTGATGTTGATGTTGATGTTGATGTTGATGTTGATGTTGATGTTGATGTTGATGTTGATGTTGATGTTGATGTTGATGTTGATGTTGATGTTGATGTTGATGTTGATGTTGATGTTGATGTTGATGTTGATGTTGATGTTGATGTTGATGTTGATGTTGATGTTGATGTTGATGTTGATGTTGATGTTGATGTTGATGTTGATGTTGATGTTGATGTTGATGTTGATGTTGATGTTGATGTTGATGTTGATGTTGATGTTGATGTTGATGTTGATGTTGATGGTATGAGTTGCTTCATGATGACCTAAGTTTGTTTTTGTAAGGGTCAAGTATGAATTGATGACATGAGATTAGTTTGGACCATGCAACCCTATCTCGACCTAGCACCGTGTATGGTACATATAACTTGGTTGATGTAATAAACATAGCTAGTGGGTTGGCATGCTTTCTTGTGCCTAATCTTATACGTAATGAGATAGGATATGTGAGATATGGTTTGGGACCAACATAATCCTCAATCTCTTTACAAAATATGAGCTATAGCATGGGACAAGTGATAAGGGTGACTTCTTGATATGGGTCAACCCAACATGGGAGAAGGCCATAGTACCTAACCTCTCTAACATATGAAATGTTAATGAATATGAATGATGAAGTACATGATGATGAGTCCCTATCTATATTACTTCTAAGTATATGATTTGAATCACCTAGTGTGTGGTTCCCTTAAAAATGTTGAATCCTATATTTCCTACAAAAAAAATCTAAACCTAGAGATGGTTGCATTTGAATATATGTATGTTTTCCATCTAGGTCAGGGAGATATCCCAAGACCCCAAGATGATGTAGATGTTGTGTAATCCTCATGATGAACCGCATACTCAGGTTAGTGGTTGTATGTAAAGGAACCTAGTGGTTTCCCTTGTTTTTTATGGTTGGGTGGAAATTTTGTTATGGATACATGGTTGTGGTTAGCATGTCTTGCTGGACATAGACAGTTCTTAGCTTGAGTGGTTCAAGCTTGTGGAGTTCTTTGTAAATACAAGTGATAATTACAAAACCTCAACATGGAAGATAATTTTGTTCCTCAAATGATGCCTATGACATGGAATAATCTCACTTAATTTGAAATTTTGATACTTGTATGATAAGTCACTCTCATATGCTAGATCTAATATGAAATCACATCATGCATGAAAGATGTAGGTCTAAAATTATTGATGTGATATGATGATGCCTTGAGATCCTATCTTGAATAATGATGAGTACAATGTTGAATGTCAGACCCAAGATGAAAGGAAATGAACCAAATTGATTAGAGTTGGTACAATCTTGATCATGCATGAAATCTAGTATAATGATTAAATATGTGTTCCCTGATAATATCATTTGAAATTCTTAATGATGAACATGTTCGCTTGAAGAATTGACAACATATACTTTTGATAAAACACTTTGGGCTCGTATGTAGATACGAACAAAATCCTACTATAGGGATTATAAGGGATGGGAAAACCTAATATCAATATGATGTCATAATATGATAAGTACCAAGTAATATGTTTATTTTTGGTATGGGTTAACCATTTATGATTAAAACCTAAGTGTGCACCCCGTAGTGTTGGTTGCATTGACACCTTGGCTTGGTTGCCTAAGCACAATGTACATGGACTCTGATCTTTGACTATGATCTTAGATCAATTTCGAGGATGAAATTTCTCTTAAGGAGGGAAGCATGTGAAAACTTGACTTTTCTCTCTCCTTAGAATAATATTTATCTTTCATCAAGTAGGCTTCTTACTCTTTTAGTGTCAATTCTATAGTTGGAAGTATAGTGATGCTCAAGTTTTATCACATCAATGGCCAATTTCATAATATGGGACATTAATTTGATAATTGAACTAAGTATCATGCTTTAATACATCACCTTCTTGCATCTAATTTTGAACCTTATCAATGTGATCTTTTTTATCTCTAAATTATTTCATGTCGTAGAACTTTCAATTATGAATCCAAGAGACAAAAATCATCTTGATCGGACCTATGTAGCTTGAGATATGATCTTTGGAAGATTTACCTCTTAATTTTGTTTTTATCTTTATTTGAGCCTTATTGAGCACAATCTTGGGGTTGCGGTCCAGCAAGATGGGTGTGTAACATCCCATGCCATTAGGGATCAGATAAAATAATCTTAAAAGAAATTATTAGACTACTCATATCACCAAGGTGCGCCTCCTTTACAAGGAGCCCATCAGAAAAGAACTATGTGGTTAAGTGTGCTCAGCACAAAGTAGTACTAAGATGGGCGACCAATCGAGAGTTGATCCATCTTGGGCGTGAGTGAGGACAAAGTACATAGCCAAGGCTAGTGGTGGTCTTTGGGTCCAGTCATAATTCCTAGAACTCTATGTGAGCCTTGTGTAGTGGGCCCTAGTGTTATAAATGGTATTAGAGTCATAACCCCTCCATGTGGGCATGTGGCCTGCCAGTCTTGAATCGTTTGATCTAGGCATGTTGGGAAGGGTTCTCCATGGTGATGTAGACACCATTGTGCTGGTAGCCATGATCCGGAGCTAGGTGTCCATGGACCATTTTGGGTCTACACTAAAGTGGGGAAAGATTATGAGGCCATATAGTTGACCCTTAATGAGGACATCAAGATTCTAAGTGAGGGAGATTGTAACATCCCAGGTCTTTAGGCCTTAGATAAAATGATCTTAAAAGGAATGATTAGACTACCCATATCACCTAGGTGCACCTCCTTTATAGGGATCCCATCACTAAAGAACTTTGTAGTTAAGTGTGTTCATCCCAAAGTAGTACTAGGATGGGTGATCAGTTGGGATGTTGATCCCGCCTTGCCCATGAGTGAGGAAAAAGCATGCAGTTAAGGCCGGTGATGGCCGATGGGGATAGTTGTCATTCCAAAAACTCTACTAGATCCTTGGACAGTGGGCTCAGGTGTTACAGGGTGATAACACCCAAATTTAAGTATGTATGCTAAGCATTTATTTATGGTTTTGTGTCATTATAGCCTTAATATGCCCAAAATAACCCTAGATCCTTATCTTTTAGTAATTTATATCTTTTCATAGATAAAGTTGCTCAACTAGCCAATTTTGGGACTTGTAGGCAGCAAACCTGAAAAGACATCTATTCTCCACGATTTCACCCAAACACATGGTTTTTGCAACAGTTAGACTTCGATCCATCACGACTACGGAGGACTAAGCATCGCACTATGTGCACCATCTTAGGAGACAGTGGTCCCACTAACTGACTAGTGGGCCAAGAAACTTTTTATATCTTGGACCCCATTTTTGATGGCCAGTCCTTTATCAGAATGCATCCTCACCAATCAAAAGGTTCATCGACGCGGGCCCATCGACCACCATTGATACCCCCACCCCACGGGGGTGGGTTTGGTCCATGACATCGCGACCATGAAAGAAGGATGATGCGATCATGGCCAAGACATTGTGTCGACTGACACTTGGCACGACCGGACCCAACTCGACACGGTCAGGCCAAGGCCGCGACCAGGGCACATCAACCTCGACCACGGCACGACCGTGACTGTGGCACATCAATCTCGACCGTAGAATGACCATGACTGTGACTGCGGCACAACCACCTCGACCATGGGGTCTGTCTCGACCGAGGCATCTGCCTCGACTGTGGGTCTGCCTCAACCACAACCCCAGCATGACCATGCCCATCTTGGCACAGTCAGGCTTAAACCAAGGCTGTGACCGAGGCAAGTGTCATGACCATCTTCTGTCATCGTCTATAAATATTCACCCCTCACGACTTGGAGAGGGGTTCTAAACTTTTGGAGGTTCCACATTTTGGTTTCGACACATTTTAGTTCCCATAGCCCCGTGGGAGAGTTTTGAGGTCTGAAAAGGCTGAAGTGCTCATCCTATATCCATCCCTCCAGTTTGCTTCCATCCAGCATCATTATCTACCTCCATACACCCATATCCTACCATTCCCAGTCATCTTCCACCTCCATACACCCACCAGGCTACTGTTTGGGACAGAATCAAAGAGAAAGGAGGCCAAGGAGTCCAGAAGACCAAGGAGGATGACCCAAAGATGAGATTCAACCTATGAGGAGGCTAAGGAGCGAGAGCCACCTCTCCTCTATGGGCTAAATCTCTTTTTCCTCTCCTTTCTTCTACTGTTCTCCTTTGTTTCTATACAAATGATGTTCTTCCATCTTTGTTCGGTGCCAACTATGCTTGTCCATGGCTAGTTGAGCTCCTTCTTAGCTATGTAGCCCGTTTTGGGCATGTTTATGTACTTTTACCTTAAGCAAGCAGTTTTATTCCAGATCTAGTGCATTTTTTGTTCTATCTTCTCTTTCTGGTTATGATTGCTAGTTTGGTTGATCTCTTTCTTGCTTGAACTTCTATTTTTACCTATATCGAGAGATTCATTGTAGAAATAGATAACAGAAGGTAGTTTGGATCGAAATCTAAAAAGAGGACGGTTCAAGGTGATCTGTGTAGAATCGTAGACCTGGGCATGGCCGGGTCCAGCCCGGCACGATTGGGCCCACTACCAGGTTTTTCCTATATCACACATATTCCTAACTCCTCAGAATATTTTAGACCTAAAAGGGTATCTAGAATATTCTGGGGTGTTAATTTGTCATCCTTGAGAGAGGTTTCATATCACTGATAGGTTTTAGTCACGCTGTGGGATGACCCCACATGAACAGACACCACAATACGTACTATGTTTGATGCAGGTTGCTTGTTGAGGTGTTCAAGGGTTGTCTACACCCGAGAATAGGTGCATAGACTTCCCAACTGGTGGTTACATAACCAGGAACTCCTCTCTGATTAGTAGAATCCTACGAACTCTATTTTGTTTTCTTTACTTTGTTTTTTTTATTTTGTGACAACCTGCTAGATTAGTTCTAGCTCCATACTTTTATCAAATATTGGATTGGCTTAACTGACTTAAGAGTGAGGTCTTAAGCATCCTAAACATCCCCACATCCATGTGTTTGACCCTGTATATCTACTTCAACCCCGTAATAAAGTTGTGGGGGTCCTTGAAGGTTTCAGGTTATAAATTTAAAGTTTGATTCCTTTTGAGTCTGCCTCCTTTCGGACGGGCGATTCGGGCCGCATCACAGGACAACCCCGCTTGCCCTTGATTCAAGTCAGCAATCCTTGTTTCCCCCTTTAGCCAAACACGCTTGACTTGCTGGATTAAGTGAGACCCTTGGATGGGCAGCCATGTATCATCCTCTTTGATCCAATGGCTAGGAGTTTATCTTCTTCCCCCATATGCACCACTGGCACAAGGGCCACTTGCCACCACCTAGCACACCCAAGCTCCATCAATACCACCATTCTAGCCCCCAAGTCAACAATTAACCCTAGTTTTGTCTATAGAACTTCTACCCTAACTTTTTCTCCTCTTTCATCGCTTTTCATGAGCCCTAGCAGCCCCATAGTTGTCGTCTTAAACCTCTATAACCCTATCTGCCATAGGTGGCCTCCATCTTTCTAATCCCTTCTATCCACCACAAAAAGATCCAATCTTGACCGCGCTAACTCTACATAGCCACTATGTAAATGGGTGGCTTGCTTGTTGGGCTTGTCGAGCCTTGTTGCCCTCACTACAGTGGGTGTTGATGAGGCTAGAAGTAATTGTTGCTTCAGCCCACATAGCTCTACACCTATAGGGAAGGCCCGCAGGGTAGCAAGCGACCTGTGACCATTGTTGGGTCAGTGGATGATGATAGTGGGGTGACAAAAATCACAGTGTGACTCACAGTAGGGGGCCTTTAGAGCATGTAGCTGAGGGAGGTCGGGGAAATCATGTGATCTGGGGCCCATGGCCCATATCTGTGCCCTAATATTAAATGTAATACCCCCTGCTCCCTATAGTCCTATCTGTTATTCCATAATGTTATAATTCAAGTGTATATGCTTAACTCATATATCCTTTGGCTAAAATATGTGAAGCTATATACAAAGTCATTTGCTATGAAAAATCTACAATATGAACCTATTTACAGACCATAAAACCAATTTATGTTTCCCTATTTTAATAATATACCAACTTTGACTATGTTTGACCACACTTAATACATATTTGAGCTTCTTAATAGTTCATTGGAATTGGGGCTCTCTCTCTAGGGATTGCTCTGCCTTCTCTCTAGAATCCTCCCCGACGGCTGTCACTGGGGGGAGGGAGCTCCACTTCAACACTTTCCTCCCCCTGGCACTCATCATCTCCGGTTTGGTTTCTTGTAGGCGGCCAAATCCTAGAGGTGTCGTCCCTAGGCATATCAAAGTGGACCACTGGAGGAAGGAGCCGATCGTCGTTGTTGGTGCTATCTCGGTGGTTCAATGTGAGAGGGCAAGGTGATACGCATGCGATCATCATATCTAGGTTGGGTTCGGCTGCCTCGACTCAGTCGACTCCATCCCGCTCAAGCGTGGCGGATGGAGAGAAGCTCTCCGCTCCAGATCCGTAGATCGTTGCTGCTCACCTCACTGGCATCCTCTCTTCCCCGCTCTGAGTGTTGCTATGCTGGCGGCGTGCTGCTCCCGAGCGATGGCGCTCCCTCCACCGGTGTTCCCTGGCGACTGGTGGCGGCGGGTGGCCTCTGTCGCTGGGGGGTGCGTTCCCTCTTCGTCCGTCTGGCGATTGGCGGCGTGCTCCACCCATCCAGGTTTTGGTCGCCCCCAAGCTGTTCGAGCTTCGTCGCTGCCATGCCTCATGCTCACGATGGTTCTCTACTAAAGCTGGTTTGGAATACCTTCAAGGTGTTTGATGAAATTCTATACGCATATAGGTGCATCACGAGGGTTGGGATTTAGAGGAGGTTTCCTCTTCTCTTCTTCTTTGGTTGTTTGCTCTTGTGTGCAGAAAACACCCTTGGGTGTTTGTGATTGTTGTTGTGTACCAGCGTTTACCGATAGATCAAGATCCAGTGCTGATGAGCAGCTATGTTGTTTGGGGGTTGTTAGCTCGAAGGATCTCCCTTATATTGACATAGTACCACAATTTGTGGGTACCTTTATTAGATAGTTGGTGTTGTGCTACGTATGAAGGATTGATTTGGAGCTAACTTGTTTGTCCAAATCTTCATTGTTAATTCGCGTTGGTTCTTATTTCTTTTGTGTTTTGTTTCAGCTTCATGCTGACCTATTTCTAGGGGTCCTCTTTTTGGGTTTCACCCTTTATGTTACCTAGAGTTGGGATGCTGAGAAGGCCAGAATCTTCATGTCTAGATACAGGCTGGATTGCTTGTGGTTGTTCTATGTCAAGTTTCTATTACTCTTTGTGGGTATGCTAAATGTATGTAATAATGGCTTGTTGTAGTCTTCTTCTGGTTGGTCTGCCTGGACCTAGCTTGTCTAGGTTGTTTTGGTTTTCTTAGTTTTGTTCTTTGCCTAGAAAGTTTGTATGTCCCCCTGCGTGGGGATTTTGAACCTTATCTAGCTTTTTAGCTCTCTATTGATGTAATGGGGTACTTAGTGCCCAAAGTTTTTGGTATTAATAGTACCACGCTTTTGACCGACCAAAAAAAGATTAGATATTTAATGGCCATCCACCCTCCTACATATCAAATCAATAGCTTCTATACATGTTTGGGTATTTTGACGGTCCTAACCACTCCTATTGCTCATTACTGGCTTGGTTGCACAGATGTGACTTGTTGGGGACTTCAGTGATGGACCTTGGCCTATATTGCTAATCTCGTTCCTAAATTACATATAGAAACACCCTAGCATTGAAAATTGGTAACCATGTGCTTCTCTGTGACTCTAATATCATCCCTTGATCCTTTTTTTTCTATGTGTGTCTATATGGCTTGAGATGCTTGAATGCGACTCCTTTATGATGATGTATGTTGAACTTTGAACAAATGGGGTCCTTGTCTCATTTAATGCATCCAACCATAACGGATATTTCAAATCGGTAGCATCTTGATGTGTTGAGACATAACTGGCTAATGCCAACCCATTCATGATAAAATGATGTATGTGCCCCTTTGGGGCCTAACATGACCTATATGACTGATTGTATTTCTTGTGTCCTAATCTCAATATAGGTCTTAATTCATGTCCTAACCTCATAAATTAGATATTTTTCTCTCATTGTTGACCCCTTTGATGTGGATTTCCCAATTAGGTCATATGTTCGACCCTAATGATAAAAGGCATATGTGTCGGATATTGAATGTAAGTTGATATGTTGATATCAAGTTGGACCATGATGCCTACACCTCTGGGAAATACACCTAATGTTGATATATGATTCTTATGTCCTAGTGATACTAATCTAACTCGTCGTATATGCTTAGGTCCTTGACTTGATGAACCCTGGCCCTTCTTTCCTTATTATGAGTATTATGATCTTATTATGTACATAAGCGACTTAAACCTTGAAATAATCATATAAAATGAATGGGACCTCAAAATGACATGAACCTTGAACCTCCATCATCATGATGGACTCTATATAAGTAAAATATCATCAAATTTACTAATAAGCAACTTTCAAGAACTTGTATAAAACCCTA
Organism: Alisma plantago-aquatica; assembly: GCA_963693085.1. Taxonomy (NCBI): domain Eukaryota; kingdom Viridiplantae; phylum Streptophyta; class Magnoliopsida; order Alismatales; family Alismataceae; genus Alisma; species Alisma plantago-aquatica. Next base: position 54,971,324 of record OY856411.1, read on the forward strand.
AAATGAAGATAATTAGGGTTAATGATGAGAATAAAAGGCATGTATGCAATCTTGTTCATAACCAAATGGTTTCTCGTGTTCTGGATGGTCAAGGTTAAGTTAAGAATCTCGAAATCATGTGTGGGATTTAATTATTATATGCCTATGGATTTCTTGTTCAAACTGTGATACATATGTATGCTTGTTTACTTGCTCAAATATTGCCATCTAGTATCCTAGTATTGTACTCAATGTTTGTCTCATTGTTGTAGAACTCAACTATACAAATTTGAAATAGGATTAGCTCTTGGTGAAATAGGGTTATCTCTAGGTGATACCCTTGAGATCCCTTAAATTAGAAACAAGGTTGGTTAATCTTTAGTACCCTCACAGACTCTTCCAATGGAAAGTTAGTCTAAATTCCTTACTATATATGATGATGTTGGCATAATTGGAGTAAAATGATACAAAACATGGGATCTCATTTTACCAAGTACTTAATTCATTTATTCTTGTTTGTTTGCTATTTTAATATTTTTAAGTTATGCTAATGTTGTATATATACACACACATATATACATGCATATATATATATATATATATATATATATATATGTGTGTGTGTGTGTGTGTGTGTGTGTGTGTGTGTGTGTGTCTTTCTGCCATGTACTCAACACCTTGTGTGTTGACACCTTGTTCCACATATGTTTTAGGTTTAGAGATAGCTAGGAAGTTGATGACAGGGTGAGTTGTGTTCAAATGTACTTGTGGTAAGATCCTAGCTAGTGTATATGAGTTGACCTGTATAAAATGTACTCTTCAATATATAATTGAAATCTTGTAATAACATATTGTGTTTAATGTTGATATTATTTTGCCTTTATCTAGTTATTTGTTCATGTATACTAAGGTTTTACACTTCCACGTTCTCTCTTTGATAATACCATGCTAGGGACATATGCCCAGGCCCACTCACCTTTGGTTGTGTAACCACCAGGAGTGTGGAGTTAGCATAATAGAAGTGTAAGGCCCCCAAACTTACTTAATGAGTTGAATAAGCTTAATTATCATAATTGAATTCTTATAACCCTAATATAACCTTGTGATATGCTTTGAAATCATAAGGCGAGCGTAAGTTTCAAATTTAGTCCAATTTGGACACTATTTGAGCAAGTTATGCGATTTTATGCACATTTTGGAATTTTCTACAATTTACCCAATTGAGAGGTTTTATTTGCAATTTATCACTTGCATTATGTTCCTTGGATATTCTCTCATCATTCTTGAGCTTTTTGAGCCATGGGGGCACCTATTTAAACCTTGGTTTGAAGTTGCTTTCTGTAAGGGTATTTTAGGGTTTATCCCTTCATGGATGAGCTACCTTTAGTAGCTATCAACTAATGAATTATTTGATTGGCTTATAAATTCGACAAAGGAAAGCTAACTAGGTCTATATGGATGGTGGGGGAGCTTATTGTGTGTGTGCTTGTATATTCTTAATAGTTTAAGGCCATGAACACTTAGAAAGATACTAGAACTTCAACCTTTTCTTTATCTTTATCTTAAAGTTTCATATACTTATCCCTAAGCACCCAAATGAGACATTTTCTCTCCACCACTTCCCTCCTTCTATGAAAATCGTTCTCCCTCAGTGCTGTTGTGAATTTCGTATCCAAGGAAGAAGAAAGAGGGGATCTTCTTGGAAAAAGAATCTAAGGTTGCAATTGACTTCCTTTTAGGGTTTGAAAAGCTTCCTTCTAGTGATCTTGACCTAAAAGAGTAAGAATTCCCTTCTTTCCTCCATTTATTTCTTTTTTATCCTTCTTTATACCTTTTTCAAGGTCATAATCTTGTTGTTCCATGGTATAAATTGCTCTAAAGCTCTAAAACCCTACCTTTCTTGCTCCTTATGCTTAGGGTTTGCTCATTTGATGAAGAAAGGTGATAGATGGACAAGTTCATAGCTTATGCTTGGATTTCCTACCCTACCTGCTCATGTTTTCTTCTGTTTGGGAGTTTATCTTCTAATTAAAGGTAAGTTTTCTAACTTGCTCCACGTTTATTGCTTACCATAATCTTTCTAGCTCATGTTCTTGCTTTTAAATGATGATCCATGCACTAAAAAGCTATGCTTGACTTGGATTTCAATTTTTATATTGTTCCCTATTATAATTTTAGTTCTAGATGAACATGTGATCATGTGTACATTATTCCTAAGGTATAATATGACTTGTATCAGGTTGATTTGACAACCTATGGTGCTAAGCACCTATCAACCAATGGTCAATTTTAGGGTTTAAAGTTGATTTCTTCTATAAACACATGACTCGATGGTGGTACCATTGCAACAACCGATGGTGTTGTCTTCATGACAATTGATGGTGGTGACCAATGGTGTCAACCTACGTTCACCCCTTAGGTAAGGTGTTGGCCTAATTAGAAGCCTGGTGATTAACAACTACGTACCCTAACGATGCTATCAATCAATGGTGATATTAGTTTGATATTTGATGTTAATTAATAAATATAATACTGATCTAAAAACCTATGGTGACTTAATGGTCACTAATGATGATGGATCTGGTCTCCAAAACCTATGGCGAGTTAATCATATAGTTGTAGCTTCAATTAAGCCTTAGATCAATGGTTTCTTGGGTCACTGGATGCAATGGTCGGACCTATACTGTAATTCATGGTTTTAACATATGAACTTGACCGAATGGTCAAGATCTAACATTTATTCCTCCAATAAAGTGGAATGATGGCTAATGTAATATGTTGGTCCTAATAATGTGATTTAGATGGTTTCCTTTATATGATCAACTTAAGTAGCTTACTTGTTGACAATGGATGGCTTGTTTTAAATGAACAGTCGATTTGGGTTTTACCCTACTCTAAATAGAACCCTTATTGTTGTTAATCAAAGGATATATAGGGTTAAATGGTGATTTTTATAGATCACAACTCAATAACAGTATGGATGATTCATTCAAGGTGTTTACTTATGTAAACGACCAATGGCTTTACCTTTTCAACATTTCATGGTTAGAAGTTGATGCCTCAATATTCCCATTGTTTTAGGTGAAGCGTGTAGTGTAATGTTATGATTCTAATGATGAGAATTTGATGGTTCAATGCCTTAAACTTGTAGTGTTACCCTTGTCCTCGTATGATTATGGTTTATAATCACCATAATGAATTAATGGGTAACCCTGATGAGGTATAGCTTGGTATACCTAGCTTTAATATAATGAAATGATGGTAATTGGATATGAATAGTCCTTGAATGACTAATACAATCATGGAGTACCATGTTACTATTTTTTAAATCCTAGTATGCTATAACTCGATGGTTACACCTTGATTTATGTGTGGGTTCATACTTGAGAATAATATGGAATGTGATGGTGATGCTTCACCTTATGCATCCATGATCCAATGGGGATGTCGTGAGTTAGGGTTTAGGTATAAGTGATGATTAATAACATTAATATAATTTATCTTGTTGAACCTAACTCTAATGCAAATAGATAAAGATGAGTATTCATCTTTAACATTCTTATATGATGGAATGGTGGTGGAATAACCTCCTTAATATGATCATAACCTTAATATGTTGATTGGTGGTTATCATAGCCACATGGTTGATACTTTCTTATGCTAAACATGTGCATTATGAATATGATGAGGGTTAATCATATCTAGATTCCTTGCATGTTTATGTAATAAAGGAATGTTCTTAATGTTAATATAACCATGCTATGATTGTTTATGAATATCTCCTAGCTTATTAATGCAATATTGTGTTGATCCAGTGTATTATATGTAAGTGATGTTGTTGAGCTTTGTTATAAGGCATGCAAAGATAATGATGATCTTGTAGGTAATAGTATGATGATCTTAATGACATTTGGGCATGGTTGAACCCTGAATGAGGTGTAATCCTCTTGTGTTGATAAGGGTTGATACCATGTGATATTGTGAAAAGGATTTATATCATGTGATAGTATGATGGTCTTAATGACCTTTGGGCATGGTTGAGCCCTAAATGAGGTGTAATCCTCTTGTGTTGATAAGGGATATTGTGAAAAGGATTTATATCTTGTGATGGTACAATGACTAATGTGGTCTCATGCATGGCAAGTGAATAGTACCATGTGATAATGAGATGAGAAATTATGTTCCACACATTTTATATCTTTTAAAAGTTGTGATATTTATATGCTTTCTAGAAGTGAATTAGGGTTTGTATGTCCACTTGTTTGATGTAGTCTTAATTCACCCAATTGGCATAAATAATCAAGTGCAACTCTAATCATGCAGTGCCCTGTACCGTAGAGCCATCTTCAGTGTCAGAACTTGCTGGATGGTGAAATGAGTATTCCTAAGGGAAACTCAGAGCGCATACTATTGAGTATGTGGGGGTGGAAAGCTAAGGATATATCCTTATCATCCACAGTGCAGGTTGTGGAGGATGGCTATGGTCATGCCTCATACATCTGATGTGATTGAGGACAATTGTAGTTGTACCTCATATTAGAGGGTTTTGTATACCCTAGTTTCTAGTGTCATGACATGTACCAAGGGTGGATTAGTGGTTAGCAGCTTGACTATATGTCATTGTAGTGGCAGATTTGACTGATATGTCACTACCTTTTTACTTGTACTGACTGAGCGGAAGAGATCTTAGGATATCGGCACTCCTAGATCTTGTACGGAACTGAATAGCCCTTTGTAGGGGTCGGTTGGACTTTGGATGGTATGATTCAAATTCCCCAGGGCATAATAAAAGATGTAAGATAGTCATGTAGCATATCTATTTAGGGTTATAGAAAATGCTTCATATTGGATGATAACCCTTGTTTTCTTTCTTTTCACTGAGATCATGTATAGTACAATAAGAGATAATAGATATGCTTATGCTTTAGTTATGATCATGTTGTAAACATGCTTATGTTGTCAAATATACTGACACTGATGGTTAAGATGTTGTTGCTAGCTATGTTTAATATTGCTATCCATGCCCATGTAATTAGAAATGCTTAAACTGCTAATCATGCCTATGTAGTTTGTTGTGTTATGATGTTAGTTCTACTTATGATATAGATCTGTTCCCTTTATTTGAGATGCCAATATTGATATCCATGTTATGTTACTAGACATATTCATGATGTCAGGGATGCTTATGCTACTAGATTGCTTGTGTTGTTAGCAAGGAATATGATTATAGTTATATTAATGATAATGATTATTATTAGATGCAATTTGATGATATTTGAGTAGATATCTATCCAAAGAAATGGATTTGTTTGTTATCTATATATGCATTGATGATCATACTTGTTGCTAAGATTAATTGCTTAATCTGTTTAGCATACTTGAACTGTTCAATTTGTTCAATTGATTATTAAATACTCCAACTGCTTAGTTATCTACTTTTTAAAATGTTGTAATCAATAAGCGTTGTTGGAGGTTATATCTCTTACTGGGACATGGGTCTCACCCTTGTGGTTCGCCACATTTTTTAGGTAATCAGAAGTGATGAAAACAAACATGTAGCAGTAAAGATGAGATATAGTAATGAATCTTTGAGAAAGTTGATTAGATGTCTAGTGTGTCCTAGAGTCATCCATGTACTCTCAGCTCTGGGTAAGAAAAGTTTGTTTATTATGTTTCAAAAGAATTGAAATTTTGTTAGCATGTTAATGTTTGTTGTGTGGCATATACAAATATTGTTCTCCTGTGTATATATGTTGTGGTTAAGGTGCTAGAACAATTTGTATTAAATTCTTGGCATAGTATGGATATAATAAAGATGTTGGGCTCTTATGCAAATGTTTCTGAGCGGGTGTTGACATTGAAATCGATTTTAATTTACCCATATTTTTGGGTATGTGATTAATTAGTGATCGATAGTGCTTTATTTTTTTAGTAATCTCATTTAGTGTAACGGGTTCTCACAAAAAGGTTCTATGACATAATGCTTCCCCAATTTTGAGGAAACATCTATTAGACCTATATTTCCCACAGAGGGTAACTAGGATAAAAAAGAATAACATAGATGGTAAGAGAGGAGAGAAAGGGTTCACATAGAGGAATTCTTATAAAAACATCAATCGAGTCAAGCAAGATCCCTCAATGGGCCTCAATTGGTACATATACCCCTAGTCTTAGCCATTGATTGGCCCATCTAGCCACATAGGCTTATTAAATAATAATTTACAAGATCCACTAATTGGTAACACCTTTGCTTAGATTACATCTAATAATACAACTAATTCTATAAATACTCCTCTAGCTACTCTAATAATAACATAATAGTTGTGATCCTTAGGTTAACTGTTATATCCTTCTCCTAACCACATTAACATGTAACAAATTCCCACCTCCTTTAGACAGATCTTGTCCTCAAGTTCGAGAAATTGGCAATCTTCAATTATAGGGGTAGAAGGGAACTTGTTCTTCAGACGATCTGGCTCTCCCAATTTGCTTCCAACACATCTTTACCCAACTATTGAACTAGAACTCCAGTCTTAGCATGTCCTCTTTGTCGAGTAGCCACCATTCATCTATCTAGAATCTTAATAGGAACAATTGTTAATCAATAGTAATATTAGGGGGTCAAACCCCTCTTGGCATTTCTTGTCCCAACTTTTTCTTTAGCAATAGAACATGGAATAGTGGGTGTATCATAGCTTATGAAGGCAATTTTAGTTTGTAAGCTACTAATCTAATACTCTTCAGGATTCAAGAAGGTCCATAATGTAGTGGATTGGGCTTAGTCTTCCTTCTCTACACCCTTGAGCCTTGCCTGAAAAATGGAAGCTTCAAATAAATGAGTTCCCCCAATGCAAACGAACGGTCACTACACATTATATATGTGAATTTCTTCATCCTATCATGTGCCTTCTTCATGTTGTCCTTCAATAATCTCAGTATCTCAGTCCTTGTTTTAAGTGTAGCTTCACATAAAAAATCTTAGTATGCCTTGGGACATAGGTCAACAGGGTGGGTGAAGTTCGTCTATACAGTGCTTCATAAGGTCATACCCTGGTAGATGAATGAGTTGGAAGTATTATAATGCCCATGGCTAGGTTGGACCCATTCATGGGGTTTGGATGCACAAAAACACCTCAGTAACTTTGTAAGCTCTTATTCAACACGTCACTTTTCCTGTATATTTTAGGGTGATATGTTGTGCCCATCTTTAATTTGGTCCCCTAAAGTTTATAGAACTCCTACCAAAAATTGATAGTGAATATGGTGTCACTGTATGAAACTATAGACGAAGCCATCCCATGATGTTTGAACATGCCATTAATAAAGACCTCTAATAAGCTTCTAGAAATGAAGTGGTGTTTCAGAGAAAAGAAATGAGTTGCCTTTGTTTACATATCCACCACCAGATCAATTGATGAATGTCTTTGGGATAGGGGTAAGTCATCAATAAAATCCATGGACTTTTCTTCCCACACTTGAGAAGGGATTAACAAAGGTGGTTATAATCTAGGTGAATGACAATTTTCAAATTTTTATATCCTAAAAATGACATTCTTTAATGTAACATCCTAACTGGACATGCATCTCACTCCACTAAAAGACTTCTTTGACTTTATTCAAGGTCTTCTCAAACCACAGATGCCATCTTATGGATGTATTATGCATTTCAAATAGAACCTACCTACTCAACCCCGATTAGGCACTTATTATCACTCTCGCTTTTTTAAATATGGTTCCATTATTAAGTACTTATTATCAATATAGGGTCACTAGTGGTCAATGCAAGAACATTATCTAAGCATTGTGACAGTGGTATATATGTTTGCCCCACACTCCCATTATGACTTCTCTTCATCCTCCCTACCCATTTTCTTCATGGGTAAAGCATCAACTACCATGTTATTTTCTACCACTTCTCATTCAGTTTCATAATGATAACCAAGTAATATGAAAAGAGACCTCCACTTGATAGGAGTATGTAATTGTAGTTCCATCATGTACTTAATACTTCTATTATATATTGTGAATATAGTTCAAATCAAGTAATTCCTCCATTTAGTAACTTTTGATATAATAGTATGGATCTCTTTCTCATATGTAGATCACCCTATTGGCATATGTTCAGTGTTGATCTTATATAAGCAATTGGTTTTCCTTTTTGCATTAGTACATCTCCCACAGCTAACCATGATGCATGAGATTCAATAATGAACTCGTAGAGAAATTCATGCATAGACAAAACAAAAGGTGTAATCATGATTTCTTTCAACTTCTTGAAGGCTAGCTCAACATCAAGACTCTATTTAAAGTTGTTCTTCTTTAAGTAATTTGTTAGGGGATGATCCACTTTCCCATTATTCTTCACAAACTTCCTGTAAAACCTTATGAAACCAAGAAATCCTCTTAATGATTTAACATTCCAAGGTATGGGACAATACTGAATACTCAAAATATTTAAAGGATCAACAACTACACCGTCACTAGAAATGATATGCCCAAGGTAATCCACATATTTTACGTGAAACTGACATTTACTTTGTTTCACAAGTAGTAAATTTTTCTTGAGAAGATTCATTAGAATTGCAAGTTGTTGTAACTAAAGTTGAGAGTTCAGTTCTAACCAAAACATCATCGAAGAAAACTAATTTGAATTTCCAACAAATGATTTAAAAATACAAAATTTTAAATTTTGAAGTTCTTTACTCACTCCTTCTACACTGCCTTCACCATTGGCTATTGAGTTCTCTTCTTGAACACCTACTTTTGTAAACTAAATTATCTCAACTTATTAATTCCTATTCAACTCATTTACAAAGCTTGATGCATTCATAATCCTAGATTCACCCTTTAGGCCATATTCTGACACTAAACGACTTTGCCATTTAAACTTCAATAGTTGAATATTAAGTCCTACCTGATAGGTTTCCCTAGATGAATCCATTTAACACCCAAAAAGGTATCAAACCCTCATACTACAATATTAGGAAATCTTCCTTCATGACAACATTGGATACCTTCAATCAACTCCCAAGCATTCCATTTGCACTTGATCTTCTCCCCATTAGCCACTATGAATGTATACTCATGACTTCTATTGACCTGAGATGAATCCTTTTTTTTCTATCTTGTTGTCCATGGAAGTGTGTGTACTATCATAATCAAGTAAGTGAGTGAGTTCTTATTGATTAGTTTTGACCTTCACTCTCATAGTATTAGGAGTATATCATCTCCTTTAGCGCATTCATGGAAATTCAAGATTCCTTCCTAGGTTCTTCCCAATTTTGTGCATTTCATCTTGTCGTTGGATTCCCCTTCTTCGATGAAATATATTTTTCCTTCCATCCTACACCTATTTTCAAGGCTCCATTTGTCATTACAGTAGATACATAACTTGTTTTGTCTTCTAAATCTTTCCTCAATGCTAGAGTACCTCGTAGAAGTCAGTATGCTTTCATCCTCAAGCTTTCCTTTATAACTTCTACTTCATGCCACATATTTTCCATTTTAGTGTTTTTCTCAAATACTTCTCCTCCTTAACCAAATCCATGCTTATGGTTTCTCCCATATTTTTAGGTTGTTAGCCTCTCACATGACATATCAGCTTCTCCTTCTATCCACTCACAAAGGTTCCCACACTAAATGCTTATCTATTTTATAGTTTCTCAAACTAAGACAGATTATTTCTCACCAAATCCACTTGACACAGCTTGGTGAACTCCAACCCCACTACATCCTCATAGGGATTCTAAAACCTCATATGAAGCTCTTCTTCAAACCTTTCCCAAATTTTAATTGTTGATTGATCGTTCACCCACTCCCACCACTTGAAGAGTGTCTTCAATCAAGTGGTATGAAATCAATTCAAGTTGCTTAGAATTAGAATTTATACTATAGAATTGGAAGTAGTGTCTTTTTTGACTAATCCAATCCAACAGTGCTATCAATTCATCATAAATGCTCATTTAAAAATGTAGTTTGTCTGCTCTTCTCTTGCCTCCTGACAATATTGATGAATCTTTTTCGACTCTACCTCTTCCTAACTCGACTCAGCCTTTCTCCAGTGATGTATTGAGTTACTTGAGCTTGTAATAGATTTTCTCAAATTATTGGTCGAAATACGCCTTAAGCTCCATCTATATCTTCCTTATCATCCCCACAGTCTCCATGCATCAGCGGTTGATAATACGATTCATGGACTTGAGGAGCTTACACATGTCATTCTAGGTCACCGATGGCGGTGGTGATTTATCTTTGGAAGGCTCCATGGATATCGAAGGAATTTTTGACACCAAACTGTTACTACGTAAATAGTAAAAATGCTTCTGTGAACTCAAGAAAGCACATGTAGACCTATATTGCATGGAGAGGGTAACTATGATAGAAGAAGAAGAACAACGAATAGGGTAACGAAGAAGAGAGAAAGGGTTCATAGAGAGTGATTCTTATTCAAACATAATTTGGATCAAGAGAGATCCCTCAATGGGCCTCGACTGGTACATATACCCCACCTAAGTCATTGACTATTCCATCTAGCCACATAGGCATACTACATAACAATCTACAAGCTCTGTTAACTGACAGATATGTTGTATCATATTACAACTCACATACGCTTACTACATAACAAGATGTGATCTGTATTAACTGAAAAACATGTTAGCTCACATTACAACTTAAATACAATTGATTCCAATAATACTCCTACAACTACTCCGACAATCATGGAACAGCCACAATTTCTAGGTTAACCATTCTGGCTCACTTCTAACCGCATTCACATGTAATATTTACCAACTTTTGGGACTAAAGACACCATGTTCATCTTCCGTACCAGGCTTTGGTCCAAGTGCCACACTAAAGCAAATTGGTTTTGGGTAATGCTAGGGATCTATCTCAAGACTCATTATTCTTTCTCAATGCATTCAACATATGTGGCATGATGTGTATTGTTAGATATATGGATGCTAGATCCATTTATTTAACATGGGTTAAGACCAACATAAGTGTATTGTTAGTTTATTCTTTTGCAGAAACTAGGAATTGGACTATGAAATTACCTTCCATCATTATCTCCTTTTTATTTGCACATTTGCACAAAAAGATAACTGCTTGATTAATTAATTGAATGTTTAGTTAATTCTTTTGGAATTAGGAATGGACTCCTTATTTTTTGCTAATTGGTAAGAGATATATTCTTTATTAATTGTAATGAGATGTTTTCTTTATTAATTAGAATGTTATGTTTTCTTTATTAATTGGAAAGAAAGATTTTCCTAATTAATTGGAAAGAGACACTTTCCTTATTAATTAAAAAGAGATGTTTGTCTCCTTAATTGGGAATGGACTCCTTATTTTCCTTATTTGGAAAGAGACTCCTCGTCTTTCTTTTTATGTGCACAAGAGAGGTCGAGTAATCACGTCTTACTAGGAATAGAACGTGGAGGATTGAAAGGGCTATAAATAAATCTCCACTCACTAGGGTTACTGACAACCTCAGAACATATTGGTCAGTCATTCAATGTGTGAAACCCAATTCTAGATTTATTTCTCTATCTTTGTTGCTCTCAATTTGCTTCTGGAGATTTTTCTCCTATGAGAAGAAAGTTCTTCCTTCCTCTCCCAAAAGGCATGATCTTTCCGGGTGGTGGTACCTGTGATCGCTGGGTTGCACCGGTAGTACACATTGTTCTCATCATGCATGAGTGAGACGTATCCTGCTACTGGTTTGTTATCATGTCGATTAGAAGAACTGTGCTCATCTTTCAGGATAATGAGCAACTAATTCCTTTTAAGTGTCATGTTTGTTTTCCAATGAACAATCTGGTATGAGATTCTAACTCTGATTTATTTTTGTTCTCCTGCATTGTTTATTCTACATGTTTCTTATGTAGATTTGGCCTGAAACTGTTAATCTATGTAAATGTTTTTGTTGCACGTAATGACACATATAAACTTAACAATATTCTTAAAGAAATCAATCTTGCCATTAATTAACAATAGTCGATCATGTTTTTGCAATAAAATTGACACTGCAACTATGCCTGAAAATTTTAGTAGTATCAACTTTGGCTGTTGGCAAAGTAGTATGCAAATTTGGCTGAATATGGTGGGTTATGATTAGTTATTAGAAAACAATGAACCTAAATCTGATAAAAATATCCTTGATAATGCTAAATTAATTGCAACTTGGAAGAAGGGTGATAAGGCATGTCAAGGGTTAATCTTGCTTGATTTAAATAACAAATTGTATGATTCTACTCTGATTTTGACGATAGGATCTCTCTATGAATGGAAAAGGGGTGCTTCGGATCGGGAGTAAGCACGAGGGGCTTTCAAAAAGTTCTTTGTTATTACTTCTGTGGTTTTGTGGGGCATTAGAAAAGAAATATAATACAAAAAATCAGAGTACTAAAAAGTATCATGTTTTTGAATTTCTAGAGTTTCATATGGTTGAGGGTAAATCCATTTTGACCAAATTCATGACTTTCAACTCTTGATTTATGATCTCTTAGATGCACACATGGAATTGCCTAACAAGTTAGTGGTTATGTCCATAATCGATAAATTCCCTAAATCTTGGGAACCATTTGTCATTACTCTTAAGCATCGCAAAGGAGACTTGACGATAAACAATATCATGGCGGACATTAACATATAAGAAGAGCACTTAAAAGAGAAGAATGTCAAGTTACCTATTGGTGTAAACCCCACTGTCAATTATACTATTGCTAAGAGTAAAGATAATAAATCAAAGAATATACATAAAGCTATGGCTAAGATCCAGAAGAAACTTAAAAATAAACCATGTTGGACTTGTGGGAAGGTTGGCCATTGGAACAAGGATTGTCCTTCGAAGAAGGCAAAGAAAGGTGCTACATCTGCTATTGAGGAGGTTATAGTTGTTCAGAAATATGGAATCAAATACGGAAGTGGAAACAAAAACTTTGCTACCATATTCCCCTTGAACAACAAATCATGTCAACAACTATGTAATGGGAATGAAGGTTTGAAAGGTGTATACCTGGTCCTATAGCATGCTACTTTCTCAAGTTGCACTGGATGAATATTGACATTGGCCTCATGGTTGATCACAATAGATGGTGATTGACTTCGTCCTCCTAGTAGGTGGTAAAGGCCTCCCCACCTCTATAGTAGTCCATGCAGACCACTAGGAACTCCTTTTCTTTCTAGATGAATGGACAAGAATGAGTATCCCTTCTAGTCAGTGTGCTAGTGCTGACTTGCTCTCCCAATTGTTTCTCCCTTTCTATCCCTCCTTTTGATGGGTAGGACTTGCTCGGTTTCTCATGTTACCACAACTATGAGAAGACAACAATTATCAAATCTTATTGTTGTGTCTCTAGAAGGCCTCAGTACCCTCTATTAATAGGAGGGTCAGGGTCATGACTTCTAGTCTAAGCGTGAGTTGAAGAGACGGAGTTTGATGATTTTTTTTAAACTTGTGAATGTTATACCGATTCATTCACTGTTGAAGTAGTAGTTCACATGTGAGCCAATCGGTTCAACTCGTAAACCAGTCATTTCACAATGTTTCTCAATCACGATTATATTGGCAATTAACATTCAATTAATGCACAACATGATATCAACATCAATTCTTGATCCAATTGTATTGATGAACCAAACGGTTGGTTCACAATGTAAATCAGTCGGCTCAAACATTTGATATGATAAGTTCACTTATTGAACCGATTGTTTTAGAGTTTTGATTGCTAATATTGGTTCAAATTGACCTGACACTTGAATTGATTGGTTCAACACTTGAATCAGTCGGTTCACAGTCCGATCAGTTAATTCCAACCATTGTTGTTTAAATTTAATACCTAACACCTTAGTAATCAAGTTAAACATCATTAATGAATAAACTCCTATTCCATGTGCATCCTATGTGTGGGACCCTATAGGTCCCAATTTACATCAGTAGTGATTTTCCATAACCGGTTTATGACATCACATACAATTAGAGGTATCTAACAACACATCATTGCTACCTAAGTAATTTGGAAAGTTGGAGAACAACTTCAACCTACAATCTGTGATCAGTGATACTATGATCCTATAGTTCCTTCATCTATGATATTCAAATTGAACTCGAGGCATGAATCTTCATCCTCTCAATGTTCAATCCATGTTCCTTAAACTAGACCATACTATCTAAGATGCATGTAAGCTCACATATCATATATTGATTCACATGAGTATGGGCGTACATTTCTCAGTCTCGCTTATCAAGTGGCCAAGATATCAACTCTAGAAGGAGGGACAAATCTTATCTACAACACACACAGTCATTCCCTATTTGTCACAATGTATTCGAGCATCACCTTTATGGTAACCCTTATTCATGGTCACATTGGATGATGTCAAATTACACCAAACCACATGTGATGAGTGTAGTGATTTTAGATCTTAGAACCACAATCACCATTACTATGAGAGTTGATTATGACTACCATTCGATGGTTTTCGTGCCTCACTCTTAAGGTGGGTCGGTCTAATACATTATTCTCTAACAAGTACTTAAGTGTTTAGTTTGATATCACATATCATGACATGAGATTTTGTCATCAACCAACACATGCTCTAGTCTTATGTATTACCATTGTCGATTTGGATTCCACAGTAAATCCGACTAGGGACATAACAAGAATGTATATACTCTTATCATACATATGATCTCATTGTCTAGGTCTTGAACCTGAAGACATTTCATCAAGTAACATCATTCTTTAGACATCTATAATGTTTGTACCATCATCTCATGATTGAGAAAGACATAATAGATGGAATTACCTTTATAATTACCAAATCAGGCATCTAATGCCTCATTACAATCATCGTATGAATATGATTGTCTCTCTCGGCATAAATACCAACAATAGTCAACATGATGGTTGTATCCTTGAACCTCAATGATGGGTATGTGTCTATGATACTTGAAATACTTTCAATTTTTGAACCACTTTATTGGATAGTTGACACTAGGGCTAATGTACATGTTTCTGCTGACAAGTCCATATTTGTGTCTTATCAGGCCTCTAGAGGTCAGTTTGTGACTTTGGGTGACTCCAGCTGTATAGAAGTCAAAGGCAAAGGATGGGTGGACTTGAAGTTTCCTTTAGGGAAGGTTCTGACACTTAATAGAGTCAAACATGTCCCATTCATTCCGCACAATATCCTTAGTTGTGCAATTCTTGTTAGGGATGGTTTTATAATAGACTGCAAATGTAATAAGGCTATTACTACACACCTTCGTGACTCTTCATTTCTTGGCTAGGGGTATTTATGTGACATGGAGAACTTATTTAAGATTCTTGTTGAACCTCTTTCAAATTCAGTTTTAAATTTGAATGATAATAGTTGTGTTTGCATGAATCTTGTATCACTTGATGCATGGCATAGTCATTTGGGGCATATTAATATTGGCTCAATGAAATGAATGATAAATCCAGAAATGATTCCTATATCCAACATTAATTTTAGTAGACGTGAAATTTGTGTGCAAGCTAAACTGTCTAGGAAGCCTTTTCATTGTGTGAATATGAATTCATAAATCCTTGATTTGGTGCATATTGATATCTGTGAGTTTAATGGGGTTGCAACTAGGGATAAAAAATGTTGCTTTACAACTTTTATTAACAATGTAAGTAGATATTGTTATGTTTGTTTACTTAAAAGTAAAGATGAGGCCTTGGATAAATTTAAATTATATAAGAAATAATTTGAAACTCAAACTAGTAAAATACTTAAAAGATTAAGGTTTGATAGGGGAGGAGAGTACACCTCAAACTTTTTCTTGTGATTTTGTCAATTATATGGTGTAGTTCATGAGGTTGTTTCTCCTTATTCACCAAAATCCAATGGGACTTCCGAACATAAGAATTGAACCCTAATATATATGGTTAATACCTTACTCCAAACCTCAGATCTGTCCAACTTCATGTGGGGGGGATCTTTGAATACAACTTGCCATGTTCTGGATATAGTTCCCCATAAACATAAAGGAAGTAGTCTGATTGAGCTATGGAGAGGGAGAAAATTGAGTCCAAAATATTTTCTACTATGGGGGTGCCTTGCTAAGGTACTTGTCCCTAAACACAAAAGAAAGAATTTGAGACCCAAAATAGTTGATGCCAACTTCATGGGTTATGCATATAGATTCTTGGTTGTAAAATTTGATATCTCATAAATTGATGTCAATGTAATTGTGGAACTATGTGATGCTACATTCTTTGAGGATGTGTTTCCCATGAAATTTGGTGTGCCCAAAGAAGTATCTCAAGAGGATTCATTCATCACGGGTTTCATTATCGAGCACGTGGCAAGGATGACAACTATCAGGGGAGACTTAGAACAAGCTATTTTTGAATCAGATGATTCTAAAGAGATGGTTGAACCAAGGAGATGTAAGTGGCTTAGGACATCCAAATATTTTGGAAGTGAGTTTCTGACTTATAATGTTGATGAACCAAGGAGATGTTTATGGGGGGACTCTATTCAGAATATGAACAGTTATATTCGAAGTTTCCCCCCACATCCAAAGATTTTCATTGCCCAACTATTACATGTTGGATTGAATTATGTAATAGTTCCCCATCTCCTCTCTACATGGATCAGAGCGAGCCTCTTCTTTCCACGGTTTGGGTATTTGAAGTATGTATTGAAAATAATGATAATTATAATAATGATGATGATGATGATGATGATGATAATTATAATAATAATAATAATAATGAGAATGATCATGTATCTTTCAAACGAGCTATGGACTCTCTAGAAGCTAAGTTTTGGGAAAATTTGTTAATGATGAAATCCAGACAATTCTCTTGAATAGAACTTGGGAATTAGTGGATTTACCTCTTGGTTGTTCTGTAGTTGGATGCAAATGATCTTTAAGAAGAAATTTGATGTAGATGGGACAATCCATAAGTATAAATTTAGGTTAGTTGCTAAGGGATACACATAGAGGGAAGGAATATATTATTTTGATACTTATTCCCCTATTTTCTATATGACTACAATCTGAGTGCTTATAGAATTGGCTTCCATTTATAATCTCTCTATTAATTAGATGGATGTGAAGATCACATTCTTACACGGTGATGTTCAAGAGGAGATATATATGGAAAAACCTAAAGGATTTGTGGATAGTGGGAATGAGTCCAAAGTGCGTAAACTTGTTATATGGCTTGAAACAAGCCCCTAAGCGATGGCATGAGAAGTTTAATTCTATAATATCATCGTTTGTCTTTGTTTCTAATAATTTTAATAAGTGTCTCTACTTCAAAATTTCCAATGACGGATTCATTCTGTTATGCTTATATATTGATAATATCCTATTTTTGGTCCCAATATGAAAGTAGTAAATGACATAAAGTCATTATTGTGTAGCAAGTTAGATAAAGGATAAAGGTGTCATAAATGTGATTTTAGGGCTTAAAATCATAAGGTCTACATATGGTATAACACTCTGTCTCAATCTCACTATGATGAGAAGATACTAGACAAAATTGAGTACACATCACATAAACCAGTTAAGACTCCATATTATTCATCCAAGGCCTTATTCAAGAATGATATTGGAATCCTAATGTCTCGATTATGATACTCTCATATTATTAGAATTTTGATGTATCTTAAACTGCATACGACTAGACATTACGTTTTTGTGAGTAAGTTAAGTAGATACACATGTTGTCTCAATAAAACCCATTAGGAAGCTCTTAATGGAGTTTTGAGGTACATCAAGGGAACTTGTTCCCTCAGACCGTATTATGGCAAAAATCCTTTTGTAGTCAAATTATATAGTGATGCAAGATGGATTGCCATGAATTTTGGGAGTAATGATGTCTCAAGATATGTATTCTTGTTAGGAGGAGGTGTTGTTGCGTGGAGGTCTAAGAAACAAACTATAACATCCCTGACCTGGGTTATGGCTTAACCCTGGAAGTTTTGCTTAAGTAAGTTTTTTACAAACTTGTTTTAATCTTTTTAAAAGTAATTAAGACTCTTGTAGAGTTCAAATTTCAAGTTTGAGCTTATTTGCAAACTGTTTGTGCATTATATGATAGTTTGGGCATGAAGTGCAATTTACCCAAGCTAAGGGGCTATATTGCAAAATGTCACATGTTGAATGTACCTCATGTGTTTCAGAATCATAAGAGAGAGAATGATGTTAAAGGATGGCTTGTGGAAAGCCTAAATTTCAAGTTGCAGCATGTTTAAATAATGTTAGTGCATTGTGCACCAATTTTGGTACAAATTGTAATTTACCCAAAATGTAGGGTTAATATGCAAATTACCACCTCTAGATTGTCCCTACTCCCTCATAATATCATTTAGAGGAGATAGAAATAAGGATACAGCATGTTTGAATCAATTATGAATGATGGTACTCTTGGTAATGAAATGACCAAGAAAGGGGGTTGAATATGAAACCCTAACTTGAGATGTATCAAGTTGAAAAGCTTATATATGAGTGCCTATCGGCCAAGGAGCCATAGGAAAAGCCTCATATCATTTTTTGGATTCTTGGAAAAGGCCATGTCGTGCAAATCACCTCAAGGAGGTGAGGTGTGTCGGGTTACAACTTCCTTAGAAAAGTTGTATCGGGTTGTGAATAAAGTGGTGATTTAGTTGATATATTTTATTCAAAGGGATAAGTAATGGATGAATTTTCATCCCTAGATTATCCTCAACTGTTTTGCATGTCAAGATAAATGTTTATGCATGCATGTACTCGTGTCATCCATACATGGACATGTGGCACCGACTAGCTCAAATTGATGACACCTCATTTTTTTACACTCCTTCATGAACAACAAGTATATATACCCCTAGTTTCACCCCTTAGTGAAATGTTTTGACTCTTACCACCCTCTTTACCTAAGGTATCGTGCATAGAGTTCTTGTATCATGCAGGAGTGAAAAGATATCGTGCATAGGTGCTTGGGTATCACCCATAGAAAGAGCATATCGGCCAAGTAGGGTGATATCGGCCATAGTGAAGAGTTTTTTTATCCCAAGTGAGTGGCATATCATGCAAGTGAGTGGCATATCGTGCATGAGTGGTGGAATATCGTGCAAGAGAACTAGGGTATCGTGCAAAGGTGTTAAGGAGCAAGAGGGATCTCATACGTAACCCTAAGGTGAGGACATGATCATCTTCAACCTTGGAATGAAGCATGATTTTAGGGTTATGATCTTCCTTTCTTTTCTTCTTCACCAATTGCTTATCCATGGTGATTCTTTGCATATAGAGGAGTTTTAAAGTTCGTATTCAACCTTAGGAACGTGAATCTTTGGAGCTTGGAGCTTTGAAGTTGTTCTTGAGGTGGGTTATATAACTTGAACCCAATTATATTATTATGCACCTTTAATTTTGTCAGACTTGTTAATCTACTTGCAATTTTGATTTTTCTTGAATAATTGATGATCCTTTGAGTTCTAAAAGCTTCATAGGACTGTTTTCCATGACTTATAACAGTAAGAACAAGGGTCTAGAGGTTTATGATGATGACATCATCAATATCGGGCGGAAGCACACAAACAAGAACCTCCAACCCGATATGGTAAAGTAACCCTAGATGACTTGAAAATTGATAGGGGTGTGCATTGGTTTGTAAAATGGGTTGAAAAAGGTTCAACCAGTTGTCTAGCCTATCACTTAAACCATGGTAAAGGGTAGGTCGAAGCCATGAAGGTTTGAAGAGGTTTGAGCATAAGGGGCTAACCCGATATAGAGTGAAGCATACACACACCTCCAAACCGATATGGTGTGAGCAAGCACACACACACCTCCAAGCCGATATGGTGGAAGCAAGCATACATACACCTCCAAACTGATATGGTGGAAGCAAGCACACATCCACCTCCAAACTGATATGGTGGAAGCAAGCATACATACACCTCCAAACTGATATGGTGGAAGCAAACATACATACACCTCCAAACCGATATGGTGTGAGCAAGCACACACACACCTCCAAACCGATATGGTGGGAGAAAGCACACATACACCTCAAAATCGATATGGTGTGGAAGCACCTTAAATGCAATGTACTTGATGGAGTAACACATGGAGTGTTTTATATCAAGTCATACATTAAGAGGTATGGAGTTTAATGAATAATTATTAAGTAGGCTAATGTACCTTGAAGGAAAGGTTGAGCCAACTTAATAAAGTATGGAGTAATCAACATCCTAGGGAGGATGAGAGAGAAACTCATATTGTGTAATAAACATGTAATGTGCATATATTAATGCTTCTAATATGTGTAGGGTATGAATTAGAGTTTGATCCTTGATAATATGATATTGAAACCCTAATCGATAAGAAAGGGAAACCCTAACCCTAATATAGGGTAATGGTATGTGAAACCCTAATTGATAAGAAAGGGAAACCCTAACCCTAATGAGGGAATAGTGGTATTACCCTTGTATTGCATGGTATTGATATGTATTTGATATGGCTGTTATCATGTATTCTAACCATGCAAGTATTATGAGATGATGAGCATAGCCAGGTATGAGCTATGATGTTTTATATGATAAAGATGCTTAATGGGCCTTGTGAGCCATGTGAATTATTTGTTGCCTAGTGATAGGTAACAATATGTTTAATAGGCCTTGTGAGCCATGTGAGATGCTTGTGTAACAAGTATCATGTATACTTTGGTCCTCAGACCTAGAGGTAATAGTTACCTGATAAGTGGTAATAATGTTTTGTGATGAACTAAGGGTTTGAATACCCAGTACTAGTAATCGTGATAATGATGATCTTAAGGGATGAGAATTCCCATTGAAGAGATAAGGGATTGAGATCCTAAATGTTATATGTGTTCTAAAGATTTGAACAGTACTTGATAGATGTATCACACCTTTCTTTGTAGAATTTGTCATAATAATGCATGTTTGAAAACTTGACTAGTTCTAAAAGAATACAGTAATGTACTTAATTAATCAAGTGGAATCTTATCATGTAGAGCCCTGACCATAGATCCATCATCGTCAGCAACTGGTGATGGTGAAACAAGTTTTCCCACGGGATCTCCCGGAGGGCATATTTTTTAATATGTGGGGGTGATGGGCGTGAATATCCTTACGCCCTAATGTGGGATTGATGTGAGACAAACATGAGATCTCTCAATCCTTCATTATATGTTCCGGGATGGATGTATCACGAATCTCCCAATGATGATGAATGTTGGATTGAGGTGAGATAAACATGAAATCTCTCGATCGCAAAGAGAGTGCAGCTACCGCTGTAGCTCTATAGCGAAGTTGCCAGTATACCCTGAAAAGCTATGTTAAGTAGTTGACGTAGTCTTGCTTGTGGTCTCACGCTGACCGAGACGGATAAGGTCATGGAGTCCAGCTCTTCCATTGACCTAAGTATGGAACTGATGCTTTACGCCGTCGTGGTCAGTTGGAGTATGAGTGGTATATCTCATCTCCTCAGGGCATAAGTATGATTGTAAAATGTAATTAGCCATGTAGCATATTTGCTTAAGGATGGAATGCGGAAATCATTGGTTGATGTTACATTGCTTAATGCATCTTAAATGGATAGATGTTATACATGTTCTTCATATTCCTTATAGAATGAATAGATGAATTACTACTTTATCACATATAGCTGCAATGCTTTAGAAGATGATATTGCTCTATTCTGCTTAAATAGTGATTAAATCATGCTTATTAATATAAAAGAATCCTCTGTACAGTTTATTACTATTTATCTGCAATAATAATATTGTTGGTGGAGAGTTATATCTCTTGCTGGGACATGGGTCTCACCCCATTGATCACCAACATTTTTTAGGCAGACACGGACGAGGAGGTAGGAACCATACAGCAGAGGAAGGACAGTAGCATCAGGGGTAGAAGTAACATCTCAGGTTGAGTTATTGTCTGTCGTGTCTTGTAGATATGAGTCATATGTGTCATCTTTGTACACTCCGGTCCTTGGAGTTAGTACATAGTGGATTTATGATCGATCTGAGATTTTGGCTTGTATGCCTCGAAGTTTTATGTTTCTTATGTATAGTTTGGCAAAGCAAATGTTATATGTGGTCCTCGAGATGAGATGGTACATGGTATGTACAATGTGAACCATAATGTATGCAGTAGTTTGGTTCTCTTCTTAAGAGTTTCTTGTAAATGGATCTCTTTGCAAATGGTTTTAATTTTTAGTGATTTTTGTTAATCCGCTGCTTATGGTTATTCCGCAATTATTTACTGGTGACAGTTTGATTTGTTGTCAGGTCGTCACAAAGTTTGGATGAGGAGGTAGGGACAATACATCAGAGGAAGGACAGCAGCATCAGGGGCAGTAGTAACATCTCAGGTTGAGTTATTGTCTGTCGTGTCTTGTAGATATGAGTCCTATGTGTTGTCTCTATACACTCGGGTCCTTGGAGTCAGTACTTAGTGGATTTATGATCGATCTGAGATTTTGGCTTGTATGCCTTGAGGTTTTATGTTGCTTATATATAGTTTGGCAAAGCAACTGTTATATGTAGTCCTCGAGATGAGATGGTACATGGTATGTACAATGTGAACCATAATGTATGCAGTACTTTGGTTCTCTTCTTAAGAGTTTCCTGGAAATGGATCTCTTTGCAAATGGTTTTAATTTTAGTGATTTTTGTTAATCTATTGCTTATGGTTATTCTGCAATTATTTACTGGTGACGGTTTGATTTGTTGTCAGATCGTCACAAAGATTTGGTATCAGAGCCTAAGGTTCGGTGAGTCTACAGAGACATAGGATTAAGGTTGTGAGTCTGTTCTAAGTGTCATCCAGTTTATCTGATAGTGACTTTTGCTCATATAAGAGAAGAAGTAAAGCTTAAAGATGGTTGGATCACACGAAGAACATGCTGCTAAAAGCAGTGTTGTTGCACCAGGAAGAGGTGTAAAGGATCAGGCTTGAGAGGAACTAGTACCTGAAAACCCCCAGCTTGACCAAGCTTCAATAGAAAACCCAACCTTTCATGCTCTGTTTAGACAGTTCATGAACACAATGATGCATATGGTAGATAGGATGCCAACAACAGCACCTAGGGCACCAACTCCCAAAGAGGGGCATGGATCTGGTAAGGCCTTTGAACAGTTACGCCGGGTAGGATCCACTGAATATGCCGGTACAGCTGGCCTAACAGATGCATAGTCATGGCTCGCTGAGTTGGAGAAAGCATTTAGAATCATCAGCATTCTCAAAACTGAGAAAGTTAAGCATGTTGTGTACCTGTTGAAAGGGAGTGATGGCCACTGGTGGGCCATTGAGGAAGAGAAACAACCAGGTGTTGAGGTCGAATGGAGAGAGTTTTGATGAGAGATTGTCAGTAGATACTTTTCCAAGACTTATCTGGATGAGAAAATCTCACAGTTTGAGCAGATTAAGCAAGGACCAATGAACATTAGGGAGTATGAAGCTAAGTTCATGGAGCTTCTACGGTTTTGTCCACACATGGCTACTACAGATGAGGAGAGAATTCAGCGTTTTGAGAAGGGTTTGAGCGTTGATCTAACCACACCTGCATCTGCTCTAGAGAATAGAGAGAGGTTTTCCACCTTTGTGGAGTCAGTTAGGTGGATAGAAAGGTTCGTGATTGAGAAACATGAAGCCAACCGTAGGAAAGTGCATGCACAGTCCCAAGGACAGAGGTCCAAAAGTTTTAAGAAACTGAGGTTTTGTGCACCAATAGCACCACAAAGGTTCAGTACTCAGACGTAATGGACGTCCAGCAAGGGTAGAGGTCATAAATTACCACCAATTAGAGCCCACAACTCAACATCAATGTCAGTAACAAGACCATCTAGGCCACAATGGGAGGGCAGAGGCTGTTATAAGTGTGAGAATATGGGACTTCTGATGAAAGATTGTCTAGCTAGAGACATGAGTGTAACCCAACCACCAAGGTAGAGTCAACAAGGCTCTCAGAGGTGACAGTTTAGAAGTGGCACTTGAGGACGTGGATATGTGTCCCAAGTCAGTTCATCTGCACCCAACAACAGGACACATGAATGGCAACCAACAATCACAATATTCTATGTTATGAATCAACTAGAAGCAGTGGTCAACCCATGATTCGTGAAAGGTTAGATGGAATAATTTCATTCTGATATGTCTTCATCCTGCTTCGTATCTGTTTTGATTAATCTGGGTGCTACGCATTCCTTTATCACTCAAGAAGTGATTCATGACTGTAATATGATTGTCAATCGTAGAGCAGACAATCTGTTATTAGAAACTCCATTAGTCGGATCTGCGGTGTTGCAGGAGGTATGTTCTCCCTATGTTCTTTCCTTTTCAGAACACAACATTCAGGTGGATCTTATACCACTTGAGATGCACGGGTTTGACATAATTCTGGGGATGGACACCCTAGAAAAGTATAAGGTTGTCTTGGATTGTGGTTCCAAGCAAGTTATGTTTACAGACAATGGTGAGACATGGGTCTTTCAGGGGGACAGAAAGATTCTTCCAACCTCTCTAGCATCATCTATGGTAGCAAAAAAGTTGATGAGATAAGGATGCTTCACATTCTTGGCACATGTGGTGGATACTTGAGCAGAGAGTTCTAGTCTTTCTGAAGTTCCTATCGTCAGGGAATTCGAGGATGTGTTTCCTGAAGAACTTCCAAACATTCATCCACCTCGAGAGATTGATTTTGAGATTAATCTAATTCTGAGTACGCAACCTATAGCTCAAACACCCTATAGGATGGTGCTAGATGAGATGGCAAAACTTAAGAAATAGTTACAGGAGTTGCTTGAGAATGGTTTGATTCGACCGAGTACTTCCCCGTGGGGTGCTCCAGTTCTTTTTATTAAAACGAAGGATGGGTCTATGAGATTATGCATAGACTATAGATAGCTTAACAAGGTGACTATTAAGAACAAATATCCTCTACCAAGGATAGATGATCTGTTTGACCAGTTGTGTGGTGCAACAGTATTCTCTAAAATAGATCTAAGGTCAGGATATCATCAGTTATATATCAAGGAGAGTGACATACCTAAGTCATCCTTTAGGACAAGGTATGGTCATTATGAGTTTGTAGTTATGTCATTTGGACTGACTAATGCACCAGCTACATTCATGGAGTTGATGAATAGAATATTCCGGCCATTCCTTGATCAGTTTGTAGTGGTCTTCATAGATGACATTCTGATATACAATAGAGATGGTCAACAACATGAAAAACACCTTCTCTAAGCCTTGACTTTGTTGAGATAGCACAAGCTATATGCCAAATTTAGCAAGTGTGAGTTTTGGTTGTCAAAAGTGTCTTTTCTTGGACACGTTATATCTACTTCAGGTATTCGTGTTGATCCACAGAAAGTGGAATCTGTGTTAGAGTGGGAACAGCCCAAGACACCAACTAAGATTTGCAGTTTCTTGGGCCTGGCAGGTTATCACAGGAGGTTTATTAAAGACTTTAGTTCTATAGCCTTACCCCTAACCAAGTTGACCAGGAAGGAAGTTCCTTTTGTATGGAATGACAAGTGTCAACATTCTTTCCAGTTGTTGAAAGAAAAGTTGACCAGTGCACCTGTGTTAGCTTTACCTGAGCAAGGAAAGGGATACATTATTTTCTGTGATGCCTCTAAGAATGGTCTAGGATGTGTACTGATGCAGAGTGATCATGTAGTTTCTTTTGCTTCCCGACAACTTAAGAAACATGAGGAGAATTATCTGACACAGGATCTAGAATTAGCTGCAGTGGTTCATGCATTGAAGATTTGGATACATTATCTCTATGGAGAAACATTCCAGATTTTCACAGACCATAAGAATTTAAAGTACATCTTCTCACAGCATGAGTTGAATATGAGACAACACCACTAGATGGAGTTAATCAAGGGCTATGATTGTACAATTGATTATCATCCAGGAAAGGCCAATGTAGTGGCGGATGCACTAAGTAGAAAAGCATCATCGCCACCAATAAATAAAGCACAGTTGAACTCTTTAGTGTGCTTTAAACGAGGCATGCTTATCTCTTTGAGGCAAAACAATGTGCATCTTAAAGTATCTTTGTTAGATAGATTGTTAGCTGAGATGCAAGTGAAACCTACTCTGAAACAACATATCA
Organism: Alisma plantago-aquatica; assembly: GCA_963693085.1. NCBI lineage: Eukaryota > Viridiplantae > Streptophyta > Magnoliopsida > Alismatales > Alismataceae > Alisma > Alisma plantago-aquatica. Next base: position 54,997,428 of record OY856411.1, read on the forward strand.
AAGAGGCACAACAGGCTGATACTGTGATTCAGCAGATCAGGTCAGAGTATGGTAGTGAGAAATGGGACAGTTTTCATGAGTCAGAGGATGAGGTAGTTTGTTACCATGGTAGGATGGTAGTACTTGATGCCAATGACTTAAGGAATCTAGTCATGGAGGAAGCTCATTCTTCCATATATGCAATGCATCTAGGGAGTACCAAAATGTATCATAACTTAAAAGATATGTATTGGTGGCCTGGTTTGAAGAAGGATGTAGCTGAGTTTGTTATGTGGTGTCCAGTGTGTCAGCAGGTTAAAGCTGAACATCAGAAGCCTGTATGAACATTGCAACCTTTACCTATACCACAGTGGAAATGGGATCACGTGACTATGGACTTTGTGGTTGGTTTACCCAGAATAGCCAAAAGTCATGATTCCATTTGGGTGATAGTTGATAGGTTGACTAAGTCAACACATTTTCTTCCTGTCAAAACAACCTATACTACTGATAAACTTGCACAGATCTATATAGATGAGATAGTGCGATTACACGGGGTTCCAGCTACAATTGTATGTGATAGAGGTCCCCAGTTTACAAGTCATTTTTGGGAACGACTACATAAAGCCTTGGGTACTCAGATGAAGTTTAACACAACTTTTCACCCTCAGACAGATGGGCAATCTGAGAGAACTATACAGACTTTGGAAGACTTGCTTAGAGCATGTGTTCTTCAGTTTGTAGGAAGTTGGGACATACAGTTGAGCTTGATAGAGTTTTCCTACAACAACAGTTACCAGACTAGTATTGATATGGCACCATATGAGGCGTTATATGGTAGATGGTGTAGATCTCTGTTATGCTAGTATGAAATAGGAGAATACCAACTTCTGGGTCATGAGTTAGTGTAACAGACAACTGAGAAGATTAAAGTAATACAACAACAATTGAAATCCGCACAAGATAGATAGAAATCTTATGCCGATAAGTGTCATAGGCCTTTAGAATTCCAAGTTGGAGATAGGGTGTATCTCAAAGTCTCTCCTTGGAAAGGTGTTCTCATATTTGGGAAAAAGGGTAAGTTAGCTCCTAGATTTATGGGACCTTATCCAATGACAACACAGATGGGAAAGGTAGCTTATAGGTTAGAGTTGCCACCTGAGCTACATAGACTACATCCAGTGTTCCATGTATCTATGTTGAGAAAATGTCATCCCGATACAGAGTTGGTGTTGCAACCTGTAGAGGTAGAATTAAACGAGGATATATCCTATGTGGAAGGTCCAATGATGATTCTTGACAGAAGAATCAAGAAGTTGAAAAAGAAAGACATAGTTCTTGTGAAAGTTCTATGGCATCACTGTGGCATTGAAGAAGCCATATGGGAGCTAGAGGAAGAGATGAGGAGGAAGTGCCCTTCTCTTTTCTCTTGAGATTTCGGGGACAAAATCCATGTTAGGGGTTGATAATTGTAACATCCCTGACCTGGGATATGGCTTAACCCTAGAAGTTTTTCTTAAGTAAGTTGTTTACAAACTTTTTTTAATCTTTTTAAAAGTAATTAAGACTCTTGTAGAGTTTAAATTTCAAGTTTGAGCTTATTTGCAAACTATTTGTGTATTATATGATAGTTTGGGTATAAAGTGCAATTTACCCAATATAAGGGGCTATATTGCAAAATGTCACATGTTGAATGTACCTCATGTGTTTTAGCATCATAAGAGAGATAATTATGTTAAAGGATGGCTTGTGGAAAGCCTAAATTTCAAGTTGCAGCCTGTTTAAATAATGTTAGTGCATTATGCACCAGTTTTGGTACACATTGTAATTTACCCAAAATGTAGGGTTAATATGAAAATTACCACCTCTAGAGTGTCACTACTCCATCCTAATATCATGTAGAGGAGAGACAAATAAGGAGACACCATGTTTGAATAAATTATGAATGATGGTACTCTTGGTAATGAAATGACCAAGAAATGGGGTTGAACATGAAACCCTAACTTGAGATGTATCAAGTTGAAAAGCTTATATATGAGTGCCTATCAGCCAAGGATCCATATGACAAGCCTCATATCATTTTGTGGACTCTTGGAAAAGGCCATGTCGTGAAAAGCACCTCAAGGAGGTGAGGTGTTTAGGGTTACAACTTCCTTAGAAAAGTTGTATCGGGTTGTGAATAAAGTGGTGATTTAGTTGATATATTTTATTCAAAGGGATAAGTAATGGACGAATTTTTATCCCTAGATTATCCTCAACTGTTTTTCATGTCAAGATAAATGTTTATGCATGCATGTACATGTGTCATCCATGCATGTACATGTGGCACCTACTAGCTCAAATTGATGACACCTCATTTTTTTACACTCCTTCATGAACAACAAGTATATATACCCCTAGTTTCACCCCTTAGTGAAATTTTTTGACTCTTACCACCCTCCTTCCCTAAGGTATTGTGCATAGAGTTCTTGTATTGTGCATGATTGAAAATATATCGTGCATAGGTCCTTGGGTATCGCCCATAGCAAGAGCATTTCAGCCAAGTAGGGTGATATCGGCCATATAGGGTGATATCGGCCATAGTGAAGAGTTTTTTATCCCAAGTGAGTGGCATATCGTGCAAGTGAGTGGAATATCGTGCATGAGTGGTGGAATACGTGCAAGAGCACTAGGGTATCATGCAAAGGTGTTAAGGATCAAGAATGAGCTCATACTTAACCCTAAGGTGAGGACATGATCATCTTCAACCTTGGATTGAAGCATAATTTTAGGGTTATGATCTTCCTTTCTTTTCTTCTTCACCAATTGTTTATACATGGTGATTCTTTGCATATAGAGGAGTTTTGAAGTTAATATTCAACCTTGGGAACGTGAAGCCTTGGAGCTTGGAGCTTTAAAGTTGTTCTTGAGGTGGGTTATATAACTTGAACCCAATTATATTATTATTATGCACCTTTAATTTTGTCATACTTGTTAATCTACTTGCAATTTCGATTTTTCTTGAATAATTGATGATCCTTTGAGTTCTAAAAGCTTCATGGGACTGTTGTCCATGACTTAGAACAGTAATAACAAGGGTCTAGAGGTTGATGATGATGACATCATCAATATTGGGTGGAAGCACACAAACAAGCACCTCCAACCCGATATGGTAAAGTAACCCTAGATGACTTGGAAATCGATAGGGGTGTGCATTGGTTTGTACAATGGGTTGACAAAGGTTCAACCAGTTGTCTATCTTATCACTTAAACCATGGTGAAGGGCAGGTCGAAGCCATGAAGGTTTGAAGTGGTTTGAGCATAAGGGGCTAACCCAATATAGAGTGAAGCATACACACACCTCCAAACCGATATGGTGTGAGCAAGCACACACACACCTCCAAACTGATATGGTGGAAGCAAGCATACATACACCTCCAAACCGATATGGTTGAAGCAAGCAAACGTACACCTCCAAACCGATATGGTGGAAGCAAGCATACATACACGTCCAAACTGATATGGTGTGAGCAAGCACACACACACCTCCAAACCAATATGGTGGGAGCAAGGACACATACACCTCAAAATCGATATGGTGTGGAAGCACCTTAAATGCAATGTACTTGATGGAGTAACACATGGAGTGTTTTATATCAAGTCATACATTAAGAGGTATGGAGTTTAATGAATAATGATTAAGTAGGCTAATGTACCTTGAAGGAAAGGTTGAGCCAACTTAATAAAGTATGGAGTAATCAACATCCTAGGGAGGATGAGAGAGAAACTCATATTGTGTAATAAACATGTAATGTGCATACATTAATGCTTCTAATATGTGTAGGGTATGAATTAGAGTTTGATCCTTGATAATATGATCTTGAAACCCTAATCGATAAGAAAGGGAAACCCTAACCCTAATATAGGGTAATGGTATGTGAAACCCTAATTGATAAGAAAGGGAAACCCTAAACCTAATGAGGGAATAGTAGTATTACCCTTGTATTGCTTGGTATTGATATGTATTTGATATGGCTGTTATCATGTATGCTAATCATGCAGGTATTATGAGATGATGAGCATAGCCAGGTATGAGCTATGATGTTTTATATGATAAAGATGCTTAATGGGTCTTGTGAGCCATGTGAATTATTTGTTGCCCAGTGAGAGGTAACAATATGTTTAATAGGCCTTGTGAGCCATGTGAGATGCTTGTGTAACAAGTATCATGTATACCTTGGTCCTCAGACCTAGAGGTAATAGTTACTTGATAAGTGGTAACAGTGTTATGTGATGAACTAAGGGTTTGAATACCCAGTACTATTAATCATGATGATGATGATGTTAAGGGATGAGAACTCCCAGTAAAGAGATAAGGGATTGAGATCCTAAATGTTATGTGCTCTAAATATTTGAAAAGTACTTGATAGATGTATTACACCTTTCTTTGTAGAATTTGTCATAAAAATTCATGTTTGAAAACTTGATTGGTGCTAAAAGAATACGATAATGTACTTAATTAATCAAGTGGAATCTTATCATGTAGAGCCATGACCATAGATCCATCATCGTCAGCTGCTGGTGATGGTGAAACAAGTTTTCCCATGGGATCTCCTGGAGGGCATATTTTTGAATATGTGGGGGTGATGGGCGTGAATATCCTTACACCCTAATGTGGGATTGATGTGAGATAAACGCGAGATTTCTCAATCCTTCATTATATGTTCTGGGATGGATGTATCACGAATCTCCCGATGATGATGAATGTTGGATCGATGTGAGATAAACATGAAATCTCTCTCGATCGCGAAGAGAGTGCAGTTGCCACTGTAGCTCTATAACGAAGTTCCCAGTATACCCTGGAAAGCTATGTTAAGCAGTTGACGTAGTCCTGCTTGTGGTCTCGCGCTGACCAAGATAGATGAGATCATGGAGTACGGCTCTTCCATTGACCTAAGTATGGAACGGGTGCTTTAAGCCACCGTGGTCGGTTGGAGTATGAGCGGTATATCTCATCTCCTCAGGGCATAAGTATGATTGTAAAATGTAATCAACCGTGTAGCATATTTGCTTAAGGATGGAATACGGAAATCATTGGTTGATGTTACATTACTTAATGCATCTTAAATGGATAGATGTTATACATGTTCTCCATAATCCTTATAGAATGAATAGATGAATTACTGCTTTATCACGTATAGTTGAAATGCTTTAGAAGATGATATTGTTCTATTCTGCTTAAATAGTGATTAAATCATGCTTATTAATATAAAAGAATCCTATGCACGGTTTATTATTGTCTATCTGCAATAATAATATTGTTGGCAGAGAGTTATATCTCTCGTTGGGACATGGGTCTCACCCTGTTGGTCACCAACATTTTTAGGTGGATGCAGACGAAGAGGTAAGGACCATACAGTCGAGGAAGGACAGCAGCATCAGGGGCAGTAGTAACATCTTAGGTTGAGTTAATGTCTGTCGTGTCTTGTAGATATGAGTCATATGTGTCGTCTATGTACACTCAGGTCCTTAGAGTCAGTACTTGTGGATTTATGATCGATTTGAGATTTTGGCTTGTATGCCTCGAGGTTTTATGTTGCTTATGTATAGTTTGGCAAAGCAACTATTATATGTAGTCCTCGAGATGAGATGATACATGGTATGTACAATGTGAACCATAATGTATGCAGTACTTTGGTTCTCTTCTTAGGAGTTTCCTGGAAATGGATCTCTTTGCAAATGGTTTTCATTTTTAGTGATTTTTTTTAATCCGCTGCTTATGGTTATTCTGCAATTATTTACTGGTGACGGTTTGATTTGTTGTCGGATCATCACACAAACCATATTGTCTCGGTCTACTTTTGAAGTTGATTTGTGTGCTTTATATGAAACTAAAGTGGAAGTTGAATGGTTGCATGGACTTATGTCCTATTTACCTATGGTAAGGAATCCACTTCTTGCTTTCAATTCATTATGATAACACTAAAACTACTGCCTAGATAAAGAGTTCCAAGTAAAATAAAAATCGCATAGACACTTCCAAGTCAGATTTAAGTTTATAAGGGAATTAGTGTCTAATGGGGTCATAGATGTGGAGTATGCCGGTATCAAAGATAATACAGCAAATTGTTGATAAAACTCCAAAATGGCATTTTCTTTTGACCCAATCTTAATAAAGAAAAATTTGACTAAAGAAAATATTTTCATAATATAAAAAATTCATTTGGTACTTTAAATAAAGGTCTTAACTTGACCTTAGTGGAAAAATCCAGGTTGAGGATGGGACTGAAACCTCTTCAGATTCGCAAGCATTAGCAATCCAACACAAAAGTGTGAAGATCCCACAAACTGGGTTCAATATGGTATAACAAGTAGTCAGGTGAATTAGATGACACTATGTATTTTCATCGATGCTTCTTCCATTTGTGTGTCTATCCCCTAGGAAACATGTTAGTGTAATGACTACAAGTTAGTAATAGATTAGTCTCTGAATGGTTTCAAGTCTTAGGGTAGGATGCTAGTAGTACATCCTTTGAGACTCCAACTAAATGATTGATGTTGTGTAGGCTGCAATAGGGGAAGTGGGTTATTCCCTGATATCAATCATGACGTGTAATTTTGGATGCATGGCCCTAATGCATCACATTTATTTTATGACATGTTTGTATTGTGTTGTTACCAACCAATAGTATTGCACCCAAGGTTCAGGTTCAAGACTTTTGTTCACCTAGTTCCTACAAGGGTCAAAGTTGGATAACTCAAGTAGATTAAAATCAAAACGTATCTGTTGAAAGCTAAGTATGGAAAACTAAATGGCATAGCACACTACATATTTGATTTTGTGGGTGATTAGTAGATATATGGCTTCTATTGTAGGGAATATGGTGATAGAGATGTCAGTAGAAACAAAAAAAAAATCTTGCCATATTCCCCTTGACCAATGGCTCACATCAACAACTATATATTGGGAAGGAAGGTTGCAAGGCATATACCTGGTCTTGGAGAAAGTCCAGCAACTACCCTTACAACGGTGTGCTTCTTTTGCAAGTAGCACTTGGACGATTGTCGATGACGGCCTCCTAGTGTAGCACCACAGATGGTGGTTGACAACGTCCTCCTAGTGGGTGGCAACGGCCTCCACGCCTCTATGTAGTCCACCTGGACCACTAGGAGCTACTTTCATTCTTTTAGAACTGACAGGAAGGAGTCGTCCCTTCAATGTCAATGTGCTAGCATTGACTGCTCTCTATTAATGTTTCTCCCTTGATGTCACTCCCTTTTACAGGTAAGACATACTCAGGATCTTACGTTACTATGATTGTGAGAGGACAACAATTGTCAGAGCTTATTGTTACATCTCCTAAAAGCCTTGATTACCCTTCTACTTATAGGAGGGCCAGGGTCAAGATTTCCAGATCAACTAGGAGTCAAAGAGAGATAATTTCATTAATTTTTTGAAAGTTACAAACCATGAACCACTCAATTCACTACTGAACCGGTCAGTTCATGTGTGAAATGATCGATTCAATACTTGAATTGGTCTATTCACATTATTTCCTATTCACAAACATATTGGATTTAATGAGATGATTACTGCACAACATGACGTTAACATCAATCCTTTATCCAATCTTATGGATCATTGAACCGGGTGATTAACAATCTGAACTGATCGGTTCATATTTTGAATCGGTCAATTCATTTTCTAGTTCAACCAATTTTTAGCCAATATTGTTTATATTGAATGCCTAAACACTTTAGTAATCAACTTAAACCTAATTCATGAGTAAACTCCTATTCTATGTGTATCCTATGTGTGTGATCCTATAGGTCCCAAGTTACATTGGTAGTGAATGTCCATAACTAATTTATGACATCACAAGTAATGAGCAGTATCTAGAAACACATCATTGCTACCCAAGTAATTGGAAAGTTAGAGAACAACTTCAACCTACAACTTGTAACCAGTGTTACAATGGTCGTATGATTTCTTTATCTCTGATATCCAGATTGAACTTGAGGTATGGAAACGTCATCCTCAACATTCAATCTATGTTCCTTGAACTAGAGCAGACTGTTTGAGATGCATGTGAGCTCACATATCATATATTGATTCATATGAGTATGGTCATACATTTCTTAGTCCCACTTATCAAGTGGCCAAGATATCAACTCTAGTAGGACGGACAAATCCCATCTACATCACTCACAATCATTCCCCATGTGGCACAATGTATCCAAGCATCACCTTTATGGTAACCCTTATTCAAGGTCACGTTGGATGATGTCAAAGTACATCGAACAACATATGATGGGTGTGGTGATTTTAGGTCTAAGAACCACAATCACCACCATCACTATGAGAGCTGATTCTGACTACCATTCAATGGTTTCCATGCTTCACTCTCAAGGTGGGTTTGTCTGATACACTATTCTCTAACAAGTACTTATTTGTCTGGTTTGATATCACATATCATGACTAATTATATTTTGTCATCAACCAACACACACTCTAGTCTTATGTGTTATTTCTTGTCGATTAGCTTCCACAATAACATCTGACTAGGGACATAACAAGAATGTATGTACTCTTATCATTTGTATGATCTCATTGTTCGGGTCCTCAACCTGAAGACATACATCATCAAGTAACATCATTCTTTAGACATCTATTGTGATGCCCGACGCGCCACCAACAAAATTTCTTAAAACCAAACATGGAATTATAACTAAGCAAGCAGATTACCATAAAACATAGGAAATTAAAACTGATTTGGAAAAAGCACCATAAGCCAAAAACTTATCACATATAGGTCTACAAGCATGTCACATGCATTACATATTTGTACGACCATAGCTCACATAGCTAAAAACCTCACATCGATAACATATCTACAAAACACATCGAGAATGACCCCAAAGACCAGAGTGTACATAGACGCAATCTAGGACTCTATCACCAAAAGACTAGCAGCACATTCAACCTTATCATCTACTATTCTTGCTAATGTTCTTCCCCAGCAACACGATCTCTATCTCTTCGTGCATGACCTCCTAAATGATGTGGTAACCCACAGGGTGAGACCAAACGTCCCAGCAAGAGATATAACTCTCCGCAAACGTCTATTAAAGCACTGATAACTAAGCAGGTAGATAAAATACTTAGCAAGTTGACCGGATTTAACTAAAAATGATATGTATCCAATAGATAAAGCAGATTAAACAACTAATCAGTTATCACTAAGCATTTGAACAATTAATATTCTAAGAAGGAATATGAAGAACACGTATAACAATTAACTTCTCTTACCACATTATAATTCAAGAAATTAGTACAAAGATAAGGCAACTGGCTCAAACAATGTTATTCACATTTTTCCCTATGCAAATATACTACATGGTTGTATTACATCTTTTATTAATGCCTTGAGGAGATGAGGTATACCACTCATGCTCCAACTAACCACTAATAATTTGAAATTAGTGACATACAAGGTCAATGGAAGAGCTAAAATCTGTGACCTCCCCAACACCTCTTGGTCGGCACAAGAGAAAACACCACAAATACATATCAAGTCTAACTGCAAAACTGCCTAGCCTACCTTGGTATATAGGCACAGCGCTAGTGAAACTAAGCTACGACATGCAATTGTACTCTTGGTAGGGTATGGCCCGTAGCCAATCCTATGAAAAGATTTCACATGTGCTCTGTATCACATCACGGAGATACGACATGGACCGTTCTCCTTCTAGGTAATAGCCCACAGCCAATCCTGTAAAATGCATATATTGAATAGTATACGACTCTGAACTTCCACTAAGGGAGAACTTGTTTCACCATCCAGAACTAAGAATGGCACTAGAATGGATCTATGGCATAGGGCAACTACATGATTAGGTTCTACTTGATTAGTTATGCTAATTAGGTGTCTTTTAGCATCAATCAAGTTACAAAATACAAATAAAAAATAAACTCAACTAAGATAAGGGAAAAGTGTAACTTCAGAAGATATAAAACATATAAGGTGTGAACTAGTCACATCATCACCACATGATACTAATGTCCCACAAGGCCATCATCATATTCATATTGTCATGGGATACCAATCCCTTATCACGTCACTGGAGGATAACACCTCACACTAGGCATATAGCCTCTGCTAGGTCATAGGACCCAATCACATAATCCATGTATGTACATCATTACATTAATTTATGCCTCAACAATGTGAATAGTCACCATATTGTATAATATAAAATTCACCACAACATTCACATAGCTATGTCATTCAAGTTTACATCACCTGTAAGGTTAGGGATTTATAAACAAGAGACAGAAAACATCATAATATGAAAACCACTTCAAGAGAGAGAAGCAAACACGTTACATGACCCAAAATTAGGGTTAGGGTTCCATGCATAGTCGATTAGGGTTCTATATCATAGATCAATCACCAAACCTTAGATCTCTCTCCTCCCACATAGTAGGAGCACATTAGGGTCAAGCATTATCATCACTGTGATTAATTAGGCATATCAGGATCATTAAGTATCAACCACCAACTGCTTGTACACGTGTAGCATTCTTACTATGTCATGTATGTATGTATGTATGTGTGTGTGTATGTATGTCTATATATATATATATATATATATATATATATACATACATACATACATACATATAGAGAGAGGGGGGCGATCCTATGAGAGCCCTCCTACCGTGAGAGCATGAGAGACTTTTTAATAACTGCAAATTTAGAAGTTTTTTGCAAATCCAACCTATGGATGTGAAAAGTGATTGACATTAGCTTCACACACAAAATTATCATGACCGAACATTGTTTGCTCAGACATATATGCAATTTATAGATATTGCATCTAACGGTCAGTCCAGAATTCAATGTGGAACGTTAAAACCTTTTTTATTACCACGGACAATTCGTAAGTCTGATGCTTATGAAATTTTTTGGGTAGGTAAAGACAATGATATATTTTCAATCCATATGGTTGAATTTGAGAAAATGGATCATCGGTGGGATTTATTAAAAGGGCTCTCATGCTCTCACCATCTTAGGACTCTCACTAGATCATTCTTATATATATATATATATATATATATATATATAGAGAGAGAGAGAGAGAGAGAGTCAGGCTAGTGTACACTCGAGTGTACCGGAGGCACCGAACACCTCAGTCATTTTTTAAGATGCAATAAATTTTGAAAAATCTAAACCGTTGATCTTAATTATCATAAGAACATACTATATAATAAATTTTAGCTCATTTGGACACTTATAGGTCGTGCATCTAAAGGAGGCAAAAATCATGTATTTCAAATTAGTTTTGTGCTTCGATTTTGTTGTCCTTGGATGAGTGACTTACACTCATCCAAATGAGTTCAAATTTTGTATGTGACCTATTATTATTGTAACCATGAAGATCAATGGATTAGATTTTGGAAAAATATGGTCTAGATAGGCAAACACGATTGAGGTGTACGGCGTGATCTGTACACTCGAGTGTATTCTAGCCTGACTATATATATATATATATATATATATATATATATATATATATATACACAACAACCATGTGTTCATGTATGAATCAACCCACCATAACATGTGTGTATCAACCACCCATCCAAGTTGTTCATGACTGAGACACAACAGGGTCACAACAGTAACACATCACAAAAGCATGTGTCTCAACCCAGCAAAAGCATGGTGTCATGACTGAAACAAACATGTCCATGACTATCCATTAACAAGGCTTGTGACCAGCACCAAAACCAAGCCTCTCGACCACTCTGAACAAAGTGTCTCGACTGCAACACAAGTAGGTCTCGAGCTCCCATCATATCAGGTTTCATGACCAATACAAGACATGCGTCTTGACCAAAACTAAATGCAACGTCCCGACCATCAAGCCAGAACAAGGGTGTCGACAAGACAAACCCATGTGTCTCGACCAAAAGACAAAACCAAGGGTAGTGACCCAAAACCAAGCAAAGGGGTTACGACTACCAAGGTCAGGCCAATGTAGCAACACTTAACCATCATCAAATAGAGATGAACTTGGATCATAATAGAAGTAAATCATGGCCAAAATAGGAGATGATAATCAAAGAAAACCACCATCAACTAGGAGGAAGAACTCCACAGAAAATGGTCACCAAAAACCCTAAAACATGCACCATGAGAATCACCATGGAAAATCTTATGTAGGAAAGATAAGCTCACATTCAAAACATCCAAAATAGAACCTAAACTCCATGTGACACCAAGGTACAAAAACCTCATGAATGTGCTAAAAACAAAGATCAAAATATAGGAGAAAACCATCCATCTCACCATCATCACAAAAATGGGTACCATGAAATTAGGATTTCGGATTCTAACCAAACCAAGCATGATAACCACTATCATTCAAGCTCTAGAACATGGTATCATCTACTAATATATTAGGGCAACGTTTTAGAGAGAGAAGAAACAATGTGCATGTAAAGAAAAGTGCAATAATAGAGAGGGTAGAGAGTTATATAACCCACCTTAAGGAAGATCAACTCCAAGGATCACAAGATCCAAGCACACGATCACCAAGGGAGGATGAAGCTCCACCAAAAGCTCCACCTTTGGCCACAAGATCACCTCAAGAAGAAGAAGATACCAAGGTCAAGGATAGGTCAAGAAAAGAGAGAAAGAAACCCAAGGTCGAACCAAAAGAAGAAGGGAGAAAGAGAGAAGAAACTTTCTCTCAGTTGGGTACCACCTTGTCAAATCATGGCCTATGACCCTTTTGATGAGGAGTTTCTCTCCAAAATGACCACCATGGATGATCCCTGGTCTAGGGCTGAGAAAAGAGGAGGAAGGTGGAAGACCAAAGGGAAACGTCACCAAAGAAGGGTATACACTTACCAAGGTTGAAGATGAGAAAGAATCACCACATGCAAGGGATCCGATCACCAAAATATCCAAAGATCAACTCTCCTTGCTCCACCAAGCTCCAAGGACGAGAAAAAAATATGAAGGAAGAAGGAAGGCCCAAAGGTTCACTTGCATGGAGAGAAAAGGTTTATACGCATGAAGGAGGAGGGAAGGAGGGTGGAGATGAGGTGTCAACACCTAAAGACGCCAAAGGGACACTTGTCCACCCAAGAAACCAACATGCAACCACTTAAACTGTGCATGCATGAGATGGTGATACGACCAATTTTGGGTCTCAACCACTTAGGTCCCCAACTCATGGTTTCGGTCATAACACACCAAGGGGTTGAAACAAAAGCACCACCTGGTCGAGACAAAAAGGTCACCAACAAACTAGGTCAAAAAACTTCACAAGAAGACAACTGTCTCGACCCAAGACTCACCAAAAAACATCATGGTCGAGACAAAACCACCTAGAGAAGGTGTCTCGGTCAAGACACTCACAAGGCACCCCCCTAAAGGTCAAATAAGGGTCAAGGCAATCAACAAAGCACACATGGTCGAGACACTCAAAATCCTAGAAACCCTAATCACCTCTAAGGGTGTCATCACTCATCCAAGGTCAAACCAAAGTGCCCCAAAGCATCACATTCTCTCTAATTAAGCTAAGAGAGATAAGGTACACACTAGATGTGACAAGTTGCAAGATAACCCTCTAAAGTGGGTAAGTTGCAATTTGACCCAAAACAGGCACATAAAGCACAAACATCAACCAAACAAGCTCAAACTAGAGACTCAAGCTCACCACAAGATCTAAAAACATCTCAAAGGATTAGATCAAGGTTCTAAACACTTAATCAAACAAAAAATAGGGTTAGCCCAAAACACAAGTCAGCGGTCTTACAAGCCATAAACACTTAATAAGGATTTTGCCCCTGAAATCCAAAGCAAAAAGAGACGGGTACTTCCTACACATCTCTTCCTCAAGCTCTCATGTGATAACCCTAAATTTTAGGGTTATAATACTCAATATAGTACTTTAAGACCATGGATGTTTTGAAATCAAACAGAGGATTAGGTTTTACAATTATGAACTATTTCCACGTAAAAGGTGTGAGTTGAGATATTATTGTGACGATGACACATGAATGGGTTCAATCTTAATGAATAGCTTTCATTGATCGACTTGAGTACTCAAAAATGAGGCCAATAGGTCCATTTATTAGTTACAATAAACTTAATTGGTCGATTGATGAGGCTTGAAAATGTGTTTTAAGAACTCATCAGAACAAGATTTTGTAGTCAGTTGAATTGAAATCAAGGTGTATACATCAACTTATAAGATTGTTTGAGGAATTCATTTGCATGGCCATATAATGGATTAAAGTGATTAAACGATGGACCTTGAGGTTTGATGTAGCCAACTGATATGATTTGAAATCTGGATCATAATATGACTTGGGGGTTGAGCTTATAAATGTCACCCAGTCCTTAGTTTGTAGAGGATTAGAGTCTAGATCATGTGGTGAAGACTTTGTCTTCCACCTCCGTGTTCCTTGGAACAACCAACAGCAAATCCATGGACTGGTTAGTTCCACCTATCCTAACCCACCAGATTTTGTGGATCGGTGAGGGTTACACAATGAACCCTACCTCATGTGGCTGGGTAGATAGATAGGATACATCTTCTTCCCTCTAAACTCTTGTTTCACCCCACCCCATAGTGAGAAAAGGGATCATAGGAGATTCACGAAGGGTGAAGACCACTAAGGAGTAGAGAAACTCCACAACCCTGTAAGATGGAGATGAAGGCCTGTGGCAACTCTGGTTGTGTTTCCGTAGCCATCGCAGCCTACTTCAATAGATAGCTTGCCGCAGATCCATGGTGAAGGGTGGCACCCACTGGGAGCCGCAGATTGACCGTCACCCCAAGAAGGCGACGCCTTCATCTTCGTCAGTGGGAGATGGAGCTCTGTCCCTGACGGCGGCTGGGCGAGAGCACACCAAGCAGGAGAAACGCCAGCCTCGCCGAAGGAGAGCCCCACGGCGGCAGATCAGTTCAGCGAACAGAGCACGGCTGACCTCTCCCCAGCGTTCCAGGTCAACGGCGGCGGGGGGCTTCATCGCTGAGACGGATGCCTCGGGCGTCCGTTTTGCGTGGATTGCGAGAAAAGGAGAAGCAGACAGTTCTGTTGATCCTTGGGTCTCACAAGAGCGGGTGACCCAACTTAGTTCAGAGACAACCACAGTAGAAACTCGCCACCCATCGCGCATCGGACCAGAGTCCCAAGCGGCGGCAGCTGCGTTGCGAAATCAGAGAGCCTCGCTGGGGACTCAAGTGCGTGGAGGGTGAGAAGGAGGAGCATAGGCAGCCGGTCACCATCTCAGATCTCCCCACATCAGTGTCTTGGGTGGAGGAAGACTTGCTCACCGGCAAGAGAGATGGCGGTGGCTGATCGTGCCCAAGAGTATGGGATCTCGCGGACGCCAGATCGCAAGGAGGAGATCGCGATGGAGAAGGAATGTGAGGAAGATAACCCTGAACCGGCTAAAGCTCGGTCTAATCAGATGGTAAGTGAACCAACTGAAAACCGGCTGGCGCACCCCCAGAAGCCACGTGTCGACACACAATTGGCCCGATCAGGTACATAATTCAGTAAATAGCCAATTCTTAGAAAATTCATAGAAAATAGCACAATAATCAAAAAAATACATATATTATACCATACTTCTCAGAAAAATACGTAGAATAGAATAGAAGCATAATATCAGCCTTTTAATGCTTTAATATCAGTGATATCATGTAAGATGAGTAATGCTTGTTTAATGGATAATAAATAGCAAATGATGATATAAAATCATGGAAAAATAACAGTAAGTCTATAATCATGTTTATAATGTATATGATGTCAAATATGGTCATGTTGATGTACGAAGCCATATAATTTGATTAATATGCCTAATTAGGGCTAATAACACTAAAGATAATGTATTAAAGGCATACATTCTCAATAAATGATGAAATTCACAAAGTAAGGTTATATCAGTATATGGAACTTCAGTTTTAATTATGAGATCATAATGATGAAGAGAATCCATGATATATGAAGATGAATCTTAATACATGCTATAAAACCCTAATCTGGGTTAATAATGTAACCTAGGGTTATTATGTGCACCAAAAAGAATATGGAACCTAATATTCAGATAATGAACCATATGGAAAATAACATCATTAAGATTATTCCAAGACAACAATACAAGTAATCATGAGGATAACATAATGAGATAAGCAAACCCTAATGAACACAACTAGGGTTAAGATGATGAGAATCTAATGCTAGTATATGATTTTGTTATTAATCAGGTGCTGACCAGTTTGTCTAGATGATCAAAGATATTTATGAATCTCTGAATTCAGGTACGTGGGTTTTATTAAGTATAAGACTAGTTTTCATGAATGCATAATGATATGATGTACTTTGGATGCTTGTGTTTGCATATAAATTCTTGGATGTGTATTAGTAGTATATGCTCCGCAAAACATTACAGAACATAAAAGAATATGGATGGTTTGTAGCTACTAAGTGGACATATGCTCTCTCTCTCTCTCTCCCTCAATCCTCTCTCTTTCTCTCTTCCTCTAAATATAAGGTCGGCACTCGGTCCCCATAGCCCAAGGGGCGGGGAAAAATGAAGTGCGACATCTCTCTCTCTCCCCTCTGAATATAAGGTCGACACTCGGTCCCCATAGCCCAAGGGGCGGGGAAAAATGAAGTGTGACACCACTTAGTAGTACAAACGCATCAAAAGGCATCTAAAAATGTGTTTACCTGATTATCGCTTTAAATAATGTTTTCTTTTACTCTTTCTTTCTCAAGATTATTTCAATTATGCAAGCATATTAGTATGTATCTTTCTACCCACGTGCACAACACCTTGTGTGTTGATTCGTTGTTTCACGTATATTTTAGGTTCAGAGCTAGCTTGGGATAAAAGACGGGAAGTGAGCAGCTGTCCAGGTTGTACCTATTGTGTAGATCCTAGTTTAGCATACATGTTCTTAGACTGTAGAACTTTCATTCAATATGTAATTGTAAACCATTGTGTAATAAATTCATGTTGTATAAATTTACATGTTGAATGTTGAGAATGTTATGGTTGTATGTTCATGTATGCGTATTATGCTTCCGCATCGCTTTCTGATATGATTGGATGATGTTTTCGGATTCTGACATCTCATTCCCAATAGGTTTTGGAGAAGTCAAAATCCGGGGACGTCACAGTTGGTATCAGAGCATGAACAATAGCTACACCTAACAATTGCTCACCATGATACATGAAACCAAACTTCACCTTTCACTTTAAACCCTAGAAACTTAGTAAGTTGTTTTATACGAATAAGGTTTGACTTAGCCTCTAAGTTAGAACCTAGATGTTCGAGAACTAAGTTTAGACAAGTGTGAGAAACCCTTTCCATATAGAGCTCATATGTAATGGGTAGCTACACTAGTCTACACTGTGTTCTCACCATTTCATTAGATTACATGACACCAGACTATCTACTGTGTGTGGGACACTCGAGTTTGCTGGTTTGGTTTTGTTTCCCAATCGGCGCGCACCTCGACAGTTTTCTCTGACGCCTTCCTTCTCGGAGAAAAACTATATAATATTTTATTATTTATATGTAAATATAAAATGTGTCCCTCACACTGTAGAGTAGTTCGTGTTCATGCAACCTATGTGAAAGGGAGTGACATCAGTCTAGAAGAGAGAGAGAGTAGTCTAGATTAGATGTCTAGAGCCTTATCAAGATATGTGATACATTGAGTAGATGATAGAATGATAGTTGAAATAAGCATGTGAAATCTTATCTAAGTTTGATCTCTGATGGTATAAATTTCCTTATAAAGGTTTAAGTTGTATACTTGTTGAATCCAATTTTGTAGAATTTATGCAAAATCTTGATGATGAAAGTACATTCCCTTTTCCTACTTAAGATAAGCTAAGTTAAGATAGAGATGAGTGTGCATGAGCCTCAAGCTCTTATACAAGGAGGATGTCTAGTGGTAGGATGAGATATGTGGTGAACTCTAGAGAGAGTAAGACCCACAGGGAGAGGTCATAGGACCTAGCCTCCAATATATGAGATATGTGTTAAAAAAAAGTCCTACACTAGATTACTCTTGAGTGTTGAGTTGAGTCCTTATGCATGATTGCAATCTATATGTGAGAGTTGGGTTATATAAAAAAAATGATGGGTAGGCGACTCATAATGAGAAAGTCAATCCTTTTGATTGAATTAGGTCTTAGCTTGAGTGACATATCTTTGTGAATCTCATCATTAGCTACAAGTGAGGTGATATATGAACTCTGGTTCTAAGAGTAAAATGCTTCGTGCATAAGATACTCATAAATGTTGTTCCTTCCACTTTTCTGTCTTTATATATATGATGCTAGAAACCTCACTTGAGCAATTTGGATGATTATGTATGAAGGGTCACTTAGATAAGCTTGACCTATTCTATATTCCCTTCCTATATCATACATGAAATATCTAAGTTTGAAATAATGATAAAATTGGCTTAGTATATTCTCTTTCCCTTTATATCCTACATGAAAGATATAAGTCTCAAATCATGAGGTAGTCATAAAGATATTTTTTTTGATCATAGGGTATATGATCAGAAATATAGTTCGTAACTTTGATCCTTCTCAATGTATGCTTCTAAGTTGGGTATGAATATCACACCATAGGGTGAAACCCTAATGGTCAAGCATGTTATGTAAGCCCTTGTTATGTAGAAAAATCCTAATATCAAGGATGAAGATAAGTCTCCTCTAATCCTAAAATCATTGTAAGATGTTAGTGATGTTAGATTTGAACAATCTGAATATCATGGCACATAAACAAATTCCTCCTGAACATTAAAAGTATGAATAAAACATGTACCCTTAGAGGTGATGTAACCCTAAGATATCATAATGTCATGTTATGGCTAAGACATTAAGTGATGCTTCCACATATATAAGGTGGGGTGGACACACCCAAGAATCTCTAGACCCTAAGTCGACAACTTAGAGTGCATGCGACTATGGTGACCTCAGAACCTAAGAAATAATGATGTATATGAAGTTCGACCCCAAAATAGCCTCTTAAGGATGAGATTAGTCGAATTTCGAGGACGAAATTCCAAATAAGGTGGGGTGAATGTGATAACCCTAAATTTTAGGGTTATAATACTCAATATAGTACTTTAAGACCATGGATGTTTTGAAATCAAACAGAGGATTAGGTTTTACAATTATGAACTATTTCCACGTAAAAGGTGTGAGTTGAGATATTATTGTGACGATGACACATGAATGGGTTCAATCTTAATGAATAGCTTTCATTGATCGACTTGAGTACTAAAAAATGAGGCCAATAGGTCCATTTATTAGTTACAATAAACTTAATTGGTCGATTGATGAGGCTTGAAAATGTGTTTTAAGAACTCATCAGAACAAGATTTTGTAGTTAGTTGAATTGAAATCAAGGTGTATACATCAACTTATAAGATTGTTTGAGGAATTCATTTGCATGGCCATATAATGGATTAAAGTGATTAAACGATGGACCTTGAGGTTTGATGTAGCCAACTGATATGATTTGAAATCTGGATCATAATATGACTTGGGGGTTGAGCTTATAAATGTCACCCGGTCCTTAGTTTGTAGAGGATTAGAGTCTAGATCGTGTGGTGAAGACTTTGTCTTCCACCTCCGTGTTCCTTGGAACAACCAACAGCAAATCCACGGACTGGTTAGTTCCACCTATCCTAACCCACCAGATTTTGTGGATCGGTGAGGGTTACACAATGAACCCTACCTCATGTGGCTGGGTAGATAGATAGGAGACATCTTCTTCCCTCTAAACTCTCGTTTCACCCCACCCCACAGTGAGAAAAGGGATCATAGGAGATTCACGAAGGGTGAAGACCACTAAGGAGTAGAGAAACTCCACAACCCTGTAAGATGGAGATGAAGGCCTGTGGCAACTCTGGTTGTGTTTCCGTAGCCATCGCAGCCTACTTCAATAGATAGCTTGCCGCAGATCCATGGTGAAGGGTGGCACCCACTGGGAGCCGCAGATTGACCGTCACCCCAAGAAGGCGACGCCTTCATCTTCGTCAGTGGGAGATGGAGCTCTGTCCCTGACGGCAGCTGGGCGGGAGCACACCAAGCAGGAGAAACGCCAGCCTCGCCGAAGGAGAGCCCCACGGCGGCAGATCAGTTCAGTGAACAGAGCACGGCTGACCTCTCCCCAGCGTTCCAGGTCAACGGCGGCGGGGGGCTTCATCGCTGAGACGGATGCCTCGGGCGTCCGTTTTGCGTGGATTGCGAGAAAAGGAGAAGCAGACAGTTCTATTGATCCTTGGGTCTCACAAGAGCGGGTGACCCAACTTAGTTCAGAGACAACCACAGTAGAAACTCGCCACCCATCGCGCATCGGACCAGAGTCCCAAGCGGCGGCAGCTGCGTTGCGAAATCAGAGAGCCTCGCTGGGGACTCAAGTGCGTGGAGGGTGAGAAGGAGGAGCATAGGCAGCCGATCACCATCTGAGATCTCCCCACATCAGTGTCTTGGGCGGAGGAAGACTTGCTCACCGGCGAGAGAGATGGCGGTGGCTGATCGTGCCCAAGAGTATGGGATCTCGCGGACGCCAGATCGCAAGGAGGAGATCGCGATGGAGAAGGAATGTGAGGAAGATAACCCTGAACCAGCTAAAGCTCGGTCTAATCAGATGGTAAGTGAACCAACTGAAAACTGGCTGGCGCACCCCCAGAAGCCACGTGTCGACACACAATTGGCCCGATCAGGTACATAATTCAGTAAATAGCCAATTCTTAGAAAATTCATAGAAAATGGCACAATAATCAGAAAAATACATATATTATACCATACTTCTCAGAAAAATACGTAGAATAGAATAGAAGCATAATATCAGCCTTTTAATGCTTTAATATCAGTGATATCATGTAAGATGAGTAATACTTGTTTAATAGATAATAAATAGCAAATGATGATATAAAATCATGGAAAAATAACAGTAAGTCTATAATCATGTTTATAATGTATATGATGTCAAATATGGTCATGTTGATGTACGAAGCCATATAATTTGATTAATATGCCTAATTAGGGCTAATAACACTAAAGATAATGTATTAAAGGCATACATGCTCAATAAATGATGAAATTCGCAAAGTAAGGTTATATCAGTATATGGAACTTCAGTTTTAATTATGAGATCATAATGATGAAGAGAATCCATGATATATGAAGATGAATCTTAATACATGCTATAAAACCCTAATCTGGGTTAATAATGTAACCTAGGGTTATTATGTGCACCAAAAAGAATATGGAACCTAATATTCAGATAATGAACCATATGGAAAATAACATCATTAAGATTATTCCAAGACAACAATACAAGTAATCATGAGGATAACATAATGAGATAAACAAACCCTAATGAACACAACTAGGGTTAAGATGATGATAATCTAATGCTAGTATATGATTTTGTTATTAATCAGGTGCTGACCAGTTTGTCTAGATGATCAAAGATATTTATGAATCTCTGAATTCAGGTACGTGGGTTTTATTAAGTATAAGACTAGTTTTCATGAATGCATAATGATATGATGTCCTTTGGATGCTTGTGTTTGCATATAAATTCTTGGATGTGTATTAGTAGTATATGCTCCGCAAAACATTACAGAACATAAAAGAATATGGATGGTTTGTAGCTACTCAGTGGACATATGCTCTCTCTCTCTCCCTCAATCCTCTCTCTTTCTCTCTTCCTCTAAATATAAGGTCGGCACTCGGTCCCCATAGCCCAAGGGGCGGGGAAAAATGAAGTGCGACATCTCTCTCTCCCCTCTGAATATAAGGTCGACACTCGGTCCCCATAGCCCAAGGGGCGGGGAAAAATGAAGTGTGACACCACTTAGTAGTACAAACGCATCAAAAGGCATCTAAAAATGTGTTTACCTGATTATCGCTTTAAATAATGTTTTCTTTTACTCTTTCTTTCTCAAGATTATTTCAATTATGCAAGCATATTAGTATGTATCTTTCTACCCACGTGCACAACACCTTGTGTGTTGATTCGTTGTTTCACGTATATTTTAGGTTCAGAGCTAGCTTGGGATAAAAGACGGGAAGTGAGCAGCTGTCCAGGTTGTACCTATTGTGTAGATCCTAGTTTAGCATACATGTTCTTAGACTGTAGAACTTTCATTCAATATGTAATTGTAAACCATTGTGTAATAAATTCATGTTGTATAAATTTACATGTTGAATGTTGAGAATGTTATGGTTGTATGTTCATGTATGCGTATTATGCTTCCGCATCGCTTTCTGATATGAGTGGATGATGTTTTCGGATTCTGACATCTCATTCCCAATAGGGTTTGGAGAAGTCAAAATCCGGGGACGTCACATCTCACGTCTATGACCAATAGGCAAAGAACGACTATCAATCACCTCTTGGGTGATTAAAAGAGTATGTAGCACATGGGTCAACCATAATAGATATAAAGCAAGATACAAACATATCATAATGAAATAACTCCATCCGACATGTATCTACTCGCAGGCTGACCTATCCTTCCGGCTAACTCAAGATGTAAAATTGAGTCATTGCATGTTTACATCCTCACTCACCACTGGCCTGTCCAGAGGATCCAGCCTACGATGCCTATCCACATCCTCTTCTACCATTGTTGTACTGCTATCTTTTTTAGCCTTGCTGGCTTTGCCTCAGTTGTTGGGTCACCTGATCATCTTTCACTAGACACTCTCGCCTCATATGTCCTACCTACCCACACTTATGGCAAGTCCTAGTCTTATACTGTGGCCTAGACGGCCTCGACACTGACACTGACGCTATGTTGTAGGCTCCTATAGATGGAAGGTTGCGGCCTATGCTCTTACTTGGTGACCACTATGTCTGGCTTGGTTCTTTCTGTTATGACAGTGGTGCTGAGAACCTAGGCTCCTTAAAGCTTTTAGACAACTGTCCTTGGTACTATGTCGGTCACTTCTTGGCACTCTTTTCACACTTCTCGACCACTGATCTCCCTATCCTCCAAATTGACTCCACAAACATGGCAAACCACTCACAGTTCTCCAAAGCAACCATTGGGGTAGATAACTCAGAACTCAGCCCTTTCTCAAAGTGTTAGATTCTCTCCTGATCTATCATTGCCATTGGAGGATAGAACCTCAACAACTCCATAAACTTTACTTCATACTCATTGTTCGACATGGATCCCTATCAGATTCTCTCAATCTGGGATATCTTATCATCTAGATAGTTCTGAGGAAAGTACCGACTAACAAACTCATGTCAGAAGTTCACCCAAACCTTAAAACATACTACAGCCCCAGGTGGCAAAGAGCCAAAAATCTATCCTCCCAACTGATAACAACACCAGGATTCTTCTCCTCTTCCACCAACAACCAACACTCCCTTTTAAAAGATATACTGCATGATTTACCTTATCTGCCTCGGGGATGCTAAGGATCTTGAAGGCCTTCTCCAACTCCATCAACCAAAGATCACCATTTATTGGATCGGCTATACCAGTATACTCCACAGCTCCGACATGCCTCAATCGCTCAAAGGTCTTCCTAGAGCCCCGGGATTCAGCACTAGGAATAGATGCCCTTGGCTGTGGTGTAGGCATTATGTCAGTCATGTGCGTCATCGTTACCATGAACTGTCCAAACAAAGACCGAAAGATGGGGTTTTCCATCATGGCTGGGTCAAACTGGGGCACTTCAAGCTCTCACCTAATCCCTTATACCGCCTCCAGGTGCATAAACACTGCTCTCTGTAGCGTGTTCTTCGTGTTCTCTAGGCATATTTTCTACTCTTCTTCTTCTTCTTATGCATAAGCAGAAATCATTGTAAGACATACTAGAGGACATTAGAATAGACACAAACCCTAGTCCTAGGTTCATGTAGACTCTGACGAACCCTAAGCTCTGATACCAACCAAACTAAGATGCCCCAACGTGCCACCTACGATATTACACAAAACCAAACACATAATTATAACTAAGCAAGTGGATTACCAGAAAACACAAGAAATTAAAACCGATTTAGCAAAAGCACCATAAGCCAAAAACTTATCACATATAGGTACACAAGCCTGTCACATGCATTACATATATGTATGACCATAGCTAACATGGCCAAAAACCTCGCATCGATAACATATCTATAAAACACATCAAGAACACCACCAAAGACCTAAGTGTATAGGGACAACATCTAGGACTCTATCACCAAAAGACTAGCAACACATATAACCTTATCAGCTACTGCTCTTGCTACTTTTCTTCCCCAGCTACACGATCTCTATCTCTTCATGCACGACCACCTAAAATATGTGGAAACCTATGGGGTGAGACGAAATGTCCCAAAGAGAGATATAACTCTCCACCAACGTCTATTAAAGCACAAATAACTAAGCAAGTAGATAAAATACTTAGAAGGTTGAGCAGATTCAACTAAACGATATGTATCCATTAGAAAAGTAGATTAAACAACTAAGTAGTTATCACTAAGCAGTAGAACAATTAATATTCTAAGAAGGAATATGAAGAACATGTATAACAGTTGACTTCTCTTACCACCTTATAATTTGAGAAATCAGTACAAAAATAAGGCAAAGGGCTCAACCAATGTTGTTCGCATTTGTCCCTATGCAAATATACTACACAGCTGTATTACATCTTTTATTAATGCCCTGAGGAGATGAGGTATACCACTCATGCTCCAACTGACCACTACTAAGTTTAAATCAGTGCCATACAAGGTCATTGGAAGAGTCAGAATCCAAGACCTCCCCAATATGTTTTGGTCAGCACAAGAGAAAACACAGTAGAGACATATCAAGTCTAATTGCAAAACAGCCTAGTTTGTCTTGGTATATGGGCACACCGCTAGTGAAACTGAGCTACAACTTGCAGTCGTACTCCTACTAGGGTAAGGCCCCTAGCTAATCCTATGAAAAGATATCACATGTACTCTGTGTCACAACACAGAGATACGACCTCGACCATTCTCCTGTCAGGGAATGGCCCACAACCAATGTTGTGAAATGCATATAATCAATAATATGTGACTCTGAGCTTCCACTAAGGGAGAAATTGTTTCACCATCCAACACTAAGACTGGAACTGGAATGGATCTATGGCACAAGACAACTACATGATTAGGTTCCACTTGATTATTTATGTCAATTAGGTGTTTTTTTAGCATCAACTTACAACGTACAAATCCAAAACAAATTCAACTAAGATAAGTGAAAAGTGCAACTTCAGAAGATATAAAACATATAAGGTGTGAACTAGTCACATCATCACCACATGATACTACTGTCCCACAAGGCCATTATCATATTCATAATGTCATGGGATACCAATCCCTTATCACATCACTCGACGATAACACCTCACACTAGGCATATAGCCTCTGCCAGGTCATAGGACCCAATCACATATTCCATGTATGTACATCATTACATTATGCCTCAACAATGTGTACAGTCATCATCTAGTATAATATAAAATTCACCACAACATTCACATAGCTATGTCATTCAAGTTTACATCACCAGTGAGGTTACAGATTTATCAATAGGAGAGAGAAAACATCATAATATGAAAACCACTTCAAGAGAGAGAAGAAACACATCACATCCCAACATTAGGGTTAGGGTTCCATGTATAGTCGATTAGGGTTCTATATCATAGATCAATCACCAAACCTTAGATCTATCTCCTCCCACATAGTAGGAGAGCATTAGGGTAAAGAATTATTATCATTATGATTAATTAGGCATATCAACATCATTAGGTATCAACCACCAACTGCTTGTACACGTGTAGCATTCTTACTAGGTCATGTATATATACATTATATATATATATATATACTACGACCAAGACACAGTAGGGTCACGACCACAACACATCACAAAAGCATGTGTCTCGACCCAACAAAATCATGGTTTCACGACCGAAACAAACATGGTCGCGACCATCCATCAATAAGGCATTGCGACCAGCACCAAAACCAGACATCTCGACCACTTAACAAAGTGTCTCGACCAAAACACAAACATGTCTCGACCGCCCATCACAGCAGGTGTCACGATCAATACAAGACATGTGTCTCAACCAAAACTAAGGGCAATGTCTTGACCATCAAATTAGAACAAGGGTGTCAACCAAGACAAACCCATGTGTCTCGACCCAAAGACAAAACCAAGGGTAGTGGCCCCAAACCAAGCAAAGGGGTTACGACCACCAAGGTCAAGCCATCTTAGCAACACTTAGTCATCATCAAACAGAGATGAACTTAGATCAAAACAAAAGTAAATCATGGCCAAAATAGGATAAAACCACCATCAACTCGGAGGAAGAACTGCACATAAAATGGTCACCAAAAACCCTAAAACATGCACCATGAGAATCACCATGGAAAATATTATGTAGGAGAGATAAGCTCAAGTTCAAAATTTCCAAAATAGAACCTAAACTCCATGTGACACCAAGTTACACAAACCGCATGCATGTGCTCAAAACCAAGATCCAAAGGTAGGAGAAAATCATACATCTCACCATCATCACAAAACGGGTACCATCAAATTAGGGTTTTGGATTCTAACCAAACCAAGCATGATAACCACTATCATTCAAGCTCTAGAACATGGTATCATATACTAACATATTAGGGCAACGTTTTAGAGAGAGAAACAACAACATGCATGTAAAGAATAGTGTAATAATAGAGAGGATATAGAGTTATATAACCCGCCTTTAGGAAGATCAACTCCAAGGATCACAAGCTCCAAGCACACGATCACCAAGGGAGGATGAAGCTCCACCAAAAGCTCCACTTTTAAACACAAGATCATCTCAATAAGAAGAAGATACTAGGGTCAAGGATAGCTCAAGAATAGAGAGAAAGAAACCCCAAGGTCAAACCAAAAGAAGAAGGGAGAAAGAGAGAAGAAACTTCCTCTCACTTGGGTACCACCTTGTCAAAACATGGTCTATGGCCCTTGTGATGAGGAGTTTCTCTCTAAAATGACCACCACGAATGATCCATTGTATAGGGTTAAGAAAAGAGAAGGAGGAAGGTGGAATACCAAAGGAAAATGTCACCAAAGAAAGGCATACACTTACCAAGGTTGAATATGACCAAGAATCACCACATACAAGGGATCCGACCACCAAAATCTCCAACGATCAGATCTCCTTACTCCACCAAGCTACAAGGACAAGCAAAAGAGAGGGAGGAAGAAGGAAGGCTGAAAGGTTCACTTGAATGGAGAGAAGAGGATTTATATACATGAAGAGGAGGGAAGGAGGGTGGATATGAGGTGTCAACACCTAAAGGCACCAAAGGGACACTTGTCCGCCCAAGAAACCAGCATGCAACCACTTAAATTGTGCATGCACGCGATGGTGATAAAATTAGTGTTGGTTCTCAACCACTTAGGTCCCCAATTCATGGTTTCGGTCACAACACACTAAGGGATCGAAACAAAAGCACCAAAGCACCACCTGGTCGAGACAGAAAGGTCACCAACTAGGTCGAGACACTTCACAAGAAGACAACTGTCTCAACCCAAGACTCACCAAAAGCATCATGGTCGATACAAAAGCACCTAGAGAAGGTGTATCAGTCGAGACACTCACAAGGAACCCCCCTCAAGGTCGACACAAGGGTCAAGGCACTCAACAAAGCACACATGGTCGAGACACTCAAAACCCTAGAAACCCTAATCACCTCTAAGGGTGCCACCACTCATCCAAGGCCAAGACAAAGCACCCCAAAGCATCACATTCTCTCTCATGAATCCACAAGATAGAAGGTACACACTAGATGTGGCAAATTGCAAGATAACCCTCTCAAGTGGGTAAATTGCAATTTGACCCAAAACAAGCACATAAAGCACAAACATCAACCAAACAAGCTCAAATTGGAGGCTCAAGCTCTCCAAAAGCTCTAAGAACATCTCAAAGGATTAGAGCAAGGTTATAAACACTTAATAAAGAAAAACAAATAGGGTTAGCCCAAAACATGGGTCAGGGGTCTTACATCTATTGTGTTATACCATTATCTCATAATTGAACAAACATATAGATGAAGATTGACTTTATTATTAATCAACCCATTTACAACATATGGCATTCCAATCATCGTAAGATTGGCTCACTAGGCATACATACCAATAGCTACAACCATTTATTTAACATGGGTTAACCCCAATGTAAGTGCAGCTTGTACATAAGGAGGGTGGAGAAGAAAGTATTTATTTTGTTGTGCAAACTACTAATTGGACTAGGAAATTACCTGACATTTTTATATTCTTTTTATTTATACAAAAGATAATTGTTTAATTAATTAATTGAATGTTTACTTGCCAAAGTAGTGGCTGTTGGGTTTTGTGGAGGAACATGCATGGAAGAAGCAACAAAAAATATATTTCCATGCAACCCGCAACAGGATGTCGTCGACAATAGAGTATTTAAAAAGAGTGTTCGAAGGATATACCTTGTCACAGAGCAAGTTCGATGACGTCCCACTGCACGATGGTATGCAACGCTCCTAGCTTACATAGACGATACTTCTCTCCCGTCCTCCGAATGCGTCACGTGAAGATCTGGCAGTGCTCCTCTTATGCGGTGATCTACACTACTCATAGTGCGTATGGACGATCGTTGACGTCCTCTGAATGCAGGCGTCTCAGTGTCTGCATCTCTATTTCGTCTATGCGGATGGACTAGAACTCCATGTCATGCTTCCTAAGCCGGCAGGAAGGAGTAGCCTCTGCGAGATGACATGCTAGTGTCACAGTGCTCTCCTTTCTCTCCTGAGGACGATGGCGGCTACGGTTTACATACGTGAGTGTAAACTAAAAAGCCTCTCTCAATATTTTGTATAGACATTGGCGTCAAGCCCCTTTAAATAGGAGACAAAAGGAAGTAGAGTTTCCCAAACCCTTCAGTAAATAGAAAGAATGCATTAATTAAAACGCTCATGGATTAATTAGAATATTCTGGAATTAATTAATTAACCAATTAACTGTATTAATTGATTAATTAATATCTGACTCCATGCAACTGCTCGTGATGGATCTATGGGCATATATACCAATAGTGGCATCCTAGTGGTAAAATTGATGTTGTATGACCAAGAGGTCACAAGTCCAAACCCCCTAGTGATAGGATGAATGAATCACCATTTTTTAAAATTGAATGTCTAGTTAATGCTTTCTGAATTGGAAATGAGCTCCTTGTTTTCTTTATTATTTGGAAAGATATGTTTTCTTTATTAATTGGGATGAGAAGTTTTCTTTATTGATTGGAAAACATTTGTTTTCTTTATTAATTGGAAAGATATGTTTTCCTTATTAATTAGAAAGAGATATTTTCCTTATTAATTGAAATATATAGTTGTCTCCTTAATTGGGAACAAACTCCTTATTTTCCTTATTTGGAAAGAGACTTCTTGCATTTATTTTTTATGTGTACAAGAGAGATCAAGTGAACGCGTCTTATTGGGAATAGGACATGGGGGCTTGAAAGGGCTATAAATAAATCTCTGGTCATTATGGTTATTGACAATGTTAGAACATACAACTGTCAGTTGTTTTGTGTGCGAAACCCAATTCCAAACTTATTTCTATGTTTCCATCACTCTCAATTTGCTTTTGGAGATTTCTCACCTTTAAGAAGCAAGTTCTTCCTTCCTCTCCCAAAAGGTGTGATATGTCCGAGTGGTGGTACATGCAATCATTGGGCTGTACCGGTAGTGCATGTTGATCTTTATCAAGCGTGAGTGAGATGTTTCTTGCTACAATTTTGTGACTGGGTCGACTAGTATAATGATACTCATCTTTTAAGATTAAGAGCTACTAATTTCTTTAAGTATCACATTCATTTTTCAACAAATGACCTAGTTTGAGATTTTAGCTCTAATTTATTTTTGTTCTCCTGCATTGTTTATTCTATGTGGTTCTTCTTTGGATCTAGCCTGCAACTGTTAATCTATTGTAATTATTGTTGATGCAACTAATGACACATATAAAAGTAACAACATGTGTGTTCCTCATGCCTGAACCAAATAGCATGTCACTAGAGGAGGCATCCAGTGAGAATGAGGATGAGATGTCTATGTTGGGGTTGTTGTACCAATATGGTCCTGAATGCAACGAGAACTTGTTGTGGAAGCATTATAGACAAGCATGTAAACCCAAAGAAGAAGTACCACATTTAACGTGGAAAACTCTCCCCAAGGTAAGGAGAGAAAAATTGTGGGGCAATACTGAACGACAAGCACTATGTGATCAAGATTATAAATCACACCACCCAGATTTAATTACCCCTAAATCTACATAGCCCTCCCACCACCCATAGGAGAACAAAGATGAGGAAGAAGAGATCACACACAATGTGTACAAAAACTCCCTCTTAACTTGATCTCTTCACAACATCACTATCATTATTGGGGACCACTTCCTATAGTTGTGGCCACTGACTGGGTCAAACCCATTGCCACTATGGCAACATTGTGTATGCATATGCCAACCACTACTTTTCTTCAAGGCAAAGTCATTGACCCTATCTTATCAACAAAGAGAGTTTCTCTATTAATGCACCCAATGTGCCAAGTGATGTCACCTGCTACTTCACTTCAAGGCAAAGTCACTGACCCTATCTTATCATCCAAGAGAGCTTCTCTGTTAGTACACTCAATGTGCCATCGACTGTCAGTCGCTACTTCTCTTCAAGGAAAAGTCATTGACCCTCTCTTATCAACCAAGAGAGTTGTTTTTGTTCTCTAGATCTTCTACCATAAAAGGCACCAACAACCAATTGGAAGGACCACACACTAACATATGGGATGATCTCAATGGCTTCCCCCATGGTTATTTATAGGTTTAAATAGCATGTGATTGCAACTAGGGATCATTTTCCAAGTCCGAGTCCAAGTACAACTCAATATTGCACATAGGGAACCGTCTGCTTTTCCCTTTTACATTTAACTCCTATTGGGATTGGAAACATAAGCCAATTCCTACTCAAGTTCACATCCAGCTAGGACATGGGCCAGATCCTTTTTCTCAACAATCTCCCTCTCTAGCCCATGAGGGAGATGTGGTCGTCAACAATCATTTAGAGTAGCATATGGACCCCATCACCACATGTGATGGATCCATTCTCCTCAAACATGCCAGCATCCTGTCATTTTCATCCATCTTATTAAAGTCCCATCCTAACTTCACTTTGTTCCCAGACAACTGAGAAGAAGTATCATGGCAACACCACTTCTCTCTCCATTCTACACTTGGAACTTTGTTGGCTCCCTCTTAACAGTTAATCAAGAGCATCCTGGATGAAAATCTTATTTTCGATCTTCTATACCAAGGCTCAAAACTGTCTGACGATGCTCCTCCAAAATGGATGTAACAGTTGAATATCCATTGTATTGCCCTTCTTTCTTCATCATGTGAACACTCTTGTTGTTTAGTACTCTCCAGCCCTTGGGAAGTGCCACAAGCTCATGCGTATCATTCTTTTGATCATGTTGCTCTTCTTCATTATATGAAGACTATGCCTGTGAAGAAGCAAAAGCATCCTCATACTCATCATTAGAAGAACTGTCACATGATCCTGCAGCCTCCATCTTGGGTTTCCAAATCTTACAATTGGTGCTTGTCAATTTTATCATGGTTTCATCTTCATCCTTTTCCATTTGCACCAGTATTTGCAGCATGTACTCTGATACCACTTGTTTGGAATTTTGTATCGATACGGTCATGGATGTGATGAGAACTTGTTGTGGAAGCATTACAGACAAGCATATAAACCCAAAGAAGAAACACCAGATTTAACGTGGAAAACTCTCCCCAAGACAAGGAGAGAAAAACCACAAGACAATACTGGCCAACAAGAACTATGTAATCAAGATTACAACTCACACCACCCAAATTTAATTAGCCCTAAATCTTGGTAGCCCCCTATAGGAGAACAAAGTGAAGAAGAAGATAATCACACATAATGTGTACAAAACCTCCCTCTTAACTTGATCTCTTCATGATGTTGCTGTCGTTGTTGGGGACCGCATATGTCGTTGTGACCACTGATTGGGTCAGACCCGTTGCCGCTATGGAAATGTTATGTCTGCATCTACCAACTGCTACTTTGCTTCAAGGCAGTCACTGGACCTCTCATTTTAACCAATAAAGTTACTTTGTCGGTGCACCCAATGTGCCACCAGAGGTCAGCCACTACTTCACTTCAACACAAAGTTCATGACCCTCTCTTATCAACTAAGAGGGATGCTCTATAAATGCACTCAATGTGCCATCAAATGTCATTCACTACTTCACTTCAAGGTGAAGTCATTGACCCTCTCTTATCAACTAAGAGATCTCCTCCAGTTGTTCTTGTTCTCTGGCTCTTCGACCATAGAAGGAACCAACAAGCAACTAGAGGGATCACACACCAACAGATGGGGTGATCTCAATGGCTTCCCCCGGGGTCTCTATTTATAGGATTCAATAGCATGTGGTTTCAACTAGAAATCCTTGTCCAAGTCCCAGTCCAACTCGATATTGCACATATGGATTCATCTTCTTTTCCCTTTTATATTTGACTCCTATCGGGATTGGCAACATAAGCCAATTCCTACTCAAGTCCAAATCCAACTAGAACATGGGACATATCCTTTTTCCCAACAGTATAGGAGGAGTGATGGCAATGACGGTCGGGTTTGAATTGATCTCTAGATCCTCCTAGATTGTGGCTCATGTGCCCTACCTATAATAGTTGTGTAATAACCTTCTTATCTCCTTTCTGATTTGGTTATTTTTACATTGGATGCCAAGACATCATTCTCTCAGATATTAATATCTAAATCTACTACATCATATATTACTAGTGAACACACATGTGCCCCCACACGTAAAAACATGAAGATGCAACTTTGATAATTTCTATGATCTACATTTTAGAAGTTCATCATTTGGATTGTATCTGTCGTGACCCTTTGTGTCATTTATAGTAGTTAGTGAATCACAAATAGGGATATCATGGGGAAGTTAAGAGAGTTGTTTGGCTAGAAATGGGGACATCAGTATTTGATCCCCTTTTCCATAGAAAAGCATGGTGATAATAGAAAAAAAATCTTCCAAGAAAGTTAGTCTTCTACTATAGTTCAGACTTATGTATAAAAATAATTTGTCAAAATTTTCCTTCTAAGCACATAAATATATTTTTCATCAAGATTTTTTGTCAATAAGTTTTACTTTCCCATTGTTATTTTGTTTCCTTCTAATAAATACTCTAAATTTTGGTTTTTTTCTAAGAATGTCATTTCATCCAACCAAACTATTTCCTATTAAGTAGCCTATTTCATAAAGGTCGACTTTTCCATATAGAATTATAGAACCAAAGGATTTGTCTTGTAACATTACTAATAACTATCATAACATTAAGTACGATTAGATCTTTGAGTAGAGTCCATTAAAGAGATCTTAACATTACAAGCAAGTGTGATTATAGTCATCAAGGGTGTATGTTTCACCTAATCTAAGTTCCATATTTCTCAATGATTGATTTTGACATCTTCAATGTTCATGCAACATCCATCATCAAGCTACATACTACATCATATATCATTTTGATTTAGGGTGAAACATCCTTAGAAAGATAAGTAATTTCAAACACAAGGTTGCATGATATTAATAAAACCATAAGATTTGAATAAGCTTAAAGTCTTAATCATCATAACGTCCATTTAAGTTATATCGAGTCGTTTTCATGCAATATGGTCATCATTAGAGTACAAGATAGATCATGCTTGATTAGTGTCACAAAGCTCAACACGTTACTGATTTGAGGCATAAAATAACATGTATCATCATTAGGGAAAGTCTTGTATGAGATTAGATAATAAACAATCAACATGTAACAAGGTCACATTGTGTCACAAGTGTGTCACATATAGTCAAAAAGTGCTCAAGAGTGTTCCATATAGCATTTTAGACTTGTATGGCATAAAGTTACTTATATTGAGGGTTGATATGGGGTTTTGATCATTATTAATCCACATTTTCTCAAGATCTAAATATCATCATAAGCTCAGAAATGTCACATATTTCATGATTCTTTACACATTATGAAGTCATTAGTAGAGCACAACATGATCAAGGTCGATTCAAATATTATAATATAGCATAAATTATTAATTAGGATCAAAGTAATCATATGGGGTCATAATATATCATATTTGAGCATAGAAATCATTAAATGTAAGAAAAAGAGATCAATTTGATGCCATTTTTAATATACCAGGAGCTATGAGTGGAATTGGGCTCCTAAATTAGTTTCATTGGATATATATATTGTTCTCTAGATCGATTTCATATATAATATGTATCATTTCGACCTATGAATGATATTCTACAATTTTGGAATATTATACATATATGTGATATATATATATATATATATATATATATATATACTAGAGTGGGTGAATCAGTGTGCGCCGTGTGGCATGGACGGCTCGTACGAGTGGGAACACACATGCCGAGGTGAGCAAGCATGAGCCATCTTGGGGTGTGTGTTGTCGTCAGGTTGGTTGACGCATGTACTGTGAGTTGGGAACACACATGTTGAGGCAAGCGAGCGTGAGACATCTTGGGGTGTGTGTTGTCATCAGGTTGGTTAACGCCTGTGAGTGCGGTCATCACTTGCTGGTGTGTCAGCATGTGTGGCCAATCACGAGTCAAGAGAGAGAGGGGATGAGGAGACGTATGTCCCCTATAAGCCTAATGTGGCACACCCTAATTCGTTGCCTAAGGTCAAACTTGACCAGTCAAATGTGTTGGTCAGTGCAATCAAGATAGAGAAAGGCCAATGCGACAATAGCCTTTAGATGATGATCAATCGACCCAAACATCATCTCCTTCATGGATACTAGGGCATGTGGCCACAACGATGCCCAAACAAGGTGCTTGTTGGAGCAAATCAAGAAGGGAGGAAAAGGGCACAACATGATCCAATAACATGTCGATCATTCTCCTAGATGTCACATGAAGGCATAAGGCCACTCAAGGCGGTCGAAGGGGAACTAGGGGACAAACCCCCAAAAGATCAGCGCAACATAATTATTAATTAAGCTAGGAGAAGGAGGAAGAAATAGAGGGTGTTTGTAGGCACAAAAGTGGTGGAAAAGGATAGGGAAGAGTCGAATGGACCTCCGCGGATGAGCGTGAAGACGAAAAAGGGAGTTTTGAGGGGTGGATGCCTCCTGATCATATTTTATCTCATATCCAATCTACCAAGATCCAAGATAAACCCTAGATGAATCTCATGTCCACAAGCTACCAATTAAATTTCAAAGTAGTTACTTACATGTATTATTCAAATCCTCAAAAACACCTTTTTATTATTACTAAATTAGATCAAGAAACCACTCCATAGTTTATATTATATTTTACTTAGTTCGTAACATACTTTACTTTTTTTTCTTCTGACTTACATACTACTAGATATGGATTTTAGAAATTCTAACCAATTAGAGGATTCCATAAAAACCTCATTTTTAGTATATTAAATTAGTTGATGATAATTATACCATAGTGTAGAGAAAAAGTGAATAAGTTATTATGAATTATCTAAGATAATGATGTTTGCTGATTTATAAAATAAAATTGCATCAAAAAATTATTGATATACCCTCACATCTAGTTATTTAACCATCATATGCAACATGGTATCATGATAAAAGCTGAATATATATACTAGGTGTATCAAGCAGCTAGATGAAACCACAACATGACAATAATTCCTTACCAAGTGCAACAAATGAGAAGCAAATGAGAGTATCATGGGAAAACCCCAGCCCAGGATCGTCCCCTCTCTTATGACCTTGTCATGAACTAGTGGAGGAGAAAATCCATGCGGCTTGCTCTGACGAGATGGGAGTCCATGAAGATAAGGGAAAATGACTCGCCATATAACTAGGAGGCGCTCCCGAGACTCCCATAAGGCAAGAGGTCCAAGTAACAAAATAAGAGATTGTGTGAAGCAGCAAACGAAGAAGCAAAAGAGTGGGTTGGGGCAAAGAAGTAGAAAGGGGGAAATGGAGGATTACCGAATTGTAGGCAGGCTTAACCATTCAGAATGATCCATGGGTGAACTTATGATGGAACAACAGAGGTAATCATGCTAAAAATCAAACCAAACAAAGAACAATATACCAAAAGCCACTGACAACCTAAAGGAATTGGAGGAGTGGCGATGGAAAAAGGGAAGTGGAGAAATACCTTAAAATAGATGAAATTGAAGGCCTAGAGACCTCAAGTCTGATACCAGGGTGATATCTAGGCCACCATCAATTGCCTCTAGGGATAGAGACCCGAGGAACAAGTAGTCATCGCCAGAAGCACAAGGAGAAGTGGGGCGATTTGAGTTTGAGAGCCATAAAGGTCAAAGGGGCAATGGGACTAGTTATATGGAGGCATAAATGTGGATTGTTTTATATGTCTCCAAAGGTCCAAGGAGGCAAGAAGATGGAAAAGGATAGGGGAATAGGGAAGAAACATAGGAAATTAGGAGTTGGTGTGTGATATGTGCATGGGAGCCGTGATCCCTTGCATAAATATAATATTTGGCTTGGAAGAGGGTAATTGAAGTCAAAGAAAGGAAATATGAGTAAAACAAGGAAGGGAGAGGGAGAAAAATAAGAGAAAGGATAAGAGGAAATCAAGAAACCTAAACACATGGAAGTAAAGCCATAAATGGAAGGTAAGAGATGAGAGGGGACCTGTTAGATCATGGTCTAACAGTCTAGAAGTATCCACTGTATAAGGAAGAAAGGGACTAAGCGTGATAGTGAAAGTAATTAGAAACCTTATGGAAATAAAAAAAACATTTATTGTTTTTAATTTATGTGACTATTATTTTTCTCACTTAACTCATTGGAGGACTCAAACAATCTCCAATTAACAATAAATTTGGCACCTAGCCTAATTTTGATATGTATAATCCAATTTTACCATTAATCTCCACTTTTGGGGTTGTTCATTATTTGATTTAATATTTTAAGTTTAATGTTACATTTTCTTTCCTAATTGAAATTAAGGCATCTATGACTACTTGTTTAATGTGAAATTTAGCACATAAGTCATTTTGAATATCACATTATTTCCATACTTTTGACATCACTAATAAGTAATTTTTTGGTTTAGAATTGGAAGGATTATTTCCATATTTATTCACCCAATAAGTATGTTTGTGTATAATGTGTTGACATTAGATTATCTCTAGGATTATCTTCACATGAATGATTTTCCTTCACTATTACATGCAACCACTTTTGGTTTTTTTATTTAAGTTCATTTGGTGATATTATCCTTCCACTTAGCATATGATCTAATAGTACCCTTTCTCCTGACGCAACCCTAGCGCCCGGCGACTAGGTGAGCAACGGTGGGAACGATCCCTATCCCGCGTGGATATCTTTCTCTCCCGAGTGGTTCCGCTCTCTTACAGGTTCAAGGTGGGCTACACTTTTGAGTCTTGGTCACACGATGCGATGGCAGAGAATCTGGTTGACAGGTGCGCACGACTAGGGTTACAAGACAAAGAAGATGAAGAAATCATTGTGTTAGCAGACGAAGAGAAGGGTGATCCAAGTGAGCATGTAGAACTGGATTTGGTGGCGAGATTGCATACGAACCATCCATACAATTTTCGGGCCATGAAATGGACTTTGACCCAAGCATGGTCTCTCCCGAACAAGGTGATCTTCAAACAACTGGATACAGAGGTCTTTGTGATTCAGTTCTTACACTGGAGGGACAAGGCAAAGGTAGTGGATGGAGGCCCATCGAATTTCGAGAACCGGTTGTTGCTAATCAAGGAGGTGGAGGACGGTGATCTTCCAGGCCAGATTGAGTTTAAAGAGGCGTCCTTTTGGGTCAGAATCTATGGCATACCCCTTGGATACAGGGCAGAGGGTGCGGTGAAGACAATCGCAGGATGACTGGGGAAAGTCGAGCAGGTGGATCTGGATGACCTGGGCTGGGACGTGTCGTCAAGGGTCCGGGTTGCTTTGGATGTGAATCGACCGCTTAAAAGAGTCCTTAAACTGCAGGACAAGAAGGGAATTATCTTCAACCTTGAGGTCAAATATGAAAGGCTACCCAATCTGTGCTTCCTGTGTGGGAGGATCGGGCATGTTGATCGAGATTGTGACTGGGTGGAGGATTCGGAGGAACAACAAAGAGGCTGGGGAGCCTGGTTGAAGGCCTCACCGAAGAAGCCTAGGGTGTCTTCAGCGGAGGAGGTTTATGGGGTGGGCACACTGAAGAAGAAAGTGGCTTTCTGTACGAAGCCTTGCCGAACGGGGGGAGACGGCGGGAATCGCGACACCATCTGCGGTGGTGGAGCGATATCCAGAGTGACGGAGGGGTCGTCGGGACGCAATGGTGGAAGGGCGGGGATGTGGAGGGAGCATAGTGGGGACGAGGCTGAGGTGCATTCCTATCCAAAGGACAACGTAGTCATGGGGGGCGGAGGTCGGATGGGAAGTTGGAGATCTTATGTGATTGGGGAGGATGAAGGAAGAAGGGGGGGGTATGGTCAGGAACAGGGCGGGAGGTCTGTGGGGTCAAGGTGAAGATAGGGCTGGGTCGTGTGCGGAGAGGGGGAACCTGGCTGCGGGAGGCAGCGTTGGGGAGTCAGATGGTGCTGGGAGAGAAGATGGAGGTGCAGTGGTCGAAGATACAGGTCTAGTGGAAGAACGCTCATGCAATGAATTTTCGCAACTGGTAGCGAATAGACAAGTGAACCAAGTGGTTAGTATAGCAGAGTTGGAGAAGAGGAAATATGTGTAGAACAATAGTGACATGGGGGTTGTTGCGGCGATCGGGGTAGGTGAGAACCAAGCAGAGTTAACAGTAGTGTACAACCAACAAAGAAATGATGGTGCCAATGAGATAGGTCAGAGTGTGGACGAAGGTGATACAGAGCAGAACAAAGAGCTTCAGGTCCCGAGTTTTGAACAGGGATGGGGAAAGCAAAGGGTGCAAACACGTGGGCAGAAAAAGAAGAAGGATAATAGAGGCAATATGAACTCAGATAAACAAAAGGGAAAAAGTTTGAATCGCAGACCGACGATTATAAGAAGGCATGTGCACATTGATGATAGGGAGCCAATGATTACAGTGGAAGATGGGGATAGCTTACTGATAGGGAAAAGAGGCAGGGCTACAGTTGAGGGCGACATGGACATTGATACTGATCTGGGAATGGTCTATCCAGTTAAAAAGCATCAAGGGGCGCAGGTGGGATAGAGCGGCAGTTATGGGAGAACTGAGCTTCAAGTAGCGGGATCTGGGAATAACCAGTCCCGTGAAGGACAATGAAAATTTTGAGTTGGAACTCTCGGGGGTTGGGCAACCTCGACAAGAAACAGGCTCTTTGAAAATGGTTTTGGAGAGAGAGAGCCCTAGTTTGGTTTTCGTGTCAGAAACCAAAGTAGCTGGGAACAAGTTAGATCAGGTGAAAAAAGAATGTGGTTTTGTGGATGGATTTTGTCTGGCTAGTGAAGGCGGGTTGGGGGTCTGGGTTTATGGTGGAGGGATGTGAAGGTTGAGATACGAAGCTACTCACAACATCATTTTGATTGCATTGTGGAGGAAGACAACAATGGGGTGAAGTGGAGAGCCATTGCTATATATGGCTGGGCTGGACAGAGTCAAAAACATCATACCTGGGAACTTATGAGAAGACTCAAAGGGGAAACTGATATATTGGTTCTCTTCTTTGGGGATTTTAATGAGATTCTCTCTAATGAGGAGAAGTGGGGGGGGGCAATCCAAAACCGGAGAGGTGGATACAGGATTTTAGAGATGTGGTGGACCTGTGCGGCCTACTGGATTTGGGCTTTAAAGGCAATCTATTTACATGGCAGTGAGGACGCACGTTAGATACGCTCATCAAAGAACGCTTGGATAGAGTTTTGGCATCGTACGACTGGTGCCAGATGTTTGGTTCTAGCAAAGTGATTCACCTTCCTATCTATAGTTCTGACCATGCTCCCATCATTATTTGTGTGGGGAGGAGAGACTCTTATCGCAACAGGTCGAGAAAATCCTTCTGCTTTGAACCCCTGTGGTTGGCTAAAAATGACTGTGAAGATGTTGTCAGGGAGGCCTGGACAAGCAATGGGGAGTTAGATGTCCATGGGAAGATGGTGAAATGTAGCGAAAAGCTAAAAAAATGGGCAGATCAAAGGTTTGGGAAAATGAAGGAAAGAATTAAAGAGGTGGAAAGGCGTCTAGGGGAGGAACAAAAGAAATCTCCAGATGTAGTTGTGCTCGACAGATGCATGAAACTATCTAAAGAACTGGAATACTGGCATAGATCGGAGGATTCCTACTGGTGTGCTCAGGCTAGGGTGGCAGCTCTACGAGAAGGAGATCGCAATACAGCTTATTTCCATCATAAGGCTTCACAAAGACGTAAAAGAAACCATATTGACGGTCTGAGGGACGAGTATGGTATTTGGCATACTGAGGAGGGGAAAATACAACAGGTGGTAACGGAGTTCTTTTAGGATTTATTTTCTTGCAGCAACCCATCAGGCTTTGAGGAGGCAACCAAGGGCGTGACGGAGGTTGTGGATGGTCCTATGAATAGTTTTCTGGAAAGGGATATTTCTGATGCTGAGATTCTTGAGACACTCAAACAAATGCACCTAAATAAGGTGTCGGGTCCAGATGGTATGAAGCCCATGTTCTTTCAAAAGTTCTAGAATATTATTGGTAATGATGTGGCTAACTATATAAAAGGGTGGTGGAAGGGGTGTGTTGATATTAGCAAGGTAAATTCTACACTGGTGGTGTTGATACCGAAGGTGGAAAAACCGGTACAAATGTCTGATTTTAGGCCTATAAGTTTATGTAATGTGGTATATAAAATAGCGTCCAAAGTCATGGAAAATAGACTCAGACCTTTCATGGATAAAATCATTTCTGAACCAAAGTGCCTTCATTCCGGGGAGGATGATTACAGATAATGCACTGATTGCTTATGAGCTTTTTCACAAGATGAAGTATGAAGGAAAAAATAAAAAGGGGTTTCTGGCTTTGAAGTTGGATATGTCTAAGGCATATGACCGAGTCGAATGGAATTTTTTGGATTTTTTTAAACAGAAGATGGGGTTCAGAAGTAAATGGAGGCAAAAAATTTGGGAGTGTGTCTCTTCTGTTGATCATTCCTTTGCTATTAATGGTGACCGGACTTGAAGCTTCAAGCCTTTCCGCGGATTGCGATAGGATGACCCTCTTTCTCCTTATTTATTCATTCTTTGTGATGAGGCTTTTTTCACCTCCCTTGTGCATGCTGTGAATGCCAAATTAATCCATGGGATCAAGGCGAGAAGACATGCACTGTGTATTTCACATCTTTTCTTTACAGATGACAATATTCTTTTTGCTAGAGTGTCTCATTACGAATGCCTGAATGTAGCTAATATTATTAGCCAGTATGAGCAGGCGTCGGGTTAAAGAATCAATCTCTCTAAGATGGAGGTGGCTTTTAGCAAAGGAGTGTCGCAAGAAACTAAGGAGGCCATTAAAAATCAGCTGGGTGTTAATTAGGTTGACAGACATGCCAAGTACTTGGGGCTGCCTACGGCTATTGGGAGGTCAAAGAAATAGGTTTTTAGCTTCATCAAAGACAGGATCTGGAAGAAACTTCAAGGTTGGAAAGAAAAATTATTATCCAAACTGGGAAAGGAAGTGTTGATAAAATCGATTGTACAGGCGATTCCATCCTATATTATGAGCGTCTTTCAAATTCCGGCAGGGACACTGGATGAGATCCAAAGTTGCATTGCAAGATTTTGGTGGGGAGCAAAAGAAAATGAGAGGAAGTTATCATGGCAGTGTTGGGCGTCCCTGTGTAAGCCCAAGAAGGAGGGCAGTCTTGGGTTCAGGAATATGCATGTCTTTAATCAAGCAATCCTCGCTAAGCAAGTGTGGAGGCTTTTGACAAAAAAATCTTCTCTGGCATATAGAGTTCTCAAGGCTTGATATTTCCCTTCGACATCCATCCTGGAAGCAACAAGGGGATATAATCCTAGCTATACATGGAGGAGCTTATGGGCAGCTAAGGCTTTGATCATTGAAGGTATTAAATGGCGGATAGGGAATGGAAAAGATGTCAGGATATGGGAGGATAGTTGGATACGTGATTATGATGGGGACATGTCACACATGCATGACTCATCTTCTTGGCAACTATCTATGGTAAATGAGTTGATAGATTAGCATACGAAGGGTTGGAAATTAGAATTGATCCATCAAGTCTTTCCCTCGGATGTTTGTGAGCTGATTGTGAACACCCCTATTAGCACAAGATTACCAGAAGATATTCTATACTGGTGGCCGGAGAGGAGAGGTGTCTTTACTATGAGGTCGGCATATTGGTTGGGGATGTGGGGAAGGAGGGAGTTTATTGCATCTAGACAGGCGTCTATAGAGCAGATCTGGAAACTTGTGTGGGATTCTTCATGGCCGCCGAAGGTAGCGCATTTTCTTTGGCAGGTTACTACAGGTGGCATGGCTACTATGTGAAGGTTACTTGAAAGACACTGTCATGCAGATGGCATTTTCCCTCTATGCCATGAGGAGAAGGAAACCATACAGCACATGCTATTTTGTTGTGTGGAAGCCAGAAAGCTTTGGAGCTCATCACCTGCGACCTTTATTATTGCATCAGCCCATATTCAATCTACTAGACAAACTATTATGGAGTTGCGGGATGGGTTATCCCAATATGATTTCATGGAGGCAGTAGCAAATATGTGGGGACTGTGGACCTACAGGAACCACAAGGTCTTTCAGGAGGGTGGGAGGAGTCTTGCCATGTTCACTAAAGTAGCTCAAGCATATCTTCTGGATTTCTCAAGTGTCCGGGAACTTCAAACGGGGCAGCACCAAATACAAGACAGAGGTGGGGGTGAGCATTGGATGAGGCTGTGGATGGGGACAGTTAAGATCAACACTGATGTAGTTGAAGATCAACACTTATGCAGTTGTGAAGGCGGGCACATGGATAGGGGTGGGCGCCATATGCCGTGACCATCTGGGTCGGGCGCTAGTAGCCAGCGTTTGACGATTGTAGAGAGGAGGAAGCGTAGACATCTGTGAGGTAGTGGCAGTGTTAGACGGTGTTCAGCTGGCCTGGAGGCTTGGTTGGACGTTGATTGTGGTTGAGTCAGATTCGAATACAATCATTACTACACTGAATAATCTAGGGGAGAGAAGGGACCATCTTTGCATGTTAGTAGATGATATTAGAGCTCTTGTGGTTGGTTTTATTTCGGTTTCTTTTGTGCATGTTAGCCGATCCTGTAATTTGGTGGCTCATGAGTTAGCAAAGCTCGTAAAAGATGGAAATTTCATGTACACCAACGAGGCTGGGGACTTCCCCCAGTCTCTTCTGAATCTTGTAAATTCTGATTTTTATGATGAATAAACAGGATCGACCCCGTTATAAAAAAAAATCCTTCCACTTAGGAACAAATCAAGTCCCATTTATTCTAGATATTCTTTTATGTATTTTAAGATGTTTCCCTTCATTGTTGTTGATATGAATATATCTGAACTCGTTTCAATCTTCATTATAACACATGAATTGAATTAGTTTCCTTTTTTAGGGTTTAGGACATATAAACATATGCATATATTATTTATTACATGAAACTTGTCATGTATTATTACATGGATTCATGGATTATACTTTGTTATTTTATTTTAAGTGTATGAGTTGTTTACATTATAGGTTATGAGTTTATTACACAAAATCCAATTATTTTATATTCTTTAACATTGATCATTTTAGCACTAATTGCTTATTAATGGCATCCTATTAAGGTTAAGGGTGACAAAGGATTTATCGCTTACATTATAATTTCTAGCAGCTATATTAAGTCAACCACAACATATAGGCCATCTAATCTCATCCCATGTTTGTACTAGAGTATACATTATACC
Source organism: Alisma plantago-aquatica (assembly GCA_963693085.1). Taxonomy (NCBI): domain Eukaryota; kingdom Viridiplantae; phylum Streptophyta; class Magnoliopsida; order Alismatales; family Alismataceae; genus Alisma; species Alisma plantago-aquatica. Next base: position 55,041,478 of record OY856411.1, read on the forward strand.
TTTTTAGGTTAAACTAAGGGTTGTACCCATAGGTATCTAATTCATAGGAATTAGGGTTTGGGGGGACAAAGAAGGCAGGTTGTGGTATGTTACAAACAACCTTCCAAAGGGTCCAAAAGAGCTCCTACAAGCTATGCCAAGCTCACAAGGGCAAAAAGAGAGAGAAAAGAGGTGCTTTAGCTATATGAGATAGTTTCCAGCATGGAAACTAATGGATTTTGGCCAAAAAAAGAAGATGATAGGGAAATCATCTTACACGAAGGAAGGTGGGAAGAAGCTACAAGGTCTTGAATCCATGAACAAAGTTTGAATCATCCACATGCAAGTGTATGCAAACACTTGACCCAAGTTATAGTCCTTCAAGCAAAGGTTATAGGTCTAAAGATCCTCTTCCTAGTTTGAGTAGGTTTCTTGACAGACAAATAAGGCTAAACGTTCGAGGGGTGTATATGTGAAGGAAAGACTTAAAATACAAAGCAATCATAAACTTATAATTCCATTTCAAAGGGCAAATTGGTCCAAGGTATAGAGGCACTTGGGACCTAGGTTTCAAGGCCCAACCTATATATAATCCTCCTAGAAGAAGGGATCATCGAGTATGATGATCCCAAATCTAGTATTGATGATCCCAAATCCAACATACTTTCCATAAGGATATTTTGTTGGTATGCATGCACTCATACCAACAAGATGTCAAAAGGAGAAACAAGTGGATTTCTAGTTGTCAACTATTATACAACGAAAGTTTGAACAGTGCAAAACATCATATGTGTCACACAAATATCAATCATCCATAAATGAAAAAGATAGAGTTTACATCTTATTGAGACAACAAGTCTAAATATGAATGAAAGAGCAATATATATGCATGACTTGCATCGTATACATCGACTAAGGAAAGAAATGAAAGGTAAAGCTTTATAAATGAAAAGAAACATCTAAGCTAATCTAGATTATCCAAGATCCATTGTTATTGTCTTCTGGTACTTCGCTTCAAGTTAAGTGTTCTTTGCACCTAGAAAATATGTCAAACAACGAATCAACATAATCTATAGTACATTCATATTACATACAATCAATATTCTCAATATAGAAGGAATACATCATATTTAGGTTTCATTCAAGAATACTAGTTACATACTTAGATAATACCACATATTTAATTAATCCGATCCTAAATTCCAAAATACATCTACTAAAATGATGTAACTTGATCACCCTGAAAAGGAGGGTACATTGTTATTATGCGTCCACAATTTCCAATATTAGGGTTTTGGGAATAAATAGGGTTGTTATATGTATGCTAAGACTGGATCATAGTTAACATAGTTATGTGATCTTAATTCAGAGTATTGGGGTAGATCCAGTGTGTAGGTAATTGCTAGCTAATGACCTACATTTATAACTTAGAGAGAGAAAAAAACATTTAAGCTTTTGGAGGGTTTGGGTCATCATTTACTACAAAGTTAGGGTTTAATGATTTAGAAAATTAGAGATGCCACCTAGCTAGGGTTTATGGTTTGAACATTACTGACGTCAGACGGTAATAGTCATTTTCCATCATTTCAAATTAAAAGAAAAGTAAACCATCATTTATGCTTTAAGACATTACTTTTGGAACCAGAGTCAGATCTAGGTCAACATAGATTTTTTTTTTGGAATCTATGAATATTTCTAATGAATTGAATGTATAATTTTGCCTATTTATGACCTTCCTACTAGTTACTATGGGTTTCCAAAGATAACTAGGTTTTGTAAAAGAATTACATCTAAAAAATATAAATACTAATCATAGACTCGTGACTTGGTATACTGATCAAAGGGTCTGAGTAGATCCTGGATAGATCCATAGGTTCTAAGCTTTGTCGGATTGTCTATTCTTTGACTTAATCTCAGAGTTGATGTGGCACCTCATGGTTGGTCACTTGTAACAGTTGGGCCCACTGCCGAAGGCTCTAGAAGAGTTTCAGGAATGACAACTGGCCCCACAGACCACCACTAGACTTAATTATGTGATTAGTCCTCACTCACATGCAAGCCAAGATAAACTTCTCGACTGGTCACCCATCCTAGTACTACTCTAGGATGAGCACGCTTAACCACAAAGTTCTTTAGTGATGGGCTCCCTAAAAAGGAGGTGTACCTTGGTGATATGAGTAGTCCAATAATTCCTTTCATCTTAGGCCTAAAATCCTAGGACGTTACAATCTCTCCCAGTTAGACTCTTGATAGCCTTGTCAAGGCTCAACTATATGGCCTTATAATGTTTCCATTTCACTACAGACCCAAAATGGCCCATGGACACCCAGCTTCTGATCATAGAATACCAATACAAAGGTGGCTACATCACCATGGACATCCCTTTCCAACATGCTTGGACCGCACAACTCAAGAATGGCATGCTACATGCCCATGCATGCCCCACCTACTAGAGGGGTTATGGATCTGATACCATTTGTAACACCCAAGCCCACTGTCCAAGGCTCTAGTAGAGTTTCAAGAATGATGACTGGCCCCACAAACCACGACTAGCCTTAATTGTGCACTTTATCCTCACTCACGCACAAGTCAAGATGAACTTCTAGACTGGTCACCTATCCTAGTAGTACTCTGGGTTGAGCACGCTTAACCACAAAGTTATTTAGTGACAAGCTCCTTAAAAAGGAGGTACACCTTGGTGATATGAGTAGTCCAATTGTTCCCTTTCAAGATCATTTTATTTGAGGCCTCAAATCTTGGGATGTTACACTGCTCAAATCAATCTGGTGCCACATGGACTTCTCCTTCCTTCATTCCTCTTCTTCCTCATAAGTAGTAGCTCCCCGTACTCCAGCGAGGATGTGAGGCAACTACTGCCTTGATCATGGCTAGGTGATACCTCAGTTAGCTTCTGATGGGACTCCCCTAATCAGATGGCATGCTTGTGAGGTGCAACTCCCACTAGAGCTCTTATACCATAACATGGATGAAAGAGATTATTGGAGAAAGGTTGTTTGGGGGCAATGGAGAGCTATTTTGTTGGGGGAAGCACTATAGAGATTTTGTGAAGCCCTGTGAAGGTGAATGGGGTGCCAATTGTAGCACAAAGGGATCTTTGGTTGTTGTTGAGGTTGGATGGAGTTGAATGGGTATGGGATCAGTGGAAGGGGAGGAGGATCCTTTGTGACAAATTGGCACTCAAGATTGACTAAATGGGGCTCGATGGAGCTATTAGAGGGGTTAAATAACAGTGAGGATGCTAGTGTTGAGGATGCTCAAAATTGGTGCGCTGCCATGTGAGAGCCACAAAAGGAGGGGGTTAGTTCTCCCATATCTAGGGTTAGGGGCTACATGGAGAGGGTTGTTGAGGTTGTTTTGTTGAGAGGGAATTTTTTCCCTTATGGAACCGCAAGGACATGGTTGGTGTGGATGCTAGGGCCTGTGGCGGGAGCTGTTGGAAGCCATTGTTGGGTCTTTTGGAGGTTGAAGACAATGCTAAGGGCATTGGATCAACGATTGACAACTGGGATTAGGGTGACTATGGATCATAGCCCGCACCTAACCCCTGAGTGGAGTACACATTGTAGTTAGGTCATGTGACCGATTGATATATCACAACACACACTTATAAATGGTCTGAAACTGAAATCTAGACTATTAATGGATGCATTTTTTATCAATAATTTAAATATGCATATCTCTCCAACTGGTAAGTCTAATTTCTACCAATTTTTGAGTAATGCTTCATATTAGGGTTATCCTAATATCAATATTTTTTGAAGAAGAGATTCAATTATAAGACACTTGGATTTTTTATAATTAATTTTGATACATATCATCCTAATTATACAATAAGGTTTCATTTTCTCTCAAAAAAATGTATCAATATGAGTTATAATCTCAAACATGAACAACGAAGAGTATCAAGTACACAATTTACAAACTTACAATGATATTGAAAATTCTAGAGATACAAATAATTATCTAAAACTAAATCTATCACATCAAGGGTCAAGAGTCCTAAAGCACTTGAAGCTCACGACTATATCTATCAAGCCTCCTCATCTATAAACCCATTAGACTAAGATCAAGGCTAGAAATAAATAAAAAGGAATCTTATACAAATATAAATCCAAAACAATCTAAAGTTCAATCTATTATGAAATATGATGAAGAAATACATATACTTGTATAATTTTTACTCAATTTGAAATTATATTCTCAATTATGGTGAAATGAAACACTAGTCCACAAATGTACACATAATTGCAAATTATGACAAACAAGGTGCAATGCTAGCTAATTCAAAGTCTCAACTAATTGATTTCAAGGCTGAATAGAGCACACATATGAAGGAAAACATGAGTATAGATATTTTGCACATATTTTTCAATAAGGCACTCATTCTATGGTGAATATACAACCAAGTCCACAATTTGTAAGGAAACTTAAAATCATGGCAACTAAAGTACAATTTGAGCTAAATTATGGATTTCTATCAACTAATTGGTCTCATACTTAATAAAACATTCAATCATGATAAACAAGAAAGAGTATAGTGAAATTAGGGTTAAGTTAGGTGTAGAGTCTCACACTGATATAGCTCTCTTGCTCCGTCGTATTGTAATTTTATACAGCCTTACAAGACAATCATAATTATATTTTTTTCCTTTAAAAAATGAATAATATTAGTAGTGGGGTGTCTAGAGGTGTGTTCACAATATAATTGTGATAGAAATCATATAACTTTGTAATATACTTGAGAAAAAATGACATACTAAAGTGCAACACAATTTCTACCATATCTTTTAAGTTACCGTTAAAAGCCAAGTCACCTCCCAAGGTTAAAGCCCGGCTCCGAAATGACTATTGAGGGATTCTTCTATTTTTAAATTGTGTAATAGTCAATGTATTCTATTTATACTATGTAGGAAATTGTGGGGCATATCATTTGTACCCCCCCCCCTACACTTTCAGTTCTAGATTAATTTTATTTAATAAGACATTTATCAGAGAGAGCGTAGGATTATTAAATTTGAGACAAAGTCTAAGAAAATTCTTGGTGGAAAAATATGTTCTTGGAAGAAAAAAAGATTTGCCAGGCAATGAATTAAATAATCCATAGCATCTGCACAATATACTTAACTGAAAAAAAGATATCGATATATATTTGATCATTGTAAATCTTTATATAGAAGTGTGTCACTACTTAGATAAAAAGTAATTTGGCGGGAACATTTTTTTTTTTTGGGGGGGGGAGATTGACGAGATTCATCTGGGAGGAATCAATTTTCAATATCTCTATAATATTTTTTAATCAAGGAAAATATAATGACATAGACTCAATTTATTGTTTGAGTTTGTATGAGAAAGTATCACTATCTTTTTGGATGGAAACAATTTATTGGGAACTTGATATTAGAGAAAAAGTGTTTGGTGGAAACTATTACGTTACAATTAATTATTTTTTATTATTGAATTCATTTTGAAAATGAAATATTTTTTAAAATAAAATTATTTATTTGGATGGAAATAAAATTTGAAGTGAAATCAAATTTTTGGTAGGAAATTTGTTTAGAAAGAGGGTTTTTATTTAGAGGGGGCAACATCCATTGAAGGAATGACATCCATGGAGGGAAAATAGAGGGAAATATATTTTGGTGAGAAACTAAATTTGTTGGCAGGAATATCTTATAGGAAAATATATTTACCTTAAGTAAGAAAATATTGTTAGTTTTTTTAACATATGTATCTATTAATCAATGAAGAATTAATTTGTTAAAAGAAACAATTTTCACCATCATTCATGGACGAAAATATATCAAAGTTTCCCATAAAAATTTCTTCTTCACCATCACCATACTTACCAACAACCCTTTTTATTTCCGCATCATTCACTTCTTCATGATTAACTATATACCAAACGCTGCGTTTTTTTATAGAAGATAGAAAGGAAAGAGAACGATGCAACCGTGTTTCCTTTTCCCGACCCTGTGGCGACCCATCACGTTGCTCATAATTTCGTCCTCTAACGAAAATTTACAACCTTTGTAATAAAAAACTAGAAAGAAAGTGACCGAGGCAACCGAGTTTCCTTTTCCCGTTTCAACTTTCACCGTAGGGCAGAAAGATCCGAGGAACGTGTCCGCACTTTGGGGTAGCGGACTCAGTTGATTTGTCGCGGAGGGGGGCCAAATCAGGAACGGAACAGGGAAGCTTTCTAGGCGGGCCGTGGCGAACAATAGGACTGAGTAAGAGAGTAGTGACGGCGGCATGAGCGCGAGCACGAGCATCAGCGGAGGAGGCCCTGCCGGCGGCCGCGGCGGTAGGTACCGGAACCCGTGCCTCACGATGCACCAGCCCTGGGCATCTCTGCTTGTCCATGGCATCAAGCGCATCGAGGGCAGATCCTGGCCCGCTCCCATCACCGGTAATTCCCGCCTTTACGTCACCTTACTCTCTGGCCGGCCTTTTCCTCTCTGTTTACGTTCGGTACCTCTACTGGGCGCCACTCCTTCCTGCGAAGCCGTGGAAACCCAAAGGAGAAGTCCCCTAGGTTCCCTCTGTGGAAGCCCAAAGGGCTAGCACAATGCACCTTGTCATCCGTGGCGCAAAACACAAAACTAATAAGAAAATCCGACAATTACTTAAACCCTTCTAGGAATTGAACCTGTCATGCCCTCCTTTTTTTTGGAACAACAGTTGGGGTGACTCCAAACATGTCGTTCTTAGTTTGATGAGCTGGCGTGGGAAGCATATCTTGTTTTTGCATTTATGTTACACATCTTCTCCAGCAAGCTGCCAGCCATATAGATGTATAAATCACCGGATCGCCGTGTTGTACATATGATATCGATCGTTAACGGCTCCATAAATGATCTAAACTAGAAATTGAATTGGCTGGTTCTTCCGCATATTTGATCTCGTTTAACCTACTCTAAATCTGCAAGTTAGTCCAATTTTACGAACCATTTTATTCAGAAGCTAGTGACCCATGAGCTGCAACTGCTGTTTTCCTATCTATTTAAAATCTTCCATTGTGTCACAGCATGAGCCGTTCTCACTGACAAATCCCTTCATATGTCATGTTTTGAGATCTGGAACATAAGCTAAACTTCAATGGCGTTAATGGTTCTGCATTGACAGGGAGGCTGTGGATCCATGCTGCTGGAAAAGTTCCTGAACCAGAAACTATCAAAGCTATGGAGGATTTCTATAGACAGATATATGCTGTAAATGGGATAACAGATTTAAAGTTTCCGGAATATTATCCAGTTTCACGGCTTATAGGTACGTGACTGATATCTTGAACAACGATTGTAATACTATAAGAGTTTGGAAGGGTATATTATTTAACACAAATGTTGGTCACACACAGTCATAATATTCTCCGTTTAAAAAAGAATATAAAACCGTTTTTTCCCTGGGTGTATGGTACTCCCGTATTCCACTCAATTCCTGATTTCTTCCCCTTTTAGCGAATTATCCATAAACGTATCACGGATTTTGTAAATTATACATGAAATTATCAATTTTCTTGCAGTCTCCCCGATTTTAATGAAATATAAATAACAAGTAGTATCTACCTTTGCTTTATGGTCCGGTTTGAATGATCTGTATCATAACAGTGTATGTGATAGCTTAAATATAATATTATGTCACATCATAGGCATGCATACTAAGCAATGGCTACTCATGCTTGGATCATACTTGTTTGTATGAGCAGCCATTGCTCAGGCCCATGATGAGGACATAAGGGTTGTAGGTCCGAACTGCTCCCATGCATCATAGAGTGTGATTTTTCCACCTCTTCGGAGCAATTGTGAGTTTGCTCCTTGATTGAGCAATCTTGCTGGCTGGAAATAACCTGGAAAAGAATCCCTTCAACAAGCCATTCCATATATGAATGGAGCCTTTGGTAGTGAGAGCAACCACGTCTTTGCTCTGTCCCTCAAAGGAAATGTAAAATGAGCAACCTCATTAGAGCGAGATAAGATGAGAAGACTATCTAAATATAATCTAATGAGTGTCTTGGGTTAATCCTTAAAGAAGAGATGGGATGCTAAAAGTCTCTCTAGGCTTTTGCGAGAAAGGTCCTTTATCCAGTCTTGGATTCACTTTGGCCAGGTGGGTGTATATAGAATATCTTAGTCACCACAACTAGGCGGATAGGAGGTAAGCCAACCCCTTACATTTTGCACCAATATAGACACCTCGACTTCACCATTATGGACTTAGGTTTTCCCTAAGTTCATATGAGATTATGTAATTGTGTCTTAAACATACATAGAGCCTATGTGTTTGGCTCTGATACCATATATTGCAGAATAAAAAATTGCTTTGAAACCATATGTTACATATCCGATTACTACCTGAATCCCGCTCCCCTGACTAGAAAGTCAGTGGCAAAAGGACACGAGCGTCCAACATATATATGAATAAACTAATGAAAACATCATTCTTGATATAGATGAACCATACGTTAAAGCAACATTGCTCGTATATAGCAAAATGGGAGATCTTAGTTATCAAGGTGCCCGCCTAGGCACCACCTAGGTGCCTAGTCTTAAGGCAGACCGACTCAAACTGGGCGCCTAGCCCCTAAGGTGACCTATGTGGCCGCCCAAGGCCCTATAGGCTCAAATTAAGCCACTTAAAGGGTAATTCAACATAAGTTAGGTCTAGATTTGGTCATACTAGATGAAGTTAAGTCATTTTATGGTTGAAATAGGTCTGATGTAGCCCAAATAGTCATATTTGGATAAATTAGGTCTGATTTGGGTAAAATAGGTCTGATTTGGCAAAATTAGGCATGACTTGGACACATTCAGTCTCATTTTGATCAATATAGGGAAAATTAGAGGTAGTTAGGTTTGATTTGTTCATGTTATGCAAAATTAGGTTTGATATAGGTCAAATAATTTCAATTTTAGGCAAATTAGGTCTAATATGGGGAAACAAACCTGATTTGAGGAAACATGTGTCATGTATGATTTAAGGAGGGTAGGTCTTATTTTAGCCAAATTAGGTCTCATTTAGGTCAATATAAGGAATATTTGGGGAAGTTAAGTTTGATTAGGTTGTGTTATGCAATATTAGGTGTAATTTGGGCCAAATCATGTCAAATTAGGGCAGATTAGGTCTGACTTTGGGAAAACAAGTCTGATTAGGGGAAATATATCTAATTTGAGGAGATTAGGTCTGATTTGGCCATAGTAGGACTCATTTGAGTCAATATAGGGAGAATTTGGGTAAGCTTAAGTCTGATTAGGCCACTTTAGCATAATTTAGTCTAATCTATGTTAAATTAGGGCATACCAGGCATAGTAACAAAAGTCTCCGAATTTTAAGAAAAATCGGTGATTTTTCACAATTTTGTAGGATCCTGAATGTTCACCACATTAATATGTCGATCACTGATTTTTCACGATTTTCCACGATTTTTCCCGCTTTTTCATGATTTGACGATTTTTCACGATTCCTCATGACTTTTCACGTCTTTTCCATGATTTCTCTCTTTTATGTCGTTTGCTCCTTTTTTTATCAAACCATGTACACAAAACTCCTGATACACTAAACCTCCAACTGTCCACCTCCTGACAGTCCATTGTTATTATTCAACTATTCTTTAATTCTTTACCTACTTTTTTCATCAATAAGATTGTATGTCTAGTGACCTTAATAGTTACAATTGTATCTGATATGTATGTATATGTATACATATAGATACATACATATATATATATGTATGTATATATATACATACATATACATATAAGCATAGTATATATATGTATAATATATATATGTATACATATGTATATATACATATATGTATATACATATATGTATATATACGTGTACATATAAGTATGTATATGTATATATAGCCGACTTATTCTCGATTTTTTCCGAATAGTTGACCGAACTTTGACCGATGTATATCGATTTTTTCATGTTTTTTTTCCGAATTGCGATTTTTTCTGGCCAGCCGAAAAGTTGCCGAATCCCGAATTTGTCACTATGATACTAGGTCAAATTAGATCAAATTTCAATCAAGTTAGTTCAAACTAGGGCAAATCAGATCTAGTTTAGGTGATGTTAGATGTGATTTAGCCTAAATACTATGTAATAAAGCCACAATCATACATTTACAAATATAAAATTATGAATGTAAATATCTGAATGTTAATAGTATTAAATGGAAACGCCTGAGCGCCCTACACGCCCTAATGTGGAGAATCTAATGATTAAAATCAAAACTAATTGGATAAATCTAAAGTAATTGATAAAATTAATCAAAAGATTTCAATCATCAAATTTGCCTTTGTAAAGAGCCTTACTAAGCCTATATAGTGACGTTTAAACCCAACTAACTAGACAAGTAGCAAATGTGAAACTAAACCAAAGGCTTTACAAAACCAACTGGAAGAATATCAAAAAGCCTTTAAACACAAGGAAACTAGTAAAAAATTATAAATACAACTCAGATGACCATTTCAAAGACTACAAAATCAACTCTCATTCGCTTTAAAATACACGGCTTCGACGAGCCGGAACAATAATATAAGGCCTGAAGAAGTGGAGGAAGTCTTTGAAGCTTGTTGTAAATGAGTCACATAGCATCACACCAATGAACAAGGTAATGGAACAAGAGATTAGAAAAGAACACCGCGTCTGTTTGTAAATTAGACGCGATGATGTATGGAGGAGGATGAGGAGAAAGCTCTTAAACGTCTGGAGGTTGTGGAGGACTGAGAAAAATGAAGTCATGCCAGTCTTCAATTTGAGTAGAAAAAGTCTTGATGTTGGAGGTTGTCGAGGAGGAACAAGATCACAAATTGTGTCAGGAGGCTGTGGAGGGGCATGGGAAGAACGAGGTCAAGAAAATCCCCAATTTCATACATGATACTCATTTTGGAATCTAAAAAAATATGGAGAGAGTCTTTGGATGCACTATCTAAAGGGCTATGTGGAGGTTGTGGAGGAGGCCTGGAAAGAACGAGATCAAGACAGTCTTCAATATCATTTCTTATCTTGAGGTGTATCCCATATATACTTCTCACCAAAGCATGTTTCAAAGTTATCACACATTTTTGTAGGCACCCTTAGTGTAGTTTACACATATTGCTCCCTATCAATTGCTGAGAACTCCTCAATATAAGAAGAATATATAGAACAAGGTTGCAAGATATCATGCACTACCCACATTTTATATTTTTTGCTCCCGCTTCTCTCTACTCTTTCCCGGCGGCTCCCGCTGGGGGGAGGGAGCGCCGCCTCGGTGGCTTCCTCCCCCTGGCTCCCATCAGCTTCCGAGGCTGAGCAGGGAAGTTCGCAGCGATTCGATGGAGAAGGAAGCAGTCTGGGCGTCGCCTCAGATGTGTTGGATTGGTGGAGGGATGCGATGCGCCACGAGGTCCAGATCTGAGCAAGAGGTCTGGCGTTCGTCTTCGGCGACTCTAGTCCGTTCAAGAGAGACGGGTAGAGAGAGCCTTTCCCAATCAGGCGTGGGAATCGTGTGCTGCTCCATCTACACATCCCCTTCCCCTCCTTTGAGCGAGACCTGGGTATTCTAGGGCAACGACGGCCCGACCGCAAGTCGACTACGATTCCCTTCACTGGGACCCCAATGCTGTGGTGGGACTGCGGCGGCGGGTGGACATGGTCGCTGGGTGGTTATCAGCGACGCGCTCCATCCGCTAGCGAAGGTGGAGTAACGTTGTGGCGTCTGTCAAGGATGTGCAGGCGCGGTCTCTACCCTGGCGGTTGGAGCTCTGCTATAACTTCTGTATGCCGGCGGCGCACTTCCTTCTGGGTTCGTGCTCCTCGACATAGTGAAGATCAGTGCGGTCGGGCTTCGCTCCTGTCCGATGCTAGGCTACAGGTTCCCTCCACGGGGAAAATCCAAGGAACATCCTTAAGATGTTTGATGGAATGCTGCTAGCATTCAACAGTGTTTGTAAGCTGTGTTTCTGGTGTGGCATGAAGTAAAGCGTTATGCTCTGCGGCTGGCGTTGAAGAATGCATCTGCTGCGACTGATCCCTGAACTGGAGGTATTAGTCTAGGATCCTTGCAGGACAACATAGGATGTTGCTTTCGAGGATTGAAGCTTGAAGGATTCCCTAAACTTGGCATGTCACCACACCTTGTGGGTGGTTTGATTGTTAGTGATGATGTGCTAAGCGGCAAAGGCTGATCTTAATCTTTCCTTCTTGATCGATCTTCTATGCAAGAATGCTCGGTTTCTGATGGTTCTATGGTTCAGGCTGCTTCCTAAAGATGCGTGATGCATAGAGATCCTTTGTCAGGTGTTATCCTAACATGGATCATGGTTTCTAGTGACTAGAGCAGATCTGTAACTTCAACAGTTGATTCTAGATCGGATAATGGTTGTATGAGCTATGTTGAACTGTCTTACCATTTGTGGGTGTGCTTTTTGTATGTATGGCAGTTCGAGATAGTTCTTCTTCTGGTAGGAAAGTCTAGAACTAGTTGCTTGGAGTTTTTTAGGTCTCCTTTTTTCCTAGTTTATCTTGAGGATCCAGTGTTCCCCCCTGCGTGGGGCACTGGTTTCATTGTTGGGATTTATTTTGCTGTCTTTTGTGATGTAAAGGGGTACCATGTGCCCAAAGTTTTTGGTAATATATAGCAACACGCATTTTAGACCGACAAAAAAAAAAGATATAATGCACTACAGTTGTACTGCAACCAAATGTATTTGAAACGTGGTATTCATAGCCAAAGAAGAATCTGTAGGTGAGGTAGTGGCAAAAGAGAATTCCTCAACAAAAGATATACAATCTAAACAAGGTTGTAAAACATCATGCTGTGGAGTAGTAATTGAAGCCACAAGCATCTGAAGCTGCAGAACATCATGCTGTGGAGTTGTAATTGAAGCCACAAGCATATGAAACTGCAAAACATCTTGCTCTGGAGTTGTAACTGAAACCACAAGCATTTGAAGCTGCAAACATCACACAACTATGGAGTTGTAACCAAGGCCATATGCATCTGAAGCTGCAAAACATCAGGCAACTCTAGAGTTGTAATTGAGGCCAAGAGCATCTGAAGCGGCAAAACATTAGGCTCTAGAGTTGTAAATGAAGGCACGAGCATCTGAAGCTTGGTATTTGTTGCTAGACGAGATGTTATGGGGAAGCTCCTGCCATGTTGCATGGGGGGTATTTGTTGCCGTCTGCAAGGTAGCGCGCAAGGAGTATTTCGACTATGCTGTCTTCTTCTCCCTCCCTCTCCTTTCCTTCCATCTTCTTCCTTCCCCTATCTTCTTCATCCTTCCTCTGCGACCAACAACAACTATCCGCCCAAGTCTGCCAGTGTTCCTTCCCCAACAAATGGCTGTACGTTACGGCACAGGCTGATGCACAAGGTGCCACTCAACACAGGTCAGTAGCTTCTTTCTCTTTTCCCTTCCCCTTCTCTTCTCTCTTCTTCCTTACTCTAATATCCTTCATCTTCCTTGTAGAGTGCAGACCAACAACAGCCGGCCACCCAAGTCAACCGTTCATTTAGCCGCTGAGGCGCTGACGCATTCCTTTCCGCACAGCCGTCTACGGCACAATACAGGTCAGTCTTGGTCTATCTTTTCTCCCTTCCCCTCCTCTTCTCTTCCTTCCGTTCTCTTCCCTCCTTTCTCTTCCTCCTCATCCTCTGCATGCTTTGGTTAAACTCTGTTCTATTTTTTTTGCAGCAGTACTGATTGTAGCCGTCTACCGACTGTTCTATTCATATTGTCCTTCGCCCAGGTTAGTTGAACTTCCATGCGTCTTCATCCTAATCATTTTTTTCTCCTTTTTCTCTTCAATTGGACAACAACTATCTTTTAATTTCTTAAGCCATATTTGCATCTGTCAACAAGCACAACTGTCCACTGAAAAAGATAACAGTTAGTAAATAAATTTAGAACATGATACGAGTTAGTAAAATGAATTTAGAATGAAATATCAATACAGTAACATAGTTTCAGTTTAATGCCCCAAAATTTTTATTGAGCCCTGTCATAATTTCAGTTAATGCTTATCATCCTTACTGATTTTACTGAATTAGTCATTTTACTGGTCTAGCTATTGTGATTAACGATCATTAGTCATGTGACTCATGTTACTTATTTAGTGATTTGTGATTACTAATTTTACAACATTAAACACCATACAATTACTGATTTGATTATATTTCTGCCAATATAGAGTTATAGACAATTAGAGACATAAATACACAATGTAAAATGATTTCAATAACTTAATGGTTAACACAAGTTTAAATGCATCTGTCTATCGATTTCAATAACTCCATTCATGTACCGATTTATATGTATTAAATATTATTCAACTTATCTGTATTGATTATTTTACCGATTTGGGGATTTGTATTTTTTCGGTTACTGATTTAGAATTTTTTTAATCATGTACCGATTTGTATGCATTAATCAACTGATCTATATTGATTATTTACTGATTTGTACTTATTCATCTATTGATTTTGCATTAGGCATCAACTTATATGAATTTAGGGATTTGTATTTTTTCATTTACTGATTTGCAAAATTTGAAATCATGTACCGATTTGTATGCATTAATCATCTGATCTATATTGATTATTTTACGGATTTGTACTCATTCATCTATTGATATGCATTAGGCATTAACTTATATGAATTTAGAGATTTGTATTTTTTTTCATTTACTGATTTAGAAATTTTTGAATCATGTACCGATTTGTATGTATTAATCATCTGATCTATATTGATTATTTTACGGATTTTTACTCATTCATCTATTGATTTGCATTAGGCATCAACTTATATGAATTTAGGGATTTGTATTTATTCATCTATTACTCATTTTATCGGGCCTTTGCCTCTTTTTTTTCCATAAAATTTTAGGATGTCTGATGAGCCGGTGACAGGAAGTACCCTTCTGACTGGGAGCAACAGTGTAGGCCCGAATCACTATTCTGTTTTGGTGAAGGATCCAAAAAGGAAAGCAAAGTCCAATGATCCTAGGTGGCAATATTCTTTTTGGCCTGATATGAGTGATAAGAACAATGTGCAATGTGGTCTGTGTGGCCATATATGTAATGGAGGGATTAGAGGGTGAAAGACCATCTTACAGGGAAGAGTTCAAATGTAGTCAAGTGCAACAACACCACAACTACTATCAGAAAAGAGATACTGGATTACATGGAGACGACTAGGAAGAAGTCTCAACCCCTTAATGCCGAGCTGCACTTGTTTCCTCGTGGGGACCATGATGGTGAACAAGAGGATTTTGTCATTGTTTCTCAAAAACCAGGTGCTTCTACACCCAAGACAAGTCCTAGGCCTGCAATGTTTGGTAAGATGTCAGGGGTTATTGATCGAGGCCCCATAGATGCATATGTGTTACTTATTCCTCGTGAGGTGATTGCTCTAAGGAAGGCAGGAACATAGCAAAATTTTGTTGACTCTGTGTACAAGAAAGAAGCCCAAGCTAGAGCTGATGAGGAGATAGCGTTGTGGTTTTACCAGGCTGGTCTTCCTTTCAATGTTGTCAACTACAGTCAATATGACATTGCATTTGAGGCGGGTGTTCAGGTTGGGAGAGGTTTCAAACCTCCATTGTATCAAGCTCTCAGGACACATCTGTTAGATGCCCAATACGAGAAGACCGGAAACTTGCGGGAGGGGCATGTAGAGGCGTGGAAGAAGTATGACTACACAATGATGTCTGATGGATGGGTCAAATCGACGAGGAAGAAGTTTAATAAATTTCAAGATTAATTCACCTCATGGAACTTTTTTCATGTATTATGTTGATGTATCTGCACATAACCATACATGTGAATTTCTTTTCAAACTTCTGGATGAGGCCATTGAGAAGATTGGGCCTACTTATGTTACAACCTGACAATTCCTCAAATTTTAAGCTAGCTGGCGAGATGTTGGAGGAAGAGTGGCCATTTTGGACACCATGCGCCACACATTGTATAGATCTGATGTTGGAGGACATTGCAGCGTTGCCGCAGTATGCAGGACTAATAAACAAAGCTAGAAAGCTGACATCTTACATTTACCTTCACACAACGCTTCACCATGCTTATCTCCAACTTTCAGATGGGAAGGAGTTTACTAGATTCTCAATCACTCGATTTGCCACAACTTTTCTGACTCTTCAAAGCTTACATAATGCCAGGAACGCTTTAGGCACTTTGTTTCTATCTGAATTGTGGACAACAAGTAAATGGGCTAAATCAACTACTGGGGATGAGGTTGCGAGGACTGCGTTATCACATAAGTTCTACGAGGCGGTGGATAGCTATCTGAGGGTCACTATGCCACTTGTGCGACTGTTGACGCTAGTTGATTCTGATTCCAAGCCATGTATGGGATACATAAGTAGAGCAATGCAAACCGCAATCGACAACATTGAGCTGAATTTAGGACATGATGAGAGAGTATGGTCCTATTGTGTCCATTATTAAAAAATGCTACAAAGATAAGATGTTATCAGTATTGCACGATGCAACCTTCTTCGTCAATCCCAATGGGTGGTTTCAGTGAAAGAAGGCGAATTAAAAGAAGAGACCATGACATAGCTTCAGTAGCTTTCATGAATTGCTTCCTGAAAGCAATTGACGATTTATCTTTGATTTATAAAGTAGTTTTTGATGTTGATGTTTACAAAAATAGTCGAGGCTTGTTTGGGAACCCAACTGCTCTACGCCATAGGAGCGTTATCAGGATCAGGTATTGTAGTGTTATCAGGAACCCTCGTCTACAAGTGGACCAGTGAATGGATGACAGAGATTCCTAATAACGCTATAATGCCTGATCCTCATAACGCTCCTATTGCGTAGAGCAACTGGGTTCTCGAACAAGCCACGACTGTTTTTGTAAGCATCGACATCAAAAGCTACTTTATCAATCAAAGATAAATCATCAACTGTTTTCAAGAAGCTATTCATGAAAGTTGCAGGAGCTATGCCAATGGTCTCTTCTGTTAATTCACCTTCTTTCACAGAACAAAACCACCCATTGGGATTGACGAAGAAGGCTACATCGTGCAATACTGATAACATTTGATCTTTGTAGCATTTTTTAATAATCGACACAACAAGACCATACTTTCGCTCATCATGTCTAAAATTCAGCTCAATGTTGTCGATTGCGGTGTGCATTGCTGTACTTATGTATCCCATGCTTGGCTTGGAATCAGAATCAACTAGCCTCAACAGTTGCACAAGTGGCGTAGTGGCCCTTAGATAGCTATCCACCGCCTCATAGAACTTATGTGATAACGCAGTCCTCCCAACCTTATCCCGAGTAGTTGATTTAGCCCATTTACTTGTTGTCCTCAATTCAGATAGAAACAAAGTGCCTAAGGTGTTCCTGGCATTATGTAAGCTTTGAAGAGTTAGAAAAGCTATGGCAAATCGAGTGATTGAGAATCTAGTCAACTCCTTCCCATCTGAAAGTTGGAGATAAGCATGGTGAAGTGTTGTGTGAAGATAAATGTAAGATGTCCACTTTCTAGTTTTGTTTATTACTCCTGCATACTGCGACAACGCTGCAATGTCCTCCAACATCAGATCTATACAATGTGCGGCGCATGATGCCCAGAATAGATGCGACCACTTTTCCTCCAACATCTCGCCAGCTAGCTTAAAATTTGAGGCATTGTCAGTTACAACATGTGTAACATAAGTACGCACAATCTTCTCAATGGCCTCATCCAGAATTTTGAAAAGAAATTCACCTGTATGGTTATGTGCAGATACATCAATAAAATACATGAAAAAAGTTCCATGAGGTGAATTAACCAGGAAATTTATTAGACTTCTTCCTCGGCGGTCTCACCATCCATCAAACATTAGTGTGCAACCATACTTCTTCCACGCCTTTACATGCCCATCTCGCAAGTTTCTAGTCTTCTCGTATTGGGCATCTAACAGACGTGTCCTAAGAGCTTGATACTTTAGAGGTTTGAAACCTCTCCCAACCTGAACAACCACCTCAAATGCAATCTCATATTGACTGTAGTTGGCATCATTGAAAGGAAGACCAACCTGGTAGAACCACAACACTATCTTCTCATTAGCTCTATAGGTTGGGCTTCTTTCTTGTACGCAGAGTCAACATAGTTTTGCTCTTTTCCTGCCTTCCTCTGAGCAATCTCCTCACGAGGAAGAGATGACACATGCATCTATGGGGCCTCGATCAGTAACCCCTGACATCTTACCAAACATTGCAGGCCTAGCACTTGTCTTGGGTGTAGAAGCATGTGATTTTTGCTAGCAATGGCAAAATACTCTTGTTCACCATCATGGTCCCCACGAGGAAACAAGTGCAACTCGACATTTAGGGGTTGGGACTTCTTCCTAGTCGTCTTCATGTAGTCCAATATCTCTTTTCTGATAGCAGCTGTGGTGTTGTTGCACTTGACTACATTTGAACCCTTCCCTGTAAGATGGTCTTTCACCCTCTTGATCCCTCCATTACATATATGGCCATACAGACCACATTGCACCTTGTTCTTATCACTCAGACCAGGCCAAAAAGAATACTGCCACCCAGGATCATTGGACTTTGCTTTCCTTTTTGGATCCTTCACCAAAACGGAATAGTGATTCAGGCCTACACTGCTGCTCCCAGTCGGAAGGGTACTTCCTGTCACCGGCTCGTCAGACATCCTAAAATTTTATGCAAAAAAAAGAGGCCAAGGACCGATAAAATGAGTAATAGATGAATAAATACAAATCCTAAATTCATATAAGTTGATGCCTAATGCAAATCAATCGATGAATAAGTAAAAATCCGTAAAATAATCAATATAGATCAGATGATTAATACATACAAATCGGTACATGATTAAAAAATTTCTAAATCAGTAAATGAAAAAATATAAATCCCTAAATTCATGTAAGTTGATGCCTAATGCAAATCAATAGATGAATGAGTACAAATCTATAAAATAATCAATACAGATGAGATGATTAATACATACAAATCGGTACATGATTACAAATTTTGTAAATCAGTAAATGGAAAAATACAAATCCCTAAATTCATATAAGTTGATGCCTAATGCAAATCAATAGATGAATAAGTAAAAATCAGTAAAATAATCAATATAGATAAGTTGATTAATACATACAAATTGTACATGATTAATTTTTTTTTAAGTCAGTAAATGAAAAAATACAAATCCCCAAATCAGTAAAATAATCAATATAGATAAGTTGATTAATATTTAATACATATAAATTGGTACATGAATGGAGTTGAAATCGGTAGACAAATACATTTAAACTTGTGTTAACTATTAAGTTATTGAAATCATTTTACATTGTGTCTTTATGTCTCTGATTGTCTATACCTCTATATTGGCAGGAATATAATCAAATAAGTAATTGTATGATGCTTAATGTTGTAAAATCAGTAATCACAAATCACAAAATAAACAAAACAAGCCACATGACTAATGATCGTTAATCACAATCGCTAGATCAGTAAAATGACTAATTCAGTAAAATCAGTAAGGTTGATAAGCATTAACTGAAATTATGACAAGGCTCAATAAAAATTTTGGGGCATTAAACTGAAATTATGTTACTGTACAGATATTTCATTCTAAATTCATGTTACTAACTTGTATCATGTTCTAAATTTATTTATTAACTGCTATCTTTTTCAGTGGGCAGCTGTGCTTGTTGACAGATGCAAATACGGCTTGAGAAATAAAAAGATCGTTGCTGTCCAATTGAAGAGAGAAAGGGGAAAAAATGATCAGGATGAAGACACATGGAAGTTCAACTAACCTGGGTGAAGGGCAATATCAATTAACAGTTGGTAGATGGCTACAAGTGGGACTGCTGTTGCAAAAAAAAAGGAAAAATAGAATAGAGTTTAAACAGAGCATGTAGAGGATGAGGAAGAGAAAGGAGGGATGAGAATGGAGGGAAGAGAAGAGGAGGGGGAGGGAGAAGAGACAGACCAAGACTGACCTGTGCTGTACCGTAGACGGCTGTGCGAAAAGGAACGCGTCAGCGCCTGAATGAACGACTGACTTGGGCTGCCGACTGCTGTTGGTCTGCACTCTACAAGGAAGATGAAGGATATTAGAGGAAGGAAGAAGAGAGAAGAGAAGAGGAGGGGAAGGGAAAAGAGAAAGAAGCTACTGACCCGTGCTGTGCGACACCTTGCACGTCAGCCTGTGCCGTAACGTACAACCGTTTGTTGGGGAAGGAACACAGAAGGACCACCGACAGACTTGGGCGGATAACTGCTGCTAGTCGCAGAGGAAGGATGAAGAAGATAGGGGAAGGAAGAAGATGGAAGGAAAAGGAGAGGGAGGGAGAAGAAGACGACAAAGTCGGAATCCTTGCGTGCTTCCTTGCGGACGACAGTCACGTACGCGACAGAAGGAATGACAGAACAGAGGGAAGGAACAGTCCTTTGGTCTTCTCGTGAAAAGGATGTAGAGGGTTGTTTAGTTTAGTGTTTTATTATATAGAGGGTTAGTGGATTTTATTGTAATAGGATTAGGAATTATAATTAGATCAGGATTTGTATTTTTTTCAGTTTAATGGGCCTCAATTAAATGGGCCAAGCGCCCGGTCGCTTGTCAACCCGACTATGCTGCCGCCTAACGCCCAGAATGCCTATGTAACAATGTAAACCCTGGGCGCCTGGATTTCAAAGGGTGTTGGGCCGTCTGGGCGTGCCTAGGCGCCCGCCCGTACTACTCAGGATAGGGCCGTCGAGTAACACACTGAACGTCACGACAAGGTTCAAGACAGGGATGGAGGAGGCATTGCTGCTGCTCTCGATGGTTGGTGGTGGTGATGGTCGTCGTCTTCGAGGTTAGATCATCATGTTTCTGTCACTATAACGAGAACAAAGAAGGAATCCAAAGATCGATCCATCATCAATGTGAAAAAGTTCTACTATTTTGATTCATGAGATAAAAAAGGCGACCTAAAGAGCTGACCAACCATTATATGTCGCTGTTCGGCCTACAATAACACCTCATTCTACGCCCCACCGTGGCGGCCCGCCGACACTACCGCCAGGGTTGACGACGACAAGGGCCTACGGATCCACTCCTTCGAACTGTGCCTTCGGAGACGTTGGCGCCTACAGGGACGACCACGAACAAGCCGAAGGTGTAGGCGAGAAAATTCCACCGCAAGCACGATCAGACTTTTACCCTCTCTGTCTTCTTTCCTTCGCAAGAATCTCGCTACAAGCACAAGCACAATACATGTTGGCACAATTTCCAGATTCAACGAGTGGGTTTCAATGGGTCCCAATGGGGGCAAGGTGATTAAAGGGGTTGGAAGACTCATATCCCCATTAGACCCATTTAAAAATTAAGCTCCAACTGCCCCGCGATAACTTGGGTCTAGTTGGGTTTGGGACGAGGTGGGACTGCGTTAGCGGGTGTAATTGCCATCCCTAAGCCTAGGGTTCTTGTGGTACTACTTGGTTGACTTTTTGGTTAGACAATCAAAGACGAAGATCAGAAAAAAAAATATCGTGAGCAACTATTGCAAAAGATGTCCTTTGGAGCCACGATAGGCTGTAGAAGATGATGGTCGGAGCACTAGGGAGCAACCGTCGAAGAGGCTGTCCTTTGGGGCCACAACAAGCTAGAGAAGATGCTGGCCGGAGCACTAAGAACAGTCGTCAAACGTGAAGACGATTGATGGTGGCTGTCAGGACAGGGGTAGGGGGCATGACCTAACCCGAATAGTTTAGAATTAGGCCCTAATACTACTTAATGTGGAGAACCTAATGATTAATATCTAAACTAATCAGATAAATCTAAACTAATTAATAAAACTAATCAAACAGAATTATAATTAATCAAATAGTTTCACTCATCGAGTCTGTCTTATTAAAGGGCCTTACAAAGCCTACATATAGACGGTTAAACCCAACTAACTAGACAAGTAGCCAATGTGGGATTAAATCACAGGCTTTGCACAATACACTGGAAAATATCAAATAGCCCCTAAAACATAAGGAAACTAATAAAATATTATAATTACTACTGAAATGACTATTTTAAGGGCCACAACCGTCCTACATCACGCCCCCTCAGGAATGCCTAGCGCCTGGCCTCCTTAACAAATATCTGGGATATACATATTCAAGAGAAAACTAGTTACTACGCATGAAGATAAAAGATCTGCACCCTATACTCAAACATAAACCCCATAGACTTACATTGGTGTTACATTTTTAGGGTTCTCATTTATCATCATAACATAGCAGAAGTTAGATCTTGGTGGACATCATAGATTACATGTTATTACCTAAAGTTAAAATCAGACACAATCAATGCAAACACATTGGTACGTTTAAAAAATATATTAAAACTTGCATCTTCATAGAAACATAATTGCCGAAGTACGATCTTGGTGGACATCATAGAGTACATGTTATTATCGAAAGTTAAAATCAGACACAATCAATGCAAACACATTGGTACGTTTAAAAAATATATTAAAACTTGCATCTTCATAGAAACATAATTGCTTGGATGAAACTTATATAAAGGCAAGAACTAAAACAAAGTAAATGACAACATCAAAGACTTTCTTATTAACACAAAGCATATTTTAAGAGCATTTGCATTATACCATACAACTTCATCATGAGTCCTTTGACCAACTTCCAAATGAAGTGCTTGTGAGGGACCACAAGGCTAAAAACCAAGGGTTAACCCAGTTTCTAGTTTGTGAGGGACCATAAGGCACAAATGCCAACAACCAACCCTGTTTCAAAGGTTGTGCCCTTGCTTGAGCAAAACATATAGGTACATCGAGCCTTGTGCTCTTACTCGAGAATACATATAGGTACAATGAGGGGTTAACCTAGTTTCTAGTTTGTGAGGGACCTCAAGGCACAAATGCCAAGAGCCAATCCTGTTTCAAAGGTTGTGCCCTTGCTTGAGCAAAACATATAGGTGCACCGAGCCTTGTGCCCTTACCCTGAGAATATAGATAGGTACAACAAGGGTTGTGGATATATATGATTATGTTTGTAATTTGTCAACATATTATAATCAAAACAAAACATAGTAGTTGTAGGGAACAAGTAGGTCAAACAATACCTATAGCCAAGTATAGGGACTCAATACACATACAATACACCTCAATATCATAATCAAGTTCAGTAAGAGATAATATCTTGCAACAAGAGAACTAGATTAACAAACTTGTACATACAATACACCTCAATATCATAATCAAGTTCAGTAAGAGATAATATCTTGCAACAAGAGAACTAGATTAACAAACTTGAATAGATCTTGCGAATGGGTCAAATTAAGAGATTCTGACATTTAAGCAAGTGTGATATGATTAAAATGAGTAACAAACTAGTCATATGATCATTTTTATGAAGGTTGAATGTGTTTTCTCTAGTCTAAGTATCACCTCTTTGAATTATTGATTTCATCATCTCAAACGGTGCAAATTCATCATCATGATTCATATAACATCATAGATCATACATGACTTAGGGTGAAACATCCTAGCAAGATCATGGATTTTGAGATTAGGGGTTCATTCATCTATAAAGGGAAATCATAAGAGTTGAGTAAGATTAATGAATTAATCATGAACATATTCATTTAAGTCACATTTCATATCATTAAGTCATTAGTAGGGCATAAGAGTGATCATGTTGAGATTTCGTGTTACAACTTACAGGTCATTAAAGTTACCGATTTTGGTGTCATAAAGTAGCATGGGGCATCATTAGGGCAAGACTTGCACAAGATTAATCATGCATCAAATGTCCATATATGCTACATTTTATGATATATAGTCATCATTAAGTACACATGAGTCATCAAGATTCATTTTTGGTTCATAAGATATCGAAACTCACTGATCTTAGGCCACAATATAGTTTTGAAGCATTAAAAGGTCATGATTTGCATAATATTGAAGATCTAGCATCAAAAATCAATATCAAGTCACATATCATGTTACATGATCATATAAGTACTCATATGTGATAAAGATTGAATCCTTGTTTGTAGTGCATCAAATGTCATTGATCTAGAGTTGCGAGATGGATTTGAGTCACGATAATATAAGGTTTGCTAATAGACATTCTTCATTTCAAAAAGGTTAAATAACATACATGTTCAAGATATCAGTGAAGATTCAAGTAGACTATGTCTGAAACGCATTTTTAACGGATTCCTTGCATTTTTTAAAAATAAAAAAGAGTACTCATATGCCTCCAATGGATGCATTCACTATGATTTAATCAAGATCTAGACATTACTTTCAATATTCTGATTAGAGGGAGTGATAATTACCAAAAATTGGAAAAAAAGCGTTGACTATGGATTGCTAGTCCACCGTGGACCCGCTGCAATCCACGGGGCCGTTATCAGATCCACCACTAACAGAAGTCGTGGGAGAGGGAGAGAAGGGTCCGTGAGACAGGGCACCGTTCGATCGCAATTCAACGGTTGCCAACTTGTCTTCTTCCCACAAAGAAGCCTGGGGTTAGTAGGCATGGCAGCGCGCCCTGTTGGTGTTGAACATGTAAGGAGGAAGGGGGGTGGCCACGTGAAAGCACCGATCGAGCTCTTTGTGGGCCACATGAGCTTGGCGGCAGGTCGGATCTAGCCGAAAGGGATTGGCAAGAAACAGTTAATGGGGCCATGACGGCGACATCAGAGAAGATGAAGAAGAAGAGGGGGATGGATCGGGTTGCAATTTGCTGCAGGAGAGGGTGGAAAAGGACGAGGAGGAAGATGCGAGGAGAATAAGGGCAAAAGCAGGCATGGGTGTGGCTAGTATGGCCGGTCGATTGGCCTCCATGCTTCTGCTGCGCGACATGGGGTGGGGGGAGGACGACTCGTCCTGTCCGTTGGATCAAGGGATGATTCACGACCCCTTGATCCAAGGCCCTTCATTGGCTGAGAGCAGAACCCGCTGATTGCTGATGTGGAATAGACTGAGAAGGGAAAAAAGGGCTTGAAAAGGCTTTATCTTGGAAAATTCATAACACATGCAAACCATAAGTCCGATTGAGGTGAAATTTTTCACCTTAGTTCACAAGTTTTCTCTTCTTCTCATGTAAAAACCTTGGGGTCAAGATGAGGACGTTGAAGGGTCTCAACAATTCAAAGTATTCAAGAGTTGATTTAAAGCGTTCAAGATTGCAGAATTTCGTTTAGATTGACATTCTATCAACCACCAACCACATTTAATGTAACATGTGGTCCAAACCATTCAAGATATGGAGAAAGACATCATAGTGAAATTGCGCATCTTATGACTGAGAAAGTTCATACAAGGATGAGAAAAAATCAACTTCATCACAGGTGACATGATCAATGTCAGTTTTTCGAAGTTTTGTCTCCGAAAGTTTAGAGTTCAAGAATCTAGACTTCCTAATATTTCTCCCAATCCATCGTATTATTATTGACGTCTTAACCCTGGTTGGTATGAAATTGTGAATCTCATTTTTTATTCTTCAATTTCCCATTTATATCAATATAATTTGGATTCATGATATTTTCATCTCCAATTATTAAGTTGTTTCCTTTTCTGTTTCCCTCTCTCATTTCCTAGTCACTGTTCCTTTTAAGTTATTAACTTGTCTCAAACTCAGTGCCACCAATAGTTTACATGGAATTCCATCATTCCAATATTTAACGTCTTTGATTTATATCCAAGCTTTGACTGCTTGTCCTTTCTTTTTTCTTCTTTCAGATTACCCAATCGATACTCCTTGAAGTTATGAGTTTGCCTAAAATTTCATATTCCCATAACTTATGTTGGACTTCAATCATTCCAATGATAACAGTTTTGATTGGTTCCCACTTCCTTCCGTTAATTTCTTTTCCAATTGATATTTGTTTCAAATCCTAATCTTTCCTATAATACAATGTTTTGAGTAACTTGGGAGACATCAGTTGTTCCTAGAAATTTCAAATACTTGAACCATATGTAATGACTACTCTAAAATTGGCAATAAGACCCTTTCCCTATCCTTCAACATCTAACCGACCATACATAATGAACAATTTGAATTAACAATAGTTCCCCACAAAATGTTTGAGAATCCGTTGTCCAACTAGATGGTGCCTTGAATAATGGCTGCTTTTTTTGGGCTTCCGTTGCCCATTTTCTCTTGATACAAAGCTCCATTACAAGTCTGAGTCTCAAATCTCCATCAATTGTGGTGCTCAATTAGTAAAACAAGGAGGGGAGAATCAAACGATACATGGTGTTGCTCTAATTCCGAAAGGGTAAAAGGAATAGGTTAAGAAAGGAGAGGAGAATTGCTACACGCTTTTTCAGTTGATTTTATAAACAATGCTATGGTAGTTTCATGGTAGTTGGCTGACAGATTTCACTAAAATTGGATGGCATTTGAGTACATTAATGCTATTTTTGGGTAGAGTATCAGCAAATACTATACATTTGACTATTTGAGACTAAGTATAATGTTCGTATCAAATTGTGATGTGCCTCTTAATACTTTGACTAGCACTTTAAATTACTTCTACTCTTGCTCCATAAAATGAAATATTGCGCCACCCTTATATATTTGATAAGCAACATCCAAAGGCATTCTTGATGCTTCAGTTGTGCACCTAGGCACATTTGTTTGTAATTTCAGGCTGTTTTCTTTCCATTGTGCATTAATCTTATGGTTAAAATGAGTATTTGGAGGTGCCGATAATTTTGAGGGATCTAATAAGGGTACTATGATTGTTTACACTGAAATCAAATCCTTGATAAGGATAAATATATCTTAAACTAGAAACCACATATGAGGCGCAGACCAATGCGAATCTGAAGGTGAATATTAAGTGCACTGGGTGATGAATATAAGGGTATTAAGAGGCTATGAACTTCCCTATAAAAGCACCTAACATAAACAACAATTTCAATCTTAACATTAGGATCCTAAATAAAGATTGTATCAATAAAAGGGCCTGGGGACCCAGTTAATTTTTTACAAAGTCAAGATTCAACCTAGGGGTAGTTGCATATGTGTGCCAAGTATGGTGGGACCTTCGTTAAAAAACTATTATGGATGTCCCTAAAAAAATCCTCAAATCCTTGATAAGGATAAATATATCTTAAACTAGAAACCACATATGAGGCGCAGACCAATGCGAATCTGAAGGTGAATATTAAGTGCACTGGGTGATGAATATAAGGGTATTAAGAGGCCATGGACTTCCCTAAAAGAGCACCTAACATAAACAACAATTTCAATCTTAACATTAGGATCCTAAATAAAGAATGTATCAATAAAAGGGCCTGGGGACCCAGTTAATTTTTTACAAAGTCAAGATTCAACCTAGGGGTAGTTGCATATGTGTGCCAAGTATGGTGGGACCTTCGTTAAAAGACTATTATGGATGTCCCTAAAAAAATCCTCAAATCCTTGATAAGGATAAATATATCTTAAACTAGAAACCACATATGAGGCGCAGATCAATGCGAATCTGAAGGTGAATATTAAGTGCACTGGGTGATGAATATAAGGGTATTAAGAGGCTATGGACTTCCCTAAAAAAGCACCTAACATAAACAACAATTTCAATCTTAACATTAGGATGCTAAATAAAGAATGTATCAATAAAAGGGCCTGGGGACCCAGTTAATTTCAACAAAGTCAAGATTCAACCTAGGGGTAGTTGCATATGTGTGCCAAGTATGGTGGGACCTTCGTTAAAAGACTATTTTGGATGTCCCTAAAAAAATCCTAATATAAAAACAATTTTATTAACATTAGGATTCTTAATAATAATATCAATGAAAGAGCCTGGGGCTGGGGACCTAGTCCATTTATACAAAGTCAAAATTCAACCTAGGGGCAGTTGCATACATGTGCCAAGTATTATGGGTCCTTTGACATATTGGTATCTGAATCCCAATTGCATTTTAGGGTGAGATAATCTTAATGGTTGCTATGTAATTGTATATTTGTTGAATGGACGCATTAATTTTCCTTAGCTTATATTTTCTCGTGTGCTGTGTGCGATATATTGTAAATAACACGTCGACTTTCTTTAACCCTTCGCAAAAATGATCTTGTATTCTATGCTGTCTATCTTCAGCACTTAGGTCGTCTTTGCCTAAATACCTGAATGAAGATACAGTTGGATTGGTTTTAACAAATTTGTACTTATCCTTTAGGGTGCGTTGAAGTCGTTGGCTGTCTAAAATGTGAAGAATTAGTATGCTGGGAGGAAGTACCTGAATCGGTTAGTATAGGCCCAGTTTGGAAGTAGAGATGCTGATATGAACTTTGTTGTTCTATGAGGTAATCTTGTTAGATTGAATTCTGTGACAAGATTTCCCAATGATTTTGCAGGTGAGGTTAGAAGGACTGACGGATTTCTGTTGGCTTTGTGAACGGCCACAAGTATGAGTGCATCTTGGATGTCACACTTCTTTTTTACCTAAACAATACCATACTCTTTTCGTGTTATATACGCGCACTAATTTTTTTTAATATTTTTGAATGTTCAGAAACTGGTTGTTCCTTTTGAGATGAGAGGGTATCAAGGTGTTTATAATTTGGAAAACAGGGTACGTGGAAGAATGGCCTGTTTCAGTTTGATATAACAGGCGTCTGATTCTTTTGAAACTGTGTTTTTGGTTGCCACAGTTTTTTTCTTTCAGTTTGGTATTTATCATGGCCTGACAATACCTGTTTCATGTTCTACAGATCTTTGATGCTGCTGTTAGGGGTCTTTCTGCAGTTGAAGGCCCTTTACCAGTAAAATTTCCAATGCCTAATCCGCGTGATCCATACTCACTGAAACCGGGAGCGCTTGCGTCCTCATTGTCCAAAACTAACGAAACAACGGAGAAACAATCATCTGGTCTTATTGCAGCTATAGATGGGGCTCGAGCTGCAGCAACACAATTCTCAAAAAAGAATCTTAGCAAGGATCAGGATCAGAACAAGGCTCATAGTACTGACCACATAAATTACAAAGCTCGAGTGACACGACACTCAACAAGGAATCAGGGCATTGATGCTTCAAGGAACCCTACAAATCTAGAAAAAGGTGATGGAACTGAATTGAAAATAGTCAGTGGTGTAGCTGGTAGGAGTGTGTTTGTTTCTTCAAATGCAAGCTACACTCCAAGTGATCAGGAACTTTTACCACCTGACATGAGGAAAAATAATAGCAATGAAGCTGGCAGTTTGCATCTGATGGGTACTCAGCACAGAGCTACAACAAAGGTTGGTTGTTATTAATCTTCAATCTCCATTTGTCTGTATTCTTCAGATGCAGGCTCCTTGACAAGCCTGCTAATTTGACCCATGCATTGATATAAAATTTGCCTATCAATACGAACAGTAATACCTACTTGCCTATCAATACGAACTATAACACCTGCTCTATATTATTATATTTTACATTAACTTGGTGACATTTTTACTCTTTTAGCATATATTTCTCTAGTTACTCTTTAATTTCCTCTAAACTTGCGTGTGTGTGTGTGTAGGTTAATCCATATATGCGTCTATAGGCTTTTGACCTTTCTACCTGTCAATTACTGATGTATTTGATTCATAGTTGTTAAGGTGTAAAAGCGCCAAGGCGTCCAGGCTGGGAGCCTTGACGCCTTGGTGTGCTTTGGCGACTTATTTTTACTCTTATATTCTACTGTAAGGTTCCTTTTCTATAGATATAAATCTATGCTTACGACGAATTTGCCCCATTGTACACATACAATTTTATAGTTGCACCCACTCACACACGAAGCAGACACACATGTGGTCTCGATATATTCATTTATGGTTGGATTCACCTTAACAAGGCTGATACACATACACGTACAGCTAATAGGTATTTGAAGTTCCTATGATAAGTAAAAGGATTTAGCATATAAGTATATGAAGTTCCTATGATAAGTAGAAGGATTTAGCATAAGCACTACGATTATATATACGGCAATGGACTACCTAGCTAGGGATGAAAAGTCCTCAACTTAGAAATTGGATTCAAAACCCAAACAAAGTGATAAAATGGATACAAACTCACTGATGGCATCGATAGCTATTCGGGGTCTCCGCCGCTGCTAGGTACCCTTACATCTTTCTCTACTTCCCCCTCTTTTCTCTTCCACTCCCCCTCTTATTTGTTGTCCTCCACTTCTCCCTGCACACAGCCGATGATCCCTCTCCCTCCATTTCCTTGTTGTGCTTCTCTCTCCACAATCTCCACCCACGTCTCATGTCTTCCTCCTTATCCTTCACTTCCTCCACACAGGATAATTGACCTATTTCTTACTGCTTCTTCCTCCTCAATTTCTTCCCAATTCCCCCATCTCTAAGTTTCTCGCCACTCCACCTCTCTCTTCTTCCCATCAAATCTTCCTGTCCCTATCATTTCACAAACCTTTCCTCCAATGTCTCCCTCTCTATAGATATTCCCGATGATTCTTTCCTCTCAAATTTCTCTCCAACTCTCTCTTTTCCTAACACTACCATTATTTCACTCTCTGTCTCAGTGCTTCCTGACCCCCTGGAGGGGGGGGGGCTCAATTTCTCTCAACCTTCACCCAACATTTCCTCCCCATCAGGGGCGGAGCCAAAAGTTGGTTTTTAGGGGGGCCAAAAAATACTTGTGTTACCTAGGACTCGAACCCAAGACCATAAGTCTAGCAATACACACACAAACCACTAGACCAATTTCACACTTTGCTTCAACAACATGATACATTCTATATATATTCTTGACCAACTTGTAGACAATAGACATATTTAATAAAAAATGAGTTGCAGCCGCGGGGGTTGGAACACATGACCTCCAACCAAAGTTAAGGAGCACAAACCACTAGACTAGAAGCACCTCGCTATATAGGGCTCACTGTAGTATTTATTTATTATACAACTTATGTATAAAAATATATGTATATGGGTATTCATATTGATTTTTTAATTTTTTTTTTGGGGGGGGCATGGCCTACTCTTGCCCCCCCCCTGGCTCCGCCTCTGCTCCCCATTCTCTTCTTGTTCTTCCCTGTCCCTCAAATTAATTTGTTCAGTCTTTCCACCTCCCTCTTTTTCTTCTTTGCAACAAATGTCTCCACCCCTTCACTCCAATTTCACTTTACTTTCTAATCCTTGTTTTCGTGCTCCTCCACCAATCTCTGCTTAATTTTTCTAATTAGGTTTTTCTGTTTTGTTACAGTGTTAAAAATTAATGATGTTGTTGGTTCAATTCTAATATACTCACATGCAAACACTGCTGCATATTTTGATATATCATTGTCTAGGTTGAGTTTGTTGGTTGTTGAATTGAGCTGATCATTGTCTATAAACTGTCCAGTGCCCTTATTTCTTGCTTTATAATTTATATTATTGGTTTTCTTTGATTACATGCTTATATTTCAATGGGTTTGAAACAAATTTATAAATATAAGTATATAACTAGGTTCATGTTTGATGTATTTGATGGATTTTTCTTAGGTTTGTTGGTTCATTAGGAATTTGAACTCCACATTTATGATTCCATGATTGGAAAAATTTGTACATAACAAAATCATACACATATGTGTAATTTTTTTTTTCTGTGTCCAGCACCGTGTCCGTCTTTGTGTCCACATCTGTGTCTGTATCCGTGTCCGTGCTTCCTAAATCTCATAAATTTGATTACTCCATCGATCTCTCGTTCTTTTTTCTAGAGTTGAACATAAAATCTTTGGTAAATTGACATAGTTGTCCTTCATCCAACTAAATCTATATAAAAGTTGGTTTATGATGTGCGTGGTACTTTTCAAGCTGGGAGTCATTGCACCTCTGGTAGGTGCATCTTTGTTGAGAAGACTTCTTTGTGCAGGCCGAGTAACTAGGATGGATAGTGAATACTGGATGAATCATATGCCAATGAGTTTCACGGATTCATATTGCTCATTGCATGGAAATGTCACTCCTAAACCTTATGTGTGCTCATGCAATTGAGTGCTTTCCTAGCTTTTGGAGTAGAGTTGACGTTCACACCCCATTATAAATATAAAAACACATGTAAAGAATTTGGAGAAGGGTTTGGCGGGAGGTTGTGTTGCATTAGATATTGGGGAGTGGCTGACAACACCTCTTCAATGAAAAGTGTTCAACATGGTTGGGAAAAAGAGTCTTTCTATTGCCTGGACATTTTCGATTT
Source organism: Alisma plantago-aquatica (assembly GCA_963693085.1). Lineage (NCBI taxonomy): Eukaryota > Viridiplantae > Streptophyta > Magnoliopsida > Alismatales > Alismataceae > Alisma > Alisma plantago-aquatica. Next base: position 55,073,638 of record OY856411.1, read on the forward strand.
TAGTTTCCTAAGTACTAGGTTGTAAGATCTATTGCTTTTCTTTTTTGATTAGCATGGGATAGACCAAGTTTTAAGCCCCTCTAGTCCTTTTGAATGCTTAGAAGCAAAAGTATAGGTTGTCAATTTTGACCTAACATGACCCGAAAAAGGCTAATTTGTTCCACACCTAATATCTTTGATTTTTCTACATGTTTGCATGAGACCCAAATAACTTGAAATTGATTTGAGAATCATGCGAGAAATGTTTGATTTTATGGAAACTTTTGAAATAGAAAGGAAACTAAAAGCATGAAATCATATCTTGAAAACATTTGAACATCACAAAAATCTAATGTTAAACTTTAACATTAATTTTCTCTTGCTTATTTAAGAATCCTAAGTTTTTCACCGAAATCCCTCTTGTTTTGCATTGAAATGTCTCTTGAATTGCGCCAAAGTTCTTTGTGTGCTAGGAAACCTGTGATTTGCACCGAAGTGCTCCATATGTTGCAAAGCCCACGGTGAGGATTCATTATATAAGGTTCATTCATTGTCTTTGATCTTAATCTTGATAACTTTTTACTCTTGCTCTAGAACATGAATGGGATTCAATATTGACAAATCTTGAAAATATAAAGAAGATAACATCATTTCTCTCAAACCAAATTATACTTAATTCTGCAATAATATTTCATATTGGATGTGTGTGTGGGGGGGTCTCCCACATTTGTAAGTGAAGGAAGATGAATAGTTTCAACAGCCATGTAAATGGTAAAATGACGGAATTAAATTATGAAATTTTGTAAACACAATGTTAGACATAGACACACTAATAAATTATATGTTAAGAGCAGTGTTTTAAAAAGCGTCCTAGGCGGCTGCTTAAATGGTAAAATGACGGAATTAAATTATGAAATTTTGTAAACACAATGTTAGGTATAGACACACTAATAAATTATATGTTAAGAGCAGTGTTTTAAAAAGCGTCCTAGGCGGCCGCTTAATCGCCACAAGGTGATGGCCGATTAAAATGCGCCATAAGCGCCGCTTGAGTGGATTAAGCGGTCGCTTAATCTCCACAAGGTGATGGCCGATTAAAATGCGCCATAAGCGCCGCTTGAGTGGATTTGAGAAAAGCGGCCGCTTTTTGCCCGCTTAACCCACTTTTTCCCGCTTTTTTACGCTTTTTGTCCGGTTTTTTCTAAAAAACTGCTGTAAGCATATAACATTAAGTACATTATATGCTCCGATTAATATTGACTATAATATATTAAACTAGCATACATTAGTCGGGGAGGAGTGGTTCAGGTGGTTCGGCACGGTGTCCCCTCATGAAGGGACCCAGGTTCGAAACCCCGCGGTCGCCTCCGAAATGGTACCCCTCGTGTAGGCTGTCCAACTGTGCGCTTTAACCGGTTCCCGGGTGTGCCGGGCGCTCGGGGCCCGAGAGTTTTACGATGTTTGGGGGGGGGGTCAGAGAAGTGGCACTTCTACGGGGGCAGTTCTCTCGATAAAAAAAAATAGCATACATTAAATGTTTTATGATATACCTAGTTCTAATTTAGAATGCATACTTTGTAACCTATAAATGATATGGTACTTTTGTGATGTATCCTAGTATATTATAGGTAACTATTATCTAATTTAGAATGCATACTTTGATTAAATGTACTGCTGTAATGTATGAGTATTTGATGGTGTGCAAATGTAACAATACGTTTGTAAGCTAGCTATGATAGGTTTATTGTTTACTGTTTAGCTATGTAAACATGTGCTACAAAATTGTTGTTGCATCTTGTATATACACATGATTTTATGTGTAGGGTGCTTTATCTATGACAAGTATATTATTTACTATATGATATAGATACAATCATTGTTGCAGAGTTGTGTTATAAACTATTTGGGTGTTTTATATTGTCTTGTACAATGTTTATATATGTATAAAAATTTCAAAAATATAGTATTTATATACATATGTATGTAATTTTGCATAAAAGTTTATAGGAATTGGAAATCCGCTTTTCTAAAAAGTGCATGCTTAATCTCCCGCCTGGCGATTAATTGACTACAAGGTCTCGTCTGCACGCTTCCCGCTTCGCGCTTTTTAAAACCTTGCACATATAAATAAAACAATGAGGTACATCGTCAATCATCAAAAGGTGGTCTCTGTATAGCCATGGTGACCTGATTTTGCAGAGCACGATCACCAGATGTTTCTTCATCTATTTCATCCTCACCAGGTTTAGAAGCCGGAAACACATCTTCATGTTCCATGTCGTCGTCCGTCTTTGTGTTTGTAGTCATCACACGATGCATACATTGGTTGGAGCGATGTCCAAACGCATGGTTGGAAAAACATTGAATAAGCTTGGGGACAGCTGGTTTGGAGGATTCGCCTCAGCAACAGGTGTTGTGGTAGTAGTCACCCTTGATGTGGTTTCTAACCGGTTCCCCATAGCTGAGGGTGACGTCAAATCTCCTCTTTAATCCGTTCCGCACTTTGGATGGCATCATCAAGAGAAGTGTTAATATATTTCATATTTATTCTATTTTGTAATTTCCATATCCTGCTGGACCTCTTTGTAAATTATCCAGTTTCTCTTATTAATAAAAAGGGAGAAGGCCAATGGCCTCTCTCAACGCTGTATTGCACGTTGCATTGCGACACCACATTTCACATGGTATCAGAGCAAGGTTCCTAACCTAACCCTACCCAGCCGTCACAACCCAACGCCGCCGCCGGTCGCCAACGTGAACAGTAACTCCGGCGGTGAACAATAACTCCGGCGGTGACCAGTATTTTCGGCGGACCCTCCGGTTTGGGATTTAGAAATCCGTTGTATCAACCGAAGGACCCGACGATCCAGAGATAGAAGAGAAGGGGGGACGACGACTATGGTGCCTGACCCGGGAGATGGCTCTCCCTTACTGTGGCACTACAGATATGGACATCCTTCATTAGAGAGCCTGAGAAAGTTAGAACCAGAATTGTCGCAAGTATCGTCTTTAGAGTGTCAGTCCTGTCAACTGGGGAAACATCATAGAATGTCTTATCCCGGTCGTGTCAATAAACGGGCGTCATGTCCTTTTGAGTTGGTCCATAGTGATGTTTGGGGTCCTGTAAAAGACCATAGTTATAATGGTTTTCGTTATTTTATCTCCTTTGTGGATGACTTTTCGCGTATGACGTGGATTTATTTGTTGAAAAGTCGAGAGTCTATGCTATCTATTGTCAAACATTTTCATCAAGAAATTAAAGTTCAATTTGATTGCAATATTAAAGTTCTTCAATCTGATAATGCTTTGGAGTATGTTCAAAATGCCATGGCTGATTTTTGTAGTTCTGGTGGGATGATACATCGTACATCCTGTCCTCACACCCCTCAGCAGAATGGGGTAGCAGAGAGGAAAAATCGTAATCTTCTTGATATTACCAGGACAATCATGTTTCAATCTAATGTTCCTAAGCGGTTCTGGTCTGACGCTCTCCTTACTGCATGTTTTCTTATCAACAGACAACCTTCTTCTGTGCTTCAAGGACGTACTCCTTTCTCTGTCTTACGTCCCAAGGATCAACCCTTCCTTGTTCCTCTTAGAGTGTTTGGTTGTACTTCTTTTGTCCACAATTTTGATCTTAAGGCTGATAAGTTATCTCCTAGGTCAATTAGGACTCTCTTTCTTGGGTACTCCAACACTAGCAAAGGGTACAAGTGTTATTGTCCAAGTCTTCGTCGTATGTTTGTGTCTAGAGATGTGACTTTTCATGATTCCACTCCATATTTCTCTAGTGTTCCCAGTAAGGGGGAACAATTGTGTGAGAGAGTGCCACCATCAGATGCTAGTGAGAGAGTGCCACCACCACATCAGAGTGAGGAGTGCCACCCATCATTCCCGACTATACTATCATTAAGGAAGAGCAACTAGCAGATGGTTCACAAATTCAACAATATTCACATGTTTATAGCAGACGAGGCAGACAAGATCCAGAGGAGGTAGCGACTCCAGTCTCTAAGCCTTCCCCATCTTCCTCTACTTAAGGGATTCCTGAAGAACCATCTGACCTTGATGTTCCCATTGCTGTTCGTAAAGGTACCCGTTCCTGTACAATTCGACATCCTATTACAAATGTATGTTGTTTGTCCAAGTTATCTCAGCAGGCTCACTCTTTTGCTCTTGGGATTGATTCTGTGGTCATTCCAAGAAATCATCTTGATGCTATGAAGGATATTGGCTGGAAACATGCTATGCATGTTGAGATGTCTGCTCTGTTACTGAACAACACCTGGGAACTTGTTGACTTACCTCCAGATAAAAATGTTGTGGGATGCAGATGGGTATTTACAGTACAACATAATCCAGTTCTGTGGAGAGATTGAAAGCTAGATTGGTTGCAAAGGGGTACACTCAGACATATGGGGTTGATTTCTTTGAGACCTTCTCACCAGTGGCTCGTCTGAATTCTGTGTGTATCCTTATTTCTTTGGCTACTACATTTGACCGGCCTCTATTTCAGCTCGATGTAAAGAATGCCTTCCTTCATGGTGATCTACAAGAGGAGGTATACATGGAGCAACCACCTGGTTTTGTTGCTCAGGGGGAGTGTCAGAAGGTGTGTAGGTTGAAGAAAGTCATCTATGGATTGAAACAATCTCCTAGAGCTTGGTTTGACAAGTTCAGTGATGTTGTGCTAAAGATGGGTTTTTCTCGTTCTGTTATTGATCACTCTTTATTTTATTCTACTTCTTCTAGTGGATCTATTATTATTGCTGTGTATGTTGATGATATTGTTATCACTGGTAGTGATTCCACAAGCATATCTCGTGTGAAAGTGGGCTTGCAGGGGCACTTTCACACAAAGGATTTGGGAAAACTGAGATATTTTCTGGGCATTGAAGTACTTAGATCTCATGCAGGTACCAATTTGTCTCAAAGAAAATATGTGCTGGATTTACTTCAAGAAATTGGTATGAGTGAGTCCAAGCCTGTGTCTACTCCTATGGACTATCATGTGAAGGAGATGACTGATGATGCTGATTATCCAGAACCAGGATATTACAAGAAAATTGTGGGAAAATTGATATATTTGACAGTCACACGTCCTGACATTTCTTTTGCTGTAGGAGTGGTGAGTCAGCATATGAGCTCTCCAAAACAGTCTCATTGGACATTTGTCTGTCGTATTCTGAGATATCTGAAAGGTGCACCTGGTAAGGGAATCACCTATTATAGGCCGAAGACTCATGTATCCACACTGTCTCTTACTGGTTATGCAGATGCAGATTGGGTTGGTAATCTGAATGATAGGAGGTCTACGTCTGGATATTGCACATTTCTGAGAAATCATCTTATTACCTGGAAAAGCAAAAAGCAAAATGTTGTGGCAAGATCTAGCACGGAAGTTGAGTATAGAGCAATGGCACATGCATGTTGTGAGCTGCAGTGGGTTCAATCTGTACTTTCTGAATTAAAGATTCCTATTTTGTCTCCTATAGAACTCAGATGTGACAATCAAGCGGCCATATACATTGCTAAGAATCCAGTCTTCCATGAACGTACTAAGCACATTGAAGTTGACTGCCACTTTATCAGAGACCAGATCTAGAATGGAACTGTTGTGACTCCACATGTCAAGTCTGAAGATCAACTTGCAGATGAGCTTACGAAGCCATTGAGTCCAACAACTTTCCAGAGTTTTTGCAACAAGCTGGGTCTACACGATGTGTACACTCCAACTTGAGGGGGAGTGTTAATATATTTCATATTTATTCTATTTTGTAATTTCTATATCCTGCTGGACCTCTATGTAAATTATCCAGTTTCTCTTATTAATAAAAAGGGAGAAGGCCTGTGGCCTCTCTCAACGCTGCATTGCGGCACCACATTTCACAAGAAGTAAAATGGAGAACAACTAGGCGATCAATCATCACGAAGTCCCCTATGCAAATTAGCAATAGCATGCAGTGCTATCCATCCTAACTTTAGAACGGTTGCATAATTCTTGGGATTTGCTGGCATAATTTGCGATAATGTCATCCCCCCGCTTTAACTCTTGATATGCCAAATAAGCTTTTTGTTTGTAGTCCCGAGGTAAGAACCGTTGTACGATCAAGGGACGTAATGCAGTCCAAGTATGAATGGGCTCGTCTCGATGTTGGTTCCACCATGCTAATGCAGCTCCTTGGAACTTGGCGGTGGCGATCAGGACTTTGGTGGCCTCACCAAAGGTTCTCTATAGTTGGAAGTACTTGTTGGCACAATGCAACTAGTCAAGCACAATCTTGGTGTCACACTCGCCATGGAAGTCCAGTAGTTTATAATTTGCTTGACCTATATTGGCTGAGGGGCGTGATGAAGACCATTGTTGTTGCAGTTCATCTCCAG